>QLSR01000126.1:1104062-1429256 GCA_031780015.1 Citrullus colocynthis | reverse complement strand
AAAAAAAAAAAAAAAAAAAGAAGAAGAAAGGATAAGGTTGGATGCGTTGGTTATAATTTTCTTTGGACAAAACTTTTGCCGACTTCATTTTACTCATTTCCAAACTCCATGTTATGCCATTTTTCAGCTGCACGTCGTGGAGAGGTTGAAGAAGAGTTGTATGGCAATTTCGTGCAAGGTTCTGGAAGATTTCATGGTAAAACTGAAGTTGAAACAGAAGCTTCATCTGCTGTCGTGCAGCTTTAACCAGGTCTGATGTTTGGTGAATATCGAGCTGAAGAGATTGAATTTTGGGGTAAAATTTTAAGGTTAGTAAGTTAACTCAAATTTGAACAACTTTTATGAAGGATGCTTGAGTTGAAATGGATTAGAAACATGTAAACTTTTAGCTGGAAGTTACTGATATGAAATTTCTGTGCAATCTGGAGCAGCACGGAGAAAACATGCAATATCTAACGAACCAGGACAAGTTAAGCCACGAAATTTTGAGGTAAGCTAGAAAACATGTTTCTCTACAAGTTCGTAGAAGGAAAAAAGTTCTAAATCTGGCAAGAAATATGATTTTGAATTGATAGAAGTGAGAACAAACAGGAAAGGAGGAAACTCTGCTGTCGGGTGCCGTTGGGAAGCAGGTAACGCTGAGAATTGGAGCGGGAGTAGCGACACTGGTGTCGCTGGTCGTGTTAAAGGAGAATTTTGTCTCAAAAATATCGCTGGCTCTCGCTCAGTATCACTCATCAGGTACTGTCGCTGGTATTGCTCATGCTGGTATCGCTAGTGTCGTGACCTGTTGTGTAATTTCGTTAGTAAACTCGCTAGTAAGGTGAAATCTCGTTGGTAATCTCGCTAGTGACATAGAATCTCGCTTATTATGTGTATTTTAGGAAAGAAAGGGAGTTTCGGTGGTGAATCATGATTAGAGTTTAAGTATGCACGTTTAATGATCATGTAAAGGAAGTTTAAGAAAAACGTAACGTGATGAATGTGTATTTACAGGCCAAGAAGAGCTCGGAAAGACATATAATCCGCTCAGGGCCTAAGGACAAGTTGTGAGTGACACTTTTCTTTCTTTGAAAACGAATTTATTGAAAATGTTTAGTTTGGTTTTTCTTATGAAATATGGCTTTGAGATGAACTGTTTTCTTGAAA
Source organism: Citrullus colocynthis (assembly GCA_031780015.1). Classification (NCBI taxonomy): domain Eukaryota; kingdom Viridiplantae; phylum Streptophyta; class Magnoliopsida; order Cucurbitales; family Cucurbitaceae; genus Citrullus; species Citrullus colocynthis. Next base: position 1,428,107 of record QLSR01000126.1, on the reverse strand, counting down.
AGCAAGATGTTTGATGATATTGTTTATAAGGCACGTTTTATACGTTTTCTATAAAACGTTGAATGGCATGTTGTGAAATGTTGTTTATCGTGAAATACCTGATTTTCATGAAAGGTTTCCATGTGAACTATTTACGTATAATGCTGGTTTCTAAAATGTTTTAGAGGAGGCTCAATGCTAAAGGACATGAGAAGGCATGTGAGTTTCCCCGGGACCCAGTACTGAAGGACATGGAGAAGGTACTTGGGCAACCCGCCATAGTCCTATGTGCACATAGAGGTTATATGCTGGTGCATTGAGTTTTGGTCCGCATCGAGCCGTACTTGTTTTCGACGTCGGGTGCGTTGAGTCTTGCTCCGCCCTGACTAAAGGAAAGTTTTGAGAACGAACTGTTTTTCGTATACGATGATTTTGGTATGAACATATGAGATTTTTTTACGTTGTTGAAATTATGATTTTACAGAAATGATTATTTGTATCACGTTTACGTTTATGGCGTTATTATGATTTTAACATGCCTATTTCCGAACAAAAGATAGTTTTACAAAATTAGTCACTCACGGGACTTTTAGCTCACGTTTTCCATGTTTTCTTTTCCTCCCAAGCAGCAAGGACGTTCCTGGTGCATTGCCTACTCCAACTCGCCCTGCTTAAGCTTCGAGTTTCCATAAACAGTTTATTTTCCGTTGTTGTACGTGTAAATAACTTAACACTGGTGGTATGTAGAGTTAGTTGTTTATAAGTGGGCTATGGGAGAGTATGTTATAAAAGTGTACTGGGTACAGGAAGGATTATTATATTATGATCATGCGTTAATATGGCTGAATTCTATGAATGTATACGTATGAAATGTTTGTGCAGGAAGTTATGTAAGATGGGGCAATATGCATCACAAGAGGGGTGATGTATATTGTCTTCACATCCCCTTTCAGGTTAAGTAGGTAATCAGGGAGGGGGTGTGACAAAACATATGGCCTAGCATAGCTCACACATGCCCAAAGTCATCAAAGAATATGCGGCCCCGCTGAGCTCACACACATCTAGTATCGTCAGTAATGACAAACCCTAGGTAACATCTACATCGAAAGTCTTCCTAAACCAATACCCAGCCTTTAGCATTTATAATATCTATGGTTCTCATAAATACTATGGCTCGTAAACCTTTAGCATTTATAAATACTATGGTTCTCCTTTTGGGATCTTTCTCATACTATTTTAACATTGTTGTTGACAGATAAAATAAGTCCCTGACAACGGCGCCAAAAACTTGTTGCGACACAGAATTGTAGTTCAAAGACTTGCTGCTGTGTCTATCTATTATTATTGTAAGACCCTATCTCAGAACCTAGGTACTTAAGATGGCTAGTAAGAGAAGAAGTAAGACTAATTGAACGCATAATATTAGGAAAAGAAAGGATATTTCACTAAGAGTGAGAATGAAGGATTGAAGGCATAGTGATAACTTGTAGAAATACAAGTTATTATAGTCACTATTTGAATTAATTAGAGTAACTTTAAGAGCTAAACGCATGATTTTGGTAGTTGAATTATGTAAAAAATGTATCACCATGCGTTGACACTATCTACAAAAGAAAATACCTGAAAAATTATGAGCTTTTCTATTCTTAACATAGGATTAAGAAGAAAAGAAGCACAAATAACCCAAGTACTAGAGACGAAGCTGCTGCGAAAACAAATGGAAACCCATGCGTCGAGACTATCATTAAGACCATGCGTTGAGAAAAAGTACATATAGACGCCTGGGCAAAAGCTGTCATGTCATTATGCAAAAGGATAACACGTTATCAGATCATGGCAGAACCAATGGGCTGACAATGTGAAAAGACTACCCAGCGGGGTAGGGAATTTAATGCAAAGGTGTCAGTTCATCATGAGTTTCAACTTTTTAATGCCTATAAATAGCCCAAAACTTCTCTAATCAAAAAAAAAAAAAGGAAGAGGAGAAAAGAGAGGGAGAAATGAGTTCAAGAGGCGAAAGCCCTGCACAAATCCTCCTTCACCATAACCAGCCTCCATTTTGAGCTCTTCTGAGAGAAGGATTCTGAGAACTTTCAGAATCGTCTCCCAGTGAGTGAGAACCTTCACCCTATGAAGTTTATGTATCAGATAGCAACCATCTCAAGCCTCCATGAAGCAAGACGTTGCCATTTCTGTTTTATCTCCATTTTCCTCCTTTTTACTTATGTTTTGTTAATAACATTCGAGAGAATGGTTTATTTTCTTAATATGAGTTTGATTGACGATTATCTTCCATCTATTTTCATATTAAATATCTTACACCATGCTGTTTGAATGCTAAATGAGTTAGATGTTAGAGTTAGTTTTTCTTAAGCAATATGAAGTATGTTACATCCTGATTAATAATGCATATCATTAGCTTGCATAGCTTTGTCTAACAAACAAATGTAGTAAGCACGACAGTCTAGCTTGAGAGAGTAGATGGTTAATCTTTAGCATTTATCAAGACTAGATGAGGTGCAGAGATGTAGTTCATCTTTTATCAATGCAAACTTACCATGCGTCTTAGAGATAAGATTAATGTGGCGTCGAAACATCGAGAGATGGATTCACAAACTCAGTTTGTAGGTATGTACTTATACTTAGATAGGCTTAAGTAATAACTAGCTCCTGTGTTAACTCTACTTTTATCGCATGGTTCCATTCATTCTCAATGCATGCTATCTGACACTAAACGACATTTGACTAACCATTGCCGCGTCCACCTCATTGTTAATTGTAGGGAATTTTATTCATTCTTTATGTATAGTTTTAGATACATACAACCAACTCATGCACATATTACATGTATAGTTCACCGCATAGTCATGTATCTATTCTCAACGCCTAGTTATTACAAATTGATAACTTGTAAAATACAAGTTATTATAGCCTTTTTCTTAGAAAAATAGAGATTAAATAGAGAAGCATGCGGTAGTTTAAGCTAAATTCTACTAATAAATCTTCCTATGCGTTCTACTCTTGTATTTTTATGAAGATAATAATTTAACCACTTTTTGAGCCTACAATGAATATTTTAACGTAGGACTATCCGTTAGCAACCCATGACACGTTGACATCCGCCAAACTTCTCCATGAACGCATAATTACCAAAAACGCAAGGAGCGGAAAATCAGACCAGAATCTTGAGAGATTTTCGGAAGATTGACATATATAATCTGTGGCTAAAGTGGTGGATCTAAATTGACCCAAGAATTACGCAATTAGGCGAGATGGACACATGATATCAATTTCGCCACCAATCAAGCAGATCTGCCATAGATTACGAACGCAACATCTATAAAAGGACAGTCCTGCAAGATGAGAAAAGGTTGTTCATTCTCGGAAGAATTCCTAAGTGACAGCAGAGTTCTCTCCAAAACACAACCGGAGACGAATAGCTCAAGAGAGAAGAATCTTCCCTCCGCCTAACCACTTCACAGCAGAACCTCATGCTTCCATCCCAACAACTCAAGACATTGACGCCTTTTTCCTGCTTTCTATCTTGTTTTTCTAGTTTGATTTTAGATTTGTGTCAAGACATTGAGTTATCTAAAGTTGTATTCCGTTCATCAATCTATGTTTCTTCCATGTCTACTTATTTCTCTACATTGTTTGCTTTTTACTTTGAATCCATGAGTACCTAATCTATCACGGGGTAAGGGTTGCGTTAGCATCTAAATAAGAACTATAGTGTAACTATTGGATCTTGTCAATTGTAATCTTAATCTGATGCTTATGTCCATCTAGCTAATTGTAGTAATAATCAGACTGCTCGAGAGGGTAAGTTATTGTGGAACTCAATTGACAAGGCTAAGTAGTGTTGCCTAGACATAGGAACAACCTTGGCACTTTAACACTCTCCTATGCATTATAGACATATAACGCATAGCGGCTGACAACCGGGAGAAGAGTCGCAAGTATGAATAGACTATCACCATGCGTTTCTGATGTTAGATGTTAACCAACCCTAACCCTGTTTTTACCCATTCATTAAATTCACCTAGCTGACTTTGCTGTGTTGCATGCCTTTTCATCTTCCACATTTTAGTTTAGTGAACATGTTATCGCTTTCTTTAGATTAGAAACAAACACCTCTTTCCAATTATTCTTGGTTACCACTACAACGCATATAATCCACATAAATAAAGAATCAACATAATCCCTGTGTTCGACCTCAGACTCATCGAGAAAACCTACTCCTTTGCTTATACTTGGGTAAAGGATAGGAAAACTTGACAGATCACCAACATATAGCATTAAGCATAAGTAAAATGCATAGTATGTTAAACGCATAGGAAGCTTAATCATAATAAATAGACGCAGTAACATGTTTTGCACTTCAGATCTGCATTGCATCGGAACAAGGGCGCCGTTGCTAGGGATTATTGTATTGATTTTTTTTTTGGATTATTCTAGGATAGTTGTAAATACTTGTCTAAGCACAAATTTTGTTGTATATGATCACTGTGGCATAACGAGTGTGGGGTTTTGTAACATATGCTGAACAAATACACCTGTATGATAAATTATTTGCTGAGAAACCTTATGTATAACTTATGATTTCCTTATATGTTCTTCTCATCAGTATAGAAGTTTGTACGTTTGAATAGGTTTTCAATTATGTTTCAGTATACAGGATAACGCATATACGTGTAGGTTGCACCTACTCCTAGGTTAAGAGGGTAATCTGGGAGGGGTGTGACAACTTGGTATCAGAGCGTAAGATTTTGGGCTGTGAGATCATGCATAGTAGTTAGGAACATGCAATAGTAAATTGATCACATACTATGTTATAGGAACATGACCAGAGGAACCAGACGAGGTGGGCGGGAAGGCGCCGAGACATCACGTGCTACCGGAGAGGAGAGGCAAACATCTGAAGGAGAATCTAGCAATCCTCAGGTGAGTATTAATATGGAAGAACAAATCTTTAGCAGAATAGCACAGAGATTGATAACCAGCATGGAATCAGCTCAAGGAGATCTTGAGAGGAAGTTTGGAATAGAACGGTTTAAAGCATTAGGTGCCCAAGTGTTTGAAGGCACTACAGATCCTGCAGAAGCTGAAGCATGGTTAAACCAGATAGAGAAATGTTTCAGAATTATGCATTGTCCAGAGGACAGGAAACTTGATTTAGCCACTTTCATGCTCCAGAAAGGTACTTAAATATGGGAACTTAAATACGGGCTCTTTAACATGGGCGGACTTTAAGAAATCTTTTCAGGAAAAGTACTATCCTAAGTCTTATTGCGACGAGAAAAGGAAGGAATTTCTAAATCTAGTACAAGGGAGTATGTCAGTTACAGAATATGAGAAGAAATTTACCGAGCTTGCCAGGTATGCCCTAGCATTAGTAGCAGAAAAAGTGGATAAGTGCAAGCGATTTGAGGAAGGCTTGCACAGTGAAATCCGAAGCCTAGTGACGGCAAGCACAGAATGGACTGATTTTCCAAAATTAGTAGAAGCAGCCATGAGAGAAGAAAAGAGTTTGGCGGGAGATGGAGCTAGCAGAGGTGGAGGAAGGACTGGGCAGAATTACTACTCATCTCGGGAGCAGACCTACCGAGGTGAGGGATGACGTTTTGCACCAGGAGTCTCTGGTAGAGGAAAGTTTAAAGCCCGATCTAGTGGTTCATTCTTTCCAGGGGGACCACAAGGAGGGAATTCGCAGAGGGGACGAGGGAGGTTTCCTCAGACATCTGTACCTAGAGGACGACCACAGTCCAGTTAACCCAATGAATCTGGGGCTAGCTCGACACAGAAACCATATTGTACTTCTTGTGGTAACCATCATTGTGCTCAGGGGATACACCAGTAGTGCAGGAGTTCCCTGATGTGTTTCCCGAAGAAGTGTCAGGATTGCCACCTAATAGAGAAGTGGAGTTCACTATTGATCTAATTCCTGGAACAACACCTATTTCACAGGCACCATATCGTATGGCACCATCGGAATTAAAAGAGTTGAAGGTGCAGTTACAGGAATTAGTAGATAAGGGGTACATTAGACCAAGTGTATCCCCATGGGGTACACCGGTGTTGTTCTTGAAGAGAAAGGATGGTACTCTTAGACTATGCATTGATTATCGTCAACTAAATAAGGTAACTGTGCGTAACAAATATCCTTTACCTTGTATTGACGATTTGTTTGATCAACTTAGAGGAGCATCGGTGCTAGGGACCAAGTTGCAATTTAGTACTGCTTTTCATCCTCAAACTGATGGACAGTCAGAGAGGACTATACAGACTCTAGAAGATATGTTACGAGCTTGTGTACTGTAGTTTAAGGGTAGCTAGGATGAACATCTGTCTTTAATGGAATTTGCTTATAATAATAGCTACTAAGCGAGCATTGGAATGGCACCGTACGAAGCACTTTATGGTAGACTATGTAGAACCCGGTGTGCTGGGAGAAGTGGGTGAGAGGAAGTTGATTGGACCAAAAATTGTGCAATCTACAACAGAAAAGGTAGAGTTGATTAAAGTAAATCTTAAAGCAGTTAGGGACCGACAGAAAAGTTATGCAGATACAAGAAGGAAAGACCTTGAATTCGAAACCGGTGATAAGGTATTCTTAAAACTATCACCATGGAAAGGGATCCTAAGATTTGGGAAAAGAGGAAAGTTAAGCCCCAGATATATAGGACCCTTTGAGATTTTGGAAAGGGTGGGACCCGTGGACCGATTAGCACTACCAATGGAAATGTCTAGGATACAAAACGAATTCCATGTTTCAGTCTTAAGAAAATATGTTCCAGATCCTAGTCATGTGTTGGAAATACAACCAATGGAGCTTCATGAAGACTTAAGTTGTGAAGAGAAACCTGAGCATATATTAGATGAAAAGAAGCAAGTGCTGAGAACCAAAATAATTCCATTGGTTAAAGCTTTATGGAGAAATCATAAGATAAAGGAAGTGACATGGGAACCAAAGGAGTAGATGGTGAAACAATATCCCCATCTATTTGCTTAGGAATCGACCATTTCGGATTTCGGGGACGAAATCTTTATAAGGAGGTGGTAATTGTAAGCCCCGTACTTGTTATTAAAAGAAAGTAAGTAAAGAGAAATTATGGGGCAAGTAAGTAAAGAAAATTTGCTAAGTTGGGGGAGAGTGAAAATGGTTAAGTGTTGGCTAGGCGATGAGTGACCATGCGTTGAGGGATATTTAGGATTGACAAGTTGCCGCTAAAAAGCATGTGTTGAAGAGGGCAGCTCGGCGGGGAGAAAGATGTGAAGGGAGAAGGGTACCATATGCGTTAATAGAGGTATGCGTTGAAGGCTACTATGTGATAGAAGTTGGCATCGCTATGCGTTGAAGAATAGTATGCGTCGGACATAGAAAAGTGGCCGAGAGGGCCATGCGGTAATCAGCTATCCGGCGTGAAGCAATCAGTGGCATAGTAAGTGGAGACTATGCGTTGCCGAAGCCATGCGTGGAAGGTGGCGCTGGCTAAATCTAGAAGGAGGATGAAGTTAAAGCTGGTAAGTCGGTGATTTATATGGACATATAAAAGAGTGCATCGAATAATTAAGCCTTTTAGTTACGTTTTTAAACTCAGATTAACTCTATTTCGCAGACGAACAACGAGGAGAGGTAGAAAAAATTACTTGAATAGAATTTGAGTAGAAATCAGATCAGTTTCGTGATGATTTTGAAGCTGGAACCAGGAGCTTGATGATTGCTGATAAATTTGAACACCAATCGGTGTTTGAAGGAGAGTGAACCGAGGGCATCGAAACAAGAACTGAAAGTTTGAGGTAAGTAAGTTGAATCAATTCTTAGCAACTTTCATGAAGGATGTGTAAGCTAAAACCGAGCGAAAATGTGTTAATCTCTAGGAAGAAGTAAGCAGAGTTGAACTATAACGACCTAGACTCTTACTACCTAGCTTGTCACTACAACATTCATGAACATGTACGTAAATACGATGAAACAAGTAGACACGACATCATCCGTTGTAAACAAATAAAATTTTTATGATAAAATGGCCAAATTATCCAAAGTTTATTTAGTCAACGTAGGAAAAGGAAAAATACTTTAGCGGGGTACCCCTTTTTTTTATTGGGCTAAATCTCAAGAAAAGAATCGATGTAACCTAGACGTTAAACAATAATTTCATGAATGCAAGTACAACTACCCTAGACTAAGGTGCGAAAGCAGTATGACGGTCCCATGGTATGATCACGGATTTCCTCGGCCATGCGCCGGGCCACCCTGCTCCTTACCTGGAAGGAAACATAGAAAAGGGTGAGTAAAATATACTCAGTACGAGACCCACTACTGGACCTAGCTGTTACCCTGTTTGTTGTGTGCGCCCTCGTACCCGGCATAAGCATAAGCATAGGCTTGCATAGGAAGCGTCCCGAGGGTACGCATTAACTAACATCATAACATGAACATAGATGGTGATCCCGAGGGACACCCTTCGTAGCATAGTTCTGTGAGGGTACAGGCACAACAACAAGGCAATCTACGACGTGTCATGGGATAATTAATCTATAGTTGAGATTTCAGAGTCACAACACATAGGCATGAGAAATGACCTACAATACAACTATTTGACATGCCTGAATAATTATAGCAACAATCATTCGAAACATGGGATCATAGCGACATTCAAAACCAACAATGCCATTAGACAGTATACATCACTAAAACCCGGTAGTAAGTCCCTTACCTGCGAAAGCGAAAAGGATCGACATTGAGCGTTACTGAGCGATACGAGCGTTACGAGCGATACTGAGCGTTACGAGCGATACTGAGCGATACGGAGCATGTCCGCGAGACAGCGACTTCCTTACAATGCGGCACGCGGTATGTAGGCTGTGACAGTGCGTCGCAAGGAGGGTAGGCGACGCAGCGGTGCAGGCTGACGATGCGTCACGGAGAGGACGGGCGACGCGGACTGATGATGCGTCGAGGGCTAATGATGCGGCAACGCGGACTGACGATGTGTCGAGGCTAACGATTCAGCAATGTGGACTGATGAAGGCCAAGACGCTGCGGCGCGACAATTATGACGAAGCCACAACGCTGAGCACTGCCACTAAGGCCACACCATGAGGGCTGGAGCGCTGCTACTGAGTGACAGGGACAAGCGAGAATATGGCCGACGAAGGGTGACTCCAGAGAGGAAAACTAGACTGCCTCCTTTTTCTTGCTGCCTCCGCTTCCTTCTCCTCTTCTAAAACGCCCCCCCTACATTCAAAATTCAATCGGGGATCTCTCCCCCAACCGAAAAAGGCGCAGCCTCCTGCTTACTATCAACTCCCTTCACGCTTCCCCCGCTGTAAAACTATTATAAACGATAATTAAGAATTATTATTTTATTTTATTTATTTTATTTTATTTTATTTTATTTTTTTAAATTAAAGGGATTAAATGATTTATCGAAATTAGGGCCGTTACATGAACTGCTAAGCAAAGCAGGACAACCGAAGTTATTTGGGAATAATTCTCAAATGAAGATGAATCATGGCCTAAAATTTTGAGGTAAGTTAGAGAACTCATTACTTTACAAGATTGTAGAAGAAAGGAAGTTCTGATTTTGGCTGTAATATGGTTTTTAGCAGGATAAAGGAAGAAGTTTGAAGAGAAGGAAGGAAACTGTGATATCAAGTGTCGCTAGACAGTGATATCGCTAAGGAGCGGGAGAGTGAGCAGCGAAACGGGTGTCGCTGATAAACGTAAAGGGCTCTGCGTCTCACAATTCTCGCTGAAGTCTCGCTACGTATTGCTCCTTAAGATGATATCACTAGTCTAATTCACTCCAGTTTCGCTAGGGCAGCACCCAGTAGTGTGAATCTCGCTGGTAGTCTCGCTAGTGACACAGAGTATCGTTAGTTATTAACATGCATACCTAATAATTTTGAAAAAGGAATTCAAAGGAAACCTAATATGAGAAATGTGTTTTATAGACCAAGAAGAGCTCGGAAAAACATACAATCCACTCGGGGCCTAAGACAAGCTGTGAGTGACTCTTAAATTGTCCAAAGATTATCGTTATTAATGTACAAGTGGAAAAGAATATATAATAGATGAATTCTTGTATGTGTGCTATTTGAATGCAAACCATGGCCGAAGGACCCTGTGCGAAGGCCTAAGGAGATATATTGTCACACACCCTCCCAAGTTTACCTGCATAACCTGAAAGGAGACGTGAGGACAGTATACATCACCCCTCTTGTGACGAATACCATCCATTCCTTCACACACATTCTAAACTGTACATAATGTAATCTTCACCTTCTAAGACATTTTAAACATCACATATAGAAAAGTATATACAAGCCAAAAACGAAATTTCTCAACTCTTTTACATGTCCCTACACAAGCCATAGTTCAACCCCTGGTAATTGTACATACATATATACATGCCACCTAATTCAGGTTTAACATACAAACAACACTTCAAACAAGTCAGATTTTTCGAAGACTCGAAGCTTAAGCAGGGCGAATGGGAGAAGGCAAAGCACCAGGAACGTCCTTGCTACTTGGAGGGGAAAGAAAACATGGAAAACATGAGCTAAAATCTCAGTGAGTGACTAATTTAGCAAACTATTTTAGTTCAAAATCATCAAGAATAAAACTGAGTTCAACGTCAAGTGTAAAACATGAAGTCACTTCATATGTATTAGTTAAGACAAGCTTAATTGCCCTTATCAATTCATACATGATTTTTTAACAAATCATAAGAAAACAGTTTAGATACAATACTTTTCGCTTAGTTGAAGTGGAGCAAAAATCAACACCCCAACGTCGAAAACATATAAGGCTCGATACGGAGCAAGACTCAACGCATCAGCATATAACCTCTATGTGCACATAGGACTATGGCGGGTTGCCCAAGTACCTTCTCCATGTCCTTCAGTACTGGGTCCCGGGGAAACTCACATGCCTTCTCATGTCCTCCAGCATTGAGCCTCCTCTAAAACATTTTTTCTTTTAAGAAGCAACACTTTATATAAACAAATTGTATACAAATCATTCATAAGAATACAGGGCAATTATTATATCAATAACATTTCACAAACATGCTTTTCAATAACTTTAAGAACATAACATATGCTTCATAAATCATTTGATCACAAAATCATATTGCATTGGAAAACCGAACTATCATATTCAACATAATTGTTTTAAAGTAAGAAAAGTGTCACTCACAATTCTTCCTAGGCCTTGAGTGGATTATATGCCTTTCCTATCTCCTCTTGGCCTGAAACAAATACTTTTCTTTGTTATACTTCTTTTCCATTCACTTTAATATGAACAACTCAACATATGCACAATGTTTGTAGTTCATCATGCAGTTAGGCTTTCATTAGTTCATTCTCAAGCCTTAAATACTAAGGCTATTACCATTAGCTGTTGCTTACCCTTCTGTTAGACTTCAATTCAAAGAACACTTTGCGTGCAGCTCACTTTTGCTATTATACCAACATTTGAGCTTTATCTTTTTCTTAACAAAGCTGACTGTTACAGCTTTGATGTCTCTGTTTAATCCCTGCTAAAAACGCATTTCCAGCCCATATTAAGACTTCTTCCCTTCTACAAACTTGTAAAGAATTAAGTTCCACAGCTTACCTCAAAATTTCAAGGCTTAACTCTTTTTCGTTCTCCAGTTATGCCAAAATCATTCCACGTTGCTCCAGATTGCATAACAGTTCTGTAGTTGTTGCTTTTACCTAAAGATTCATGTGATTATCCTCAATTTCAGCTTAATCGTCCTTCATAAGACTTGTTAGGAGTTATGTTAACTTACTAACCTCAAAATTTCAGCCCTAAACTCGGCTTCCTCGAGTCGTTTTACTCCAAACATCGACCACTGTTCAGTCTGTGCGTCAACGATCAATCCTCTGTTCCAGCTCGGATTTCAGCACCAAAACGGGTAGAATTTTGCCCAAAAACTATAAGAACACCTTCCTCTTCCTTCTTTGGTGGTTTCTTTGAAAGATGGAACCGACTTAAGCTCTCGAAACATGTCTGAAAGTGATTAAACTCACCTATATACTGCCGACTTATCCCTCACAAGTACCGAGATGATAATGCCGATTTATCCCTCACCCGTAGGCTGGCGCGGGTCTTCTCTTCGACGCAAGGCACTCATGTCTATATTCTCCTTCAGCGCCTTCAGCCACTAACCACTCTCAGCGCATGGTGTTTTCGGCGCCTCCTACTTCCGACGCATACAACATAGTCATTCACACTACTAGCTTCATCGCGTCAAGACCGTTCTGTTGTGGACGCAGTGTGACTTCAACGCATGGCTGTCTTCGACGCATGGTGACTTCAACGCATGGTTCAAGCATATTTCTTTCCCCGCCAATGAGCACTTATCCTTCGATGCGACGACTACTTCATCTCACAACCCTTCGTGATTAAATCAACAACGCATGTTTTCTCAAATAATTCAACTTCCCACTACATTCACCAACGTATGGTCTTGGCCAACCCTTAACCAAAATTTTGCTCTACTTTTCAGCTACTTTTCCTCTAGCAACCCATAACCTCAATCGCATTGCTCTCCCCAACACTTGGTTTTACAAGTCAGTGCTTACATATATGATACATAGTGCTGAGGGACCATGAGTGAAAGCACTAGTTAGATTGACTGAGATAGTTTCTAATACCGAGGGACCTCGTGAGAAGGCATATAGAAACCAGTATTCCTGGCTTAGTGCTGAGGGCCATGAGTGAAGGCACTTGAGTAGTGATTTAATATTGAGATTCAGTGCTGAGAGACAATACGAGAAAGCACTTGAGAGTTAAAACGCCGAGGGACTAAATGTGAAGGCGAATGAATATATGAATACTAACGGTCGAAGTATGAGGTTAAGAGCGTTGAGCTTTGCTCCGCCACTCATTAGATAAATGTTTATGTTCCTTGTTAAATGTCACGAGTGGGCCAGTAAATTGTACTAGTAAGCTATATAGTAGTTTTATGGTCAGCATGAATTCGAGAATTGAATTGTAACTAATAATTTAGTCACTCACTGACCTTAAGCTCACACCTTTTGTTTATTGTTGTTTGTTTCAGGTAGCGAGCGTGTTCGGGACGCCTAGCCTACAGAAGATCCTCGTCTGGGCTTACTTGGCTTTAGTACTGTGGGATAGTTGTAAATACCCAGTCTAAGAACATATTTTGTTGTATATGAGCACTGTGGCATAACGAGTGTGGGGTTTTGTAACATATGCCGAACAAATACACCTGTATGATAAATTCTAGTGCTGAGGAACCTTATGTATAACTTATGATTACCTTGGAAATCTTCTATGGAGGATTAAACAGAGCATCAAAGTCAGTAGCTGACGCCTCCGCGACAAGAGGATTAATGGACAAGACCTACATGCAGGCCAATGATATTCTAGACAGAATTTCGAGGAATACTAATGAGTGGGTGGACGATGGGTATGGATCCCGCCCCACCGATAGAAGGCGAACGCAAGCTGGAATGCTTGAAAATGATGTTGCCACTAATCTCTTAACTCAGATGGCAACCATGACATCTTTGTTGAAGACTATAGCCTTGAATAATCAAGGTGGATTAGTTGCTACGATGAATGCGATGAACGCATTGAATATGACAGCATCTGTGAGTTGCGTGCAGTGTGGTGAAGGGCACTTGTATGATATGTGTCCTTACAACCCCCAGTCAGTCTGCTATGTTCAAAACAACCCGTACGGTAAAATGTACAATCTTGGTTGGAGGAACCACCCTAACTTCGGATGGGGTGGAAATCAACAACAAACGCAGGGGGCTAAGCAGCAGCCGCATAGAGGCAACCCTCCTGGTTTCAACCAACAAAATCAAGGCCAGTATCATCAGTCATAGAGGAATCAGCAAGCGCCTACATCATCCTCATCGTCTTCCATTGAATCTCTGTTACGAGAATATATAAATAAAAATGATGCGATGCTCCAAAACCAAGCCATTGCAATTACGAACTTGGAAGTTCAAATGATTCAAATTGTAGGTGAGCTCAAGAATCGAATGCTAGGAGCATTGCCAAGTAAAACTAAAGTTCTAAGAGAGAACAGAAAAGAACAATGTCAAGTTGTGACATTGAGAAGTGGGAAAACTATTCCCACTATAACGCAAGATCAAGGGACGCAAGGAAACTTGCAGCCCCTAAACGCTCCAACAATAGATCAACCGACAAAAAGTATTGACTTCAATCAACCACTATTTACCACATTATCACAAGAGCAAGAGAACAGAGAGAGGAGAGAAAGCAACACAGGCAGAACCTGCGTCTGTATATAAAGATACTGCTCCTCTTATGCGTCTACCCTTTCCCCAACGCCTAAAGGAGAAAAATGATGAGGGAGAATTCAAAAAGTTCCTGGATGTTCTCAAACAACTTCACATCAACATTCCGTTGGTGGAAGCCTTGGAGCACATGCTGAGTTGTGTAAAATTTCTCAAAGATATATTATCCAAGAAAAGAAGGCTCGGGGAGTTTGAGATAGTAGCATTATCGCAAGAGTGTAGTGCGTTATTCAAAAAGAATATACCTGCAAAAGTGAAGGATCTAGGAAGTTTTACATTGCCATGCTTAATAGGGGGAATGGACATGGGTCAAACGCTATGCGACTTAGGAGCCAACATCAACTTAATGCCCCTTTCCATATTCAAAAAGCTGGGTATTGGGAAGTAAGGCCCACTACAGTCACATTACAACTTGCTGACTGCTCTATTAAACATCCTGAGGGCAAAATAGAGGATGTCCTGGTGAAAGTGGACAAATTCATCTTTCCAGCTGACTTCATAATCCTGGACTATGAAGCCGACAGAGAGGTACCCATTATCTTGGGAAGGCCTTTCTTAGCTACTGAACGTGCCCTAATTAACGTCCAAGAAGGGGAATTGATGATTCGAGTGGATGACCAATAAGTAAAATTTAATGTGTTTAACCCATTGAAATATCCTGATGACTTTCAATCTTGTCAGATGATCGAAGATATCATTTACGAGAAGGCAAGACCCATGGACGCATCGTTGGAAGATGAAGAAATCCTCGAGGAAAATGAAGATGGTGAAGAGGAAGAAGTCAGTTCAATCTCTGATAAAAATTTTGAACAACTAGACCGGAGCAACAGATCAACAGCAAAGATGAAGCCATTATTAGAAGAGCCTCCAACGCTTGAGCTAGAAACCCGACCAATGCATCGCAAGTACGCGCGCTTGAGGGAGAATGCACTGCAAATCATTATGTCCTCTACGTTAAACCCTAAATGCGATGAAGGCTCTATTGACCCACGCAAGCATAAAAACTAAACTTGCATTGGAAGGTCCCTGCGTTGCTGGACGCCTATTTTTCCAAGGACGCTTTCTTTTACTCTTGCTTTCTTTTATTAGTACATTTTTTTTTAGTATTTATTTTTCTTTCTTCAAATTCAGTTTTAGGAGTAGTGTAAATTAAATAAGCATGAAATTATGTGTCGACCTTCAATGCAAATTATTTGATTTCACCGCATACTCTATCATTCATGCCTGCGTTCATCGATAAACGATCTCTACGTTTATCAAGTTAAGTTTAGAGGTGTAGTTAGAGCTGTATGTTTTTAAAACGCATATTACTTAACTCCAAACGCATACTTTGAACTGAGAACTCTGCGTTCATCAGTCATGTGTTTATCAATAGTATGCATTCATCAGTCATATTTTGTAATTTTCATTATAATTATCTTCTATCTCCAAAAGTATGCTTTTGCGGGACATGCGATTAATCGAATGAAAATTTCTTCGCCACATTGAATGTCTATTTCCCTCTTTGCGTTTCCCCTTATTTTTAATTTCATTCCAAGTACGTTTAATTATTTCCAACTTTTATCTTTGCGTTGAAAAGTTAGTCACTATGATGATAAGCTCACACTCGTTGCATACTTTTAAGTTAGATAACTTCCCATGCTTCTTCATACTATTCCTTAGAAATGCAAACCTATTTTGCATGCGTGCAAGCTGCCAAGTCAAACCTCTTCTACGAAATTTTTCAACATAATCTTTGTTTACAATTTAAGCAACGAGGACCTTTGTCACACCCCCTCCAAGATTTCATTCCTTCTAACCTAGAAGTAAGTGCAACCTACACACACTCGTCATCATATATCTTGAAACACAATTCAATACCAGATCAATTGTACAAAGCTTAATGCTAGTGAAACATCATAGGTTAAACATAATTTTTAAAATCAGATTTCTCAGCTCATAATTTATCATAACAAGTATTTGTTCAGCATACAATACAAAACCTACTCTCATTATGCCACGAGGATCATGTATGACAAAACATGGACATAGACTGAGTATTTACAACTATCCCAGAGACTAATGCCGAGTAAGCCCAGACGAGGATCTTCTGTAAGCTAGGCGTCCTGGACATGCTCGCTACCTGAAACGAACAACAATAAGCAAGAAAGCATGAGCCTAAAGCCCAGTGAGTGACTAAGTTATCTAATTACAATTTAATCATTGAGTTAATGCTGATCATAAAATTATATATATCTTATTAGTACAGATTCCTGGGTCACTCATACCATTTAACAATATAACATAAATATCTTTCCAAGAAGCAGCGGAGCAAAGCTAATAAGCACTTGAAAAGTGTTTTCTATTCTCTCAAATTAAGGGAGTTTATATTAAATTTCACTTGTTTGCTAGTGGTTTTCAAGTTAAAATGAGAAAAATTGGAAGAAAAGACTAAAAGATCAAAACCGAGCAAGAATACCGCGAAAAAGAGCTGAAAAACCCAAAATGGCAGAAATTGGGGCAGCGCCGCAGCGCTAAAACCTGAGAGCAAGCTTTTCTGATTGCAGCCCTAGCGCCACGGCGCTCTCCAACAGCATCCGGTGCGATCCCAAAATTTTCAATGGCACCGTGGCGCCAGTTTTCCTTAAATGAAAATTGATATTTTTGGTAAATTTTTGGGCGGCTGAACTCTATAAATTTGGGGGTTTCCAGCAGCCCTAGGCATCAAAATCAAATCAAGGAAGTGCAGACTTAAAGAGGCACAAAAAGGAGAGAATTGAGTGAGAGTTCAAAGAGTGATTTAGTTGCAAGGAAGAGGAAAAGAGTTCGAGATAGTCGTGGTGCCCTTCGAATTCCGACATGAGAGCCAAGGAGATCGTGACGGTGCTACCTCAATCAAAAGCCTCTTTTCACTAGAGTTTCCCTTTCTTTACACTCTTTCTTTGTTTATTTTGCTCAAACATGTTGCTTCAAGCTATGAGTGGCTAAACTCTTTAGTTTTAGGGTTTTGATGATTTGTTTATGAATTTATGTTGATCTTCTAGACTTTCATTGTTTTGTTGGAATGATTATGCTTTTCATTGTTATTGTGTTTAATTCTTGTGGATTGGCCATCTTCACATGTTAGGTTAAATGCATGATTGAGAGATTGTATGTTTAACTTGATCTATAACAATGAATTGTTGTTAATCTATCACGAGAATAGTTAGGTTGACAATAAAAGTTGCTAAAGACTATTTTTAATGCCATGTAATTTTGTATTGGTTTTAAGAGATAATAATCAATCGAGTTGCATGAGAAAGGATTGTTTTTCTAGAGAAAATAACTTGGAATTAAGTATCTGGACTTAGGCATTATGAATGACAATAAAATCCATGAAATCTATAATATTGCATGATGAAATAAACAAGGATTTCTTACCCTAAAACTCTCTTTGACTCTTGTGTTTCTCACTTTAATACTTTCCTTATTTGATTATATTTTCCATAACTCATAATTTTCAAATTCAATCCTCAAATAAAATTGATTCAACTCTAGAATAGCTAAGTAACTTAGACCTTCACAATTGGATCTCCAGTGGAATGATATTCGGACTTAATCGTCTTATATTATAACTTGACCCATACACTTGCGGTTAACACTTAAAGTGTGCTGAGTTTTTGGCACCATTGTCGGGGATCCAAAGAACGGCTTTTGTTATTTAATATTCATTAGAATTGATAGATCTTAATTGGAGGTGTATATTATTTGGTTGATTATTTATTTATGTATTGATATTTTATTTTATTGTATTATATATATATATATATATATATTCCTTCTTTATTTTATTTTATTTTGATTAATTTATCGGTTTATGCCTCGTCATAATACTAACCTCCTCCCTCTTGATCCCGAGATTGATAGGACTTACAGAAGGAATCGAAGGGCTTTACTAAATCAAACTGAGGAGATGGCGGAGGAGATACCCAAGGCAATTAGGGACTACTTTCAACCCATGTTACCGGCAAATCAACCCGGAATAATGAATGTGCCCATCAATGTCAACAATTTTGAGTTGAAACCGGGATTGATCCAAATGGCTAGAGAGCTAGCCTTTAGAGGAAGAACCAATGAAGATCCTCACAAGCACTTGCGATCCTTCTTGGAGATATGCGGAACGGTAAAGATGAATGGCGTTTCTAATGATGCTATTAAACTAAGACTTTTTCCTTTCTCTCTACAGGACCGTGCAAAAGATTGGTTGGAAACCATCCCCCCGGATAGCATTACAACGTGGGAGATCTTAGCTCAAGCTTTCTTGAACAAATATTTTCCACCGGCTAAATCCCAAAGACCTAATGGAGATTGGAACATTCCGCCAACTTGAGGATGTATAAGAATCTCTTGAGAAGGTGCCCTCAACATGGTTACCCGGATTGGTTGCAAATTCAACTCTTCTACAATGGATTAGCAAGCTCAACCAAATTCATCTTAGATGCAACCGCCGGAGGATCAATCTTCTCCAAGAATGCTAAAGAAGCCTACACCATACTAGAAGACTTGGCCAATACATCTTACAATTGGCCATGTGAACGGGCTTCTCCAATCATCCCAAAAGCCGCCGGATTGTATGAGGTGGATGAGGTAAACTCACTCAAAGCCCAAATGGCTTCCCTTACATGCTCTTCCTAAATTAACTCCAAGAGGCGAGCTCAATCCACCATCTATAGCCTCTCTTGCTGCTTTGGCATCGGAGATGGCCACACAAAAGGAGTTGGAACAAGGAGATAATGAGACGGCTAACTATGTTCATAGAGGACATTATAGAGGCCACCAATACCAACAACTTCCAACTCATTACCATCCTAACTTGAGGAACCATGAAAACTTTTCTTATGCTAACAATAGGAATGTTTTGCAAGGTCATCCTGGTTTACCTATTGTAGGTCCATCACACACCCAAAAGAAGTCCAACTTAGAAGACTTGATGATAGAGTTCATAAAAGAATCAAGAGGAAGGACCACCGATTGGAAAGCACCATACAAAGCCATGGTAAGGCCATTCACAACATTGAGGTGCAAATAAGCCAAATCGCCACTTCACTCCAAACAATGCAAAAGGGCAAATTTCCTAGTTGTCCCGAGATAAATCCAAAGGAGGAGTGCAAGGCCATGACTTTGAGGAGTGGGAAAAGACTATCCACTCCCTTGATCATGGATGAGGATGATGAGCAAGAGGTAGATGACACTATCCAAGAGCCAATTTTAGAAGATGAATCGAAGATCTTAGAAAAGGAGGTAAAGGTACAAGAGTCAACATCTTCAAGTAAGTCATCTAACCCTCTACCCGTTTTACCTAATACTATGCCATATCCTCAACGTTTTAAAAAGAAAGAAATAGACTCCCAATTTGCTAAGTTTCTTGAGTTGTTCAAAAAGTTTCACATTAACATCCCATTTGCTGAGCCTTTAGAGCAAATGCCCAACTATGCTAAATTCATGAAAGATGTCTTGTCTAAAAAGAAAAAGTGTGGGCAATATGAGATGATTAGCATGACTGAGCAATGCAGTGCTGTGCTGCAAAAGAAGCTACCATAAAAATTGAAAGATCCAGGGAGTTTTACTATACCCTGCACTATTGGTTCTTTAAATGTTACTAGAGCTCTTTGTGATCTTGGTGCTTCTATTAATTTGATGCCTTTATCTGTCTATAGGAAGCTTAACATTGGAGAGGTGCAACATACCACCATCACCTTGCAACTTGCTGACAGATCGTTAGCCTATCCTAAAGGTATCATTGAAGATGTATTGGTTAAAGTTGATAAATTCATCTTCCCTGTAGATTTTGTTGTACTGGACATGGAGGAAGACTCTGAGATTCCTATCATACTTGGGAGGCCATTCCTAGCAACTGGAAAGGCTATCATAGATGTCTAACAAGGGAAGTTGACTCTAAGGGTAAATGATGAGAATGTGGTATTTGATATTTACAAGTCCTTGAGTCATCATGATGAGAGTAGTCCTTGCCATGCTATAGACATAATTGATCATACTATTTTTAAGCATGTAGAAGTTATGTTGGCTAGTGATCATCTAGAACAAAGCATAATGGATGTTGAGAATGAAGATACAATTTTTGATGAAATAGTCTTTTATGCTAGGTGGTTAGATAGTTTGCCAATATGTTATAAAATGGATAGACCTATACCTTTAGCTCCCTTGCATGTGGTGAATGATATTGAGAACACTAAGCTTGAATTAAAGGTGTTACCTCCTCACTTAAAATATGCATTCTTAGATGATTTATCTTCTTTTCCTGTTATAATATCTTCTGATCTTAATCCTGGGGAAGAAGAAAAGTTGTTGAGAGTATTAAGGGATCATAAGTCTGCCATTGGTTGGTCTATTGAGGACCTTAAAGGTATTAGTCCATAGGTCTGTATGCACAGAATCTTGATGGAAGATACCTTTAAACCATCGGTAGAGCCCCAAACGAGACTTAATCCCACCATGAAGGAGGTAGTTAAACTATCGGTAGAGCACCAAAGCTTTTCTGATCGCAGCTCTAGCGCCGCGGCGCTCTCCAACAGCTTCGCGGCACTGTCCCAAAATTTTCAATAGCGTCGCGGCGCCAGTTTTCCTTGAATGAAAATTGATATTTTTGGTAAGTTTTTGGGCGGCCAAACTCTATAAATTTGGGGGTTTCCAGCAGCCCTAGGCATCAAAATCAAATCAAGGAAGTGCAGACCTAAAGAGGCACAAAAAGGAGAGAATTGAGTGAGAGTTCAAAGAGTGAGTTAGTTGCAAGGAAGAGGAAAAGAGTTCAAGATAGTCGTGGTGCCCTTCGAATTCCGATGTGAGAGCCAAGGAGATCATGACGGTGCTACCTCAATCAAGAGCCTCTTTTCAGTAGAGTTTCTCTTTCTTTACATGTTGCTTCAAGCTATGAGTGGCTAAACTCTTTAGTTTTAGGATTTTGATGATTTGTTTATGAATTTATGTTGATCTTCTAGACTTTCATGGTTTTGTTGGAATGATTATGCTTTTCATTGTTATTGTGTTTAATTCTTGTGGATTGGCCATCTTCACATGTTAGGTTAAATGCATAATTGAGAGATTGTATGTTTAACTTGATCTATAACAATGAACTGTTGTTAATCTATCACGAGAGTAGTTAGGTTGACAATAAAAGTTGCTAAAGACTATTTTTAATGCCATGTAATTTTGTATTGGTTTTAAGAGATTAATAATCAATCGAGTTGCATGAGAAAGGGTTGTTTTTGAGAGAAAATAACTTGGAATTAAGTATCTGGACTTAGGCATATGAATGACAATAAAATCCATGAAATCTATAATATTGCATGATGAAATAAACAAGGATTCCTTACCCTAGAACTCTCTTTGACTCTTGTGTTTCTCACTTTAATACTTTCCTTATTTGATTATATTTTCCATAACTCATAATTTTCAAATTCAATCCTCAAATAAAATTGATTCAACTCTAGAATAGCTAAGTAACTTAAACCTTCACAATTGGATGTCCAGTGGAATGATATTCGGACTTAACCGTCTTATATTATAACTTGACCCGTACACTTGCGGTTAACACTTAAAGTGCGCATCAAAAGCTCAATGCTATTAGCCTCATAATTCAATTCCTATTATTCATATGTTCACACGCCTTCACATTTCGTCCCTCGGCGTTTCAACTCTCAAGTGCTTTCTCATATTGTCCCTCAGCACTGAGTTCCATTTTAATCCACTGGTCAAGTGCCTTCACTCATGGTCCCTCAGCACCGAGCCATCATGTACTTGTTTTCCATATGCCTTCTCACAAGGTCCTTCGGCATTGGAATCCATCTCCATCAATTTCTCAAGTGCCTTCACCCATGGTCCCTCAGCACTGTGTATCATCTATCATATCTCCATAGGCTTTCACACATGGTCCTTCGGTCGGGGGTTGCATTTAGATAACACGCATACAGGAGTTCATATAACATACTCGTTTTCACTTGCACAATGTTAGGAATAATCCTTGGATGAAATAGAAAGTCACTTACGATTTGTCTTAGGCCTTGAGTGGATTATATGCTTTTTCGAGCTCTTCTTGGCCTGTAAAAACACATTTCTCACATTAGGTTTCCTTTGAACTCCTTTTTCATAATCATTAAGTATGCATATTCATAACTAAGGATACTCTAGCTTCAAAGTCACCATGAAAATGATCTGGTTTCTACTTGAATTCGATATAAGCACCTTCTTCCACCTCTCCTCGTTGTTCGTCTGCGAAATGGAGTCAATCTGAGTTCGAAAATATTTCCACTTTGCCTCGGTTGTATGTAAACCCCCCCTTCACCCCCACCCGCTAAAGTGGTAAAGAAGGGGCTCTTTGGGGTCTCATTTTCTTTCTATCTGACAGGACAAAAAAATAGGAAGGGATGGTTCTTTCATTGCATTGATAGAAGTCTAACTAGAAAAAGATCTCTCTATTACTTTGAGAGGAGAATAAGGGTTTAATTATTCGATGCACTCATTTATATGTGATAAATCACCGACTTACCAGCTAACATCATCTTCTTTCTTAAATTAGCCAATGCAACCTTCCGCGATGGCTTCGGCAACGCATAACTTCAACTTACCATGCCACTGATTGCCCAATGCCGAATAGCCAACTACCCCATGGCCCTCTCGGCCACCTTTCTATGCCCGACGCATACCGTTCTTCAACGCATAGGCCATCTCAACGCATAGCAATGCCAACTTCTAGCACATAGTAACCTTCAACGCATACTTCTACTAACGCCTATAACACCCTTCTTCCTTCACATCTAATTCCATGCCGAGCCGCCCTCTTCAACTCATGCCTACCGGCGGCCACTCTTGTCAAGCTTTAGACATACCCTCAACGCATGGTCACCCATCACATGGCCAACACTTAACCATATTTGTTCTCACCCAACTCGGCCAATTTTCTTTACTCGCATGTCGCATAATTTCTTCTTACTTACCTTCTCTCAGTAACAAGTACGGGGCTTACAACCTTGCTACTCTCAAGTTTGGAGGTAGGAAAGGTTTGAACTGTCAAAGATTAAAACATGAGGAACTTATTCATTTCCAAAAAAAAAAAAAAATTTAACACAAAACTTCAATAACAAGACTAATACATTTATCTTGTTAAGAGTTTAGTTGAAAACGACACCTGCTCGTAGTTAGTCGCCCCCATGCACCCCATAGTTGGTGTGTCAAAACGAAGGTGGGTAATCATAATCAACGACGCATAGATAAATTGATAAATAACAAATTACAATGTCTTGTGAGAAAACTGAACTTAGATAAGAGTTTAGTCGAGAAGGGCACTTGCTCGTAGTTGGCTGCCTCCATGCACCCCAAAGTTGGCGTGTCAAATCGAAGGTGGGTAACCCTACTCGATGCATAGCCACATAAACCATAAACCATAAACCTTATATCATATCTCCATGAAGTTATCAGTCCCTCGGCACTATGTATCATATATCATATCTCCATAAACCTTCACACAGGGTCCTTCGGCCGTGGTTTGCATTTAGATAACATACATACAGGAATTCACATAATATATTTGTTTTCACTTGCACATTATTAACGATGATCCTTGGACAAATTAGAGAGCCACTCACAGTTTGTCTTAGGCCTCGAGCGGATTGTATGCTTTTCGAGCTCTTCTTGGCCTGTAAAAAAAAATTTATCATATTAGGTTACCTTTGGACTCCTTTTTCAAAATCATTAGGTATGCATATTAATAACTAGTGATACTCTATGTTACTAGCGAGACTACCAGCGAAATTCACATTACTGGGTACTGCACTAGCGAAACTGGAGTGAATTAGACTAGCAATATCATCTTAAGGAGCGATACCTAGCAAGACTTCACTGAGAGTTGTGAGACGCAGAGCTCCTTTGCGTTTAACAACGACACCCGTTCCACTGCTCACTCTCCCGCTCCTTAGCGATACCACTGTCTAGCGACACTTGATATCACAGTTTTCCTTCCTTCCCTTCAAACTCTTCTTTTATCCTGCTAAAAATCATATTACAGCCAAAATCAGAGCTTCCCTCCTTCTACAATCTTGTAAAGTAGTGAGTTTCCTAGCTTACCTTAAAATTTAAAAGTCCATGACTCGTCTTTATTTCAGAATTATTCCCAAATAACTTCGGCTGCCTTGATTTGCTTAGCAATTCAACTCCGCTTACTTCTTCCTAGAGATTAACACATTTTCGCTCGGATTTAGCTTACAAATCCTTCATGGAAGTTGCTAATACTTACCTCAAAATTTCAGTTCTCGCTTCGACGTCCTCGGTTCACTCTCCTTCAAACACCGATTGGTGTCCAAGTCTATCAGTAACAATCAAGCTTCTGGTTCCAGCTTCAAAATCATCATGAAACTTATCTGGTTTCTACTCAAATTCGATATAAGTACCTTCTTCTACCTCTCCACGTTGTTCGTCTGCGAAATAGAGTTAATCTGAGTTCGAAAATGTATAAAAAAAGGCTTAATTATTCGATGCACTCCTTTATCTGTCAATATAAATCACCGACTTACCAGCCCTAACTTCATCCTCCTTCTGGAATTAGCCAACGCCACCTTCCGCGCATGGCTTCGGCAACGCATAGTCTCAACTTACTATGCCACTGATTGCTCCACGCCAAATAGTTGATTACCGCATGGCCCTCTCACACACTTTTTTATGTCCGACGCATACCATACTTCAACGCACAGGCCTTTCCAACGCATAGCAATGCCAATTCCTAGCACTTAGTAGCCTTCAACGCGTACTGATATTACATATATTGCACCCTTCTTCCTTCACATCAACTTCCACGCTGAGCTGCCTTCTTCAACGCATGCCTACCAGCGGCCACTCTTGGCAGCTTAGACATACCTTCAACGCATGGTTACCCATCACATGACCAACACTTAGCCATTTTTACTCTCCCACAACTTGGCCAATTTCTTTACTCGTCTGTCCCATAATTCTTCTTACTTACCTTCTCTCGAATACAAGTACGGGGCTTACAAAAACCCTACACTAATTTGCCCTAGATCTCTTCTTCTACCACCCCTTGACGTGCATTTGAAAGATAACCTCAGTTTGAGACTTGGAAAATGAGAGAAACCCGTCGAAAATCTTCACCGAGTCTAAGAATAAATCCACCGACTAATCTCCACTAACCCTTTTCTTTCTCCTTTTTTTTTTCTCCTTTTCTTCTTTTTTTCGTTCTTTATTTCTTTCTTTCTCTTTAATTTAAATAAATAAATAACTAAATAAATAAATAAATAAGTAATCAGCTTTTACGCCCCACTTAATAATCAAGATAAATTTTAGCTCGATTCCCTCTTAATGACTTAAATATGCAACTTACAACAAATTATTTCTGGCTTTCTCCCCTTCTTCCTTCGGTCTACAAGAGAAAAACAATTTAGTCCACTTCGGTACTATGTATAAGTTTAACACTTACAAATGAAAGTAGGGTTTACAGTTTTAACGTGCATAATATATGTTTTACATTGGAAATCATTTGAAGCATGTTGGTTATTTAATGAGTTTACGAAAAGCATGCTGTTTGTTAATTTTTTATTTTATGAAAAGCTTTGAAGCTTGTGACTGAAATTGTGAAGATTTGGAAATGTTAAAACTCATGAATTTATATTATGCTATTTTGAAAGTATGTTGTTGAAAAACGTTTGTGAAAATAGTTCCCAATGTTGAAGTACTTGGAGAAAGCATGTGGGTAACCTGAATATGGGAATTGCCCTTAATGCTGAAGTACACAGAGAAGGCATGTGGGTGGCCAAAATCTAGTATGGGCCTAGTACTGAAGTACTCGGAGAAGGTACTCGGGTGACCCAGGATAGGATATCTATGTGCACATAGAGGAATTCTAGACACTGTTGTGCTAAGATTACACCACACAACTAAGGATTTTCAACGTTAGGTGTGTTGAGATGACTCCCCAAACTAAGGATGTTTTCGACGTTGAGTAGCGTTGAGCTCTTGATGTGCACTTTGAGTGTTAACGGCAAGTGTATGGGTCAAGTTATAATATAAGACGGTGAAGTCTGAATATCGTTTCACTGGAGATCCAATTGTGAAGGTTTATGTTACTTGGCTATTCTAGAGTTGAATCAATTTTATTTGAGAAATGGAATTAATATTGTGAGTTAAGGAAAATATAAACCAAATAAGGAAAGTAATAAAGTGAGAAACACAAGAGTGAAAGAGAGTTCTAGGGTAATGAATCCTTGTTTATTTAATAATCAATATTATAGATTTCATGGATTTTATTATAATTCATATGCCTAAGTCTAGAAACTTAATTTCAAGTTATTTTCTCTAAAAAAACAACCATTTCTCATGCAACTCGATTGATTACTAATCTCTTGAAATCAATACAAATTACATGGCATTAAGAATGGTCCTTAGCAACTTTTATTGTCAACCTAACTACTCTTGTGATAGATTAACAACAATTCATTGTTATAGATCAAGTTAAACATAAGATCTCTCAATCATACATCTAACCTAACATGTGAAGATGACCAATCCACAAAAATTAAATACAATAACAATGAAAAGCATAATCATTCCAACAAAACCATGAAAGTCTACAATATCAACATGAATTCATAAACAATTCATCAAAACCCTAAAACTAAACAGTTTAGCCACTCATAGCTTGAAGCAACATGTTATAAACAAAATAAACAAAGAAAGAGTGTAAAGAAAATGAAACTCTACTGAAAAGAGGCTCTTGATTGAGGTAGCACCATCACGATCTCCTTGGCTCTCACGTCGGAATTTGAATGGCACCACGACTATCTCGAACTCTTTTCCTCTTCCTTGCAACTAACTCACTCTTTGAACTCTTTTATGAACTCTTACTCAATTCTTTCCTTCTTGTGGCTCTTTTTGTCTGTAATTTCGTGCTCTGAATGATTATTAGGGCTGCTGGAAACCCCCAAATTTATAGAGTATTTCACCCAAGAAAAACTTTCCAAAAATAAATTTTCTTAAAATATGGAAACTGGCACCTCGGCACTACGACTATGTTGTGCAGACCCTGCTCTCGGGTTTAATCGCCGCGGAAGCACCTTCCCGGCGCCGCGGCA
Source organism: Citrullus colocynthis (assembly GCA_031780015.1). Classification (NCBI taxonomy): domain Eukaryota; kingdom Viridiplantae; phylum Streptophyta; class Magnoliopsida; order Cucurbitales; family Cucurbitaceae; genus Citrullus; species Citrullus colocynthis. Next base: position 1,400,706 of record QLSR01000126.1, on the reverse strand, counting down.
CTGCCGCAATTGTGGAAACTTTGAGTTTTTCTTCTTGTTTTCACCGTATTCTTGCTCGATTTTGATCTTCTGGTCATTTCTTCTAATTTACCTCATTTTAACCTGAAAACCACTAGCAAACAAATGAAATCTAATATAAACTCCCTTAATTTGAAAGAATAGAAAGCACTTTTCAAGTGCTTATCACACCCCAAACTTAGAGATTTGCTAGTCCTAAGAAAAGAATAAAATCAAATACTAGGGAGTTTAGATGAAGAAGTGTACAATTGACTCATGTCTCAGAGAATACCATTTAGTGCTTAAGTAGAAACATGCAATCATATGTATATTGTTATAATCATTCAACGCCAAATCTTGCTATCTCCCATGTGTGTGTGTGCAACCCTCCTTCAATTTAAAATACTAGAACTCAAATTAGGACTTAAGAGAGTTTCTTTAGCTTTCCTCCTACTCTAGCTCATGCACCAATCTTCAAGCTTTTATACATTTCAAGTGAGTAACATGTCCACAAAGGTTCCTCTTAATCATATATTTTTTTCATGGGCCCTAAACTTGTATTCTTTTACCTAGGGGCACTAGCTTCCGCACATTCCCTGTAGGGACTCATACTTAGTCAATTCTCAGGCGTCTTTACTGTTCACAGCAAAGGCAGCTCTTTTTACCCCCATCCATGCATACTCATTACAAGTTTAACATTTAAAAAGATAGGCAAATAAAGCTCATACATTTTTGTGTAGACTTTTTTCTGTTTTTCAAAGGCATGTATACTCTTTTCTTTTTCCTTAGTCTAGGATTACGAACTATCATGCATTTCCACTCTCTAACCAGTGGGGCCTTCTGGAGTGAGAACCAAATACACCCAACTTAATCCTTTTTTCAGTTAAAGATTCTAAATTAAAGTGGCTACGTGCTCAAGAATATGGGAGACTTTAAGAGGGACTTAAATGAATTTAACTCAAGATAATGCTATTCTATTTCCACAATAAGTCATCTATTATGCAAATTCAAATCTCATTATGGGCAATCAACATCAAGGCACACAACTAAAAACACATTTACATTAACTTTAAAAGCTCCAAAATTTTCAAAATTTTTCAAAATTAACATGTATATGATCATTAAAATTTCACAAATATGCATAGCAAGATAAAAAAACACACAAAAGTACGAGTGATATCTCCCACCCCAAACTTAAAATCATGCATTGTCCCCAATGCATAAGAGCATCTAACAAAGAAAGAAAAAGCCTGGGCGCAAGCGGGAAGCTACCAAACATGCTTGGTGTGTCACATCCCCTCCCGGATTATCCTTTCTTAACCCGAGAAGAGATGTGAAGACAGCAACCTTGACTCTTCTGTAAGGTTCACTGTCCAACCATTTCCGTCAAGAACAACCCAGACGAGATTTTCGCGTAGGCAAAGCATCCAGAACTCGCTTGCTACCTGGAAAATAAAATAAAATAGGAAAACGTGAGCTACAAGCTCCGTGAGTGACTGGTTTTGTAAAAACTATCTTTAGTTCGAACAGAAGCATGTCAAAACAATACCCATAAAACAAGGATTAAGCAAAACAATTCTTCCGCAAAACCTTGTCAATCTCGTGAATCCATTCTGAAACATATAGAATCGTTATCAAAATAAATAATTCAGAAAACCATTTGGCATTTCAATCTTTTTCCCTTAGTTGAGGTGGAGAAAAACTCAACACTCTCACCCTCGATATTATCCCTGGCTTGATGCGGAGCAAAACTCGACGCACCAGCCAACTCAACCTCTATGTGCACATAGGAATATGGCGGGTTGCCCAAGTACTGGGTCCCAGGGAAGTTCACATGCCTTATTAGCATTGAGCCTCCTCTAAAACATTTATAGGCGGGTTGCCCAAGTACTGGGTCCCGGGGAAGTTCACATGCCGTATTAGCATTGAGCCTCTTCTAAAACATTTTCTCCATCAATTTACATAAATAGTTCATCAAAATCTTTTTTAGAAAACAGGATGTTCCTTGATAAATAATATTTTGCAACATGCCTTTCGTTATCATAAAGCAATCAAGTAAAACATGCCTTTTGAACAATATGTTCAAGCATTATACTTTTCACAGAAACAGTCATCTTAAAGCCATATCACGTAACAACATTTAATAAAATTCATTTTCGAAGAAAGGAAAGAGTCACTCACAAATCTCTTAAGGAATTTCCTCTTTTCCTTTCAAATTCCCGTTTCCCGAGCTCCTTAACGCAAGGCTTCAGCTTTTAGTCCACTAGGTAGCTACTTTCACTCTCGGTAGCTTAGTGGGTCGCAGCGTTCTACCTCTGGAACGCAAGACTGACATTCCTCTATCAGTTTGGCTGGACACAACCCTGCCCCTCAACGCAAGGTTGTTGACTACTGCAAAGTGCAGCCTAACTCCTCTTATTTCTTTTGGATGCGTCTACTTCTTTTGAATGCAAGGTCAACTTGAACGAATCGTCTATTTTCGAACACCGCGTTCACCTTAAATGTTGGATTCGTTTCAAACGCAAGGTCGACCCTTCTTCAATGCAAGATAACTTCTTTAACACCAGATGACTAAGTTGTTAAGAATGTCTCCTTTCTTGGCCGCGGACCTCCTTTTACAACGCAAGGGGTTCCTTCTTTCTGTCTTCGTTCTCCTTCTTCTCTCAAGGATTTTTACTTGAGAATCATCAGTCGTTACTCTTCCCCCAGGGTCCTATTTATAGAGATATTGCCATCCTACTCCTCTTTTGCCACTTGATTGCCATATGTCGCTCTGCATGTCTGACTAACCATTCATTAGTCCAAGTGTTACCTTGCATGAAACACTTAACATGCCTTTTTAACACATCCTTATTTTAAGGTGTCAAGTTTATATGAAGCCACCTGGCCTTTATAACTTATCTTATTCGTCCATTATTTTCAAATAGACAGCCATTCAATCCATACAGCGCCCTCATGCGTTCATTGAGTTTCCTCTAAGGTTTGAGCTTCCCTACTCACTTGTCTCACTCTTAACTAACTACACTATCGTCTTTGACGCGTAGAGATACTGTCTCAACGCATAGGGACCTCAATGCATAACAACCTCACCAACGTATGGTAAGCCAAATACGTTTCTTCTCCCATCGATGCGGCGACTACTTCAGCTCACAACAATCATTCGTGATCACCTTCAACGTATAGTCGCGTTATTACAATCCAGTGTTTACACAATACCGCTAAGCGTCAACGACAACAAATCCTTCTCAAGCTCTTCCTCTATGCGTTGGTCCTGTTGCGTTCACTTCCATCCTGCGTCCATGACCATCTTCCTATCCTTAGTCATTCCTTGATTATTTCCAAGGTTATTCTTTTAAACTTTTCCCTATATTAACTATTTCCTTTTAGATAAATTAGCATGCGTCCAACACATGTTCTAGTTTTTATGTCTACTTCACAACCTTCTACTTTCCAACACTTAGAAATATCTTATAATAGAAGTCTATGCGTCTTACTTCTTTCCCTTTAAGTGCTTGAGTACTTCCTATACGTCCACTTTTACTATGCGTTACTTCAGTCTTGACCATGCGTCCAACATGGTCCTTTATTCATCTCCTTCGGACTTTTCAACGCATTGGTTGCTAAAAGTTGGGTTGTCACAATCCCATCCACCTTAATTGGATTATTTGAGTCATGCGTTTAAAGAAGGTGATGAGAAGTGATGTGTCTAACTAACTACAAAGCAATAAACCTAAGCTAATGTGGGTTGATGGAGAGGTATGCAACATAGCAAAATCAGCTAATTGAATTGTATGAATGGTAAAATGCAGGGCTAGGGTTGGTTATAATCTAAAGTCAGAAACGCATAGCTGGGTCTATTTTATAACAGCGACGCTTTTCCCGGTTGTCAGCCACTATGCGTTATATGTCTATGACGCATAGGAGAGTGTTAAGTACCAAGGTTATTCCTATTCCTAGGTAACACTTCTTAGCCTTGTCAACTGAGTTCCACAATCACTTACCCTCCTGAGTAGTCTGATTATTGCTACTTATACCGATTAGCTAGATGGACATAAGCATTTGATTAAAAATACATTTGACAAGATGAAATAGTCTTCTATAGTTCTTTATTTAGATGCTAACACAACCTGTGACCCTTGAGAGAGTTAGTTACACATGGATGATAAACAGCAAATGGAAAGTGATGAGAAATGAATAGCCATGAAAGATGTATAGATTGATGAATGGAATAACTGTTTTAGAAAATACAATTCCTTGCTAATAGACTAAAACAAAAGTAAGAAAAGAGATAGAAAGCATGGAATGGCTTCTCAATGTCTTGAGCTCGCCGGGATGGTAGCGTGAGTTCTGCTGTGAAGTGGTCAGGTAGAGGGAAGACTCTTCTCTTCCGAGCTATTTGTCTCCGGTTGTCGTCTGGAGAGAACTCTACTGTCACTTAAGAATTCTTCCGAGAGGTCCAACAACATTTTCGTCTACAGATCTGCCCTTTTATAGATGTTGCATTGCAATCGCTGGCAAATCTGCATGATTGGAAGCTGAATTTCTGCCTTGCGTCCATCTCACTTAATCGCGTGATTTTCGATTTAATTTCGATCCACCACTTTCGCCGCGTATCAAGCATATCAATCTCCCGACAATCTCTCAAGATTCTTATTTGATTCTATGCTGCCTTCTTGATATGCGTCCACTAATAACTTTGGGTTCATGCATCCATAAGTAAGTCAATGCATGCGTTCAAGTAAGTAAATCATATTTTATATCGCACAACACTTTGGGTTTCATTTTTCTTGAGTTGTTTGTCATCATAAAAAAGGGGGAGACGCTTTTTGGTTCTTAATCTCAAATTAATTAATTTTAATGGATTGACTAATTAGTGTTTTGATGATAACAAACCTGATTTTATTTATTAACCATTTGAGTGTGATGAAGTGTCCATTGTGTGGAGCTTGGAACAACGGTTCCAATGCAATTCGAATCACTCAAATCGGAGTTCAAACGAAGAAGATATGACCAAAACAAGCTTAATGGGAAAATCTGGAGTTGATGACGTGACAAATTTTTTTAATCAAAGTGGACTAATTGAAAGGTGCCACTTGAAGCAATGGAGAAGTGACAATTGATGGATTTTTAAATTTTGGATTGATGTTAAAAAAAAATGATTTTAAAAAGAAAATGAATTTAAAAAGAAGATGAATTTAATATTATTATATATGTTTGTGTCTAACGGCTAGTTGTTTTTTTAAAAAAATTAATTTAATATTACTGTATGTTTGTGTCTAACGGCTGGTTGAATTTAAATCTCCAACATTCAATTTTCTTTGACGGAGGTCTAATGGTCCAAATTAATTTGGTTTTCACCCACTTTCATTTCGTTTCAAACACTTCATCTTCTCCAAAATTCTACAACAACTCTTATTATTTTCAATCCTCCATAGTTCACCAAGCCACCATTGTTGCTCTCTTTCCAAGCTTCAATTTTCTTCTTTTCATCTTATTCTTGAGAGAAATATATTGTATTGTGAGGATTTATTTGTGGAGTGCTTAAACTTGTAAATCCACTCTATTTAGAGAGTTTGTCAAGTGTGCCCTTTGTTTTCCAAATTTTTGTATGGGTTGGCTCTTGATTCCGAGAAAAAGAGTTATTGTAACAGTTTGATCCTTAACCGTGGCAAGGATCGGGTTTGTTCTTGCGCCCGAAAAAAGAACGTTGTAGCGGTTCAATTCTAAGCCGTGGAAAGAGTCAAAGACTTCTAGTGAAGTACCCAAGAGGAGATTAGAAAGTGGACGTAGGCCGATTTTGTGGAACCATTATAAAATTCACGATGTCATTTTCTCTATCTCTCTCCTAATTTATTTTTGCAATTAATTTTTGTTACTATATTTTATTGCATGAAATTGATTGCAATTTTTAATTCTTGAAATTAATTGCTCATATTGGTTGTTCTTAAATTTCTGTTTTCATTACCAATCTTTTTATTAGAATTAAACAGGGTGCTTTAAAATGTGATTGTTAATTTCTTGTTCAATTCAAAGTGAATTTTTTGCATAAAAAAATATTGTTTAAACTACTTATTTGCAAAGAGTTTATTAATTCATTTAATTGGGCTCATATTAGTAAAAAGTTTAAATTAGTTTTAATAAACCCTATTCACTCCCCCTCTAGGGTTGCCATACCGATCCTACATCATGATGCTCATACCTTTCTATATTCGGATGCTTAGGAGTTTTATAAATGTCAAATGTTACGTCCTCATCATTAAGGCGGGATGTGAGCTTTCCATCTTGCACATTGATAAGGGCCCTTCCGGTGGCCAAGAATGGTCTCCCAAGGATTATGGGAACTTCGGCATCTTCCTCCATGTCTAATATCACAAAGTCCGCCGAGAAGATAAACTTGTCTACCTTGACCAAGATGTTCTCCACAATGCCGTAGGGATGAACAAATGATCGATCGGCCAAAAGCAATGATATGGTAGTTGGTTGTACCTCTCCACCATTGAGCTTCCTAAACATGGATAAAGACATTAAGTTAATTGAAGCTCCAAGATCACAAAGTGCTTTAGTAACCTTATTATTGCCTAAATGTCAAGGGATAGAGAAACTCCCTGGATCCTTTAGTTTTGGAGGCAATTTCCTTTATAGTACCACACTACATTCTTTGGTTAGTGCAACCATTTCGTAATCTCCATACCTTTTCTTCTTAGACAACACATCCTTCATGAACTTAGCATACTTAGGCATTTGTTCTAATGTCTTTGGAAAAGGAAGGTTAATTTTCAACTTTTTGAATATGTCTAAGAACTTAGAAAATTGCGCATCAATCTTTATTCTTTTGAAATCTTTGAGGAAAAGGTAAAGTATTAGGGATAAAAGATGTAGAGTTAGTAGTACTCCCTATGTTGGACTTTGATTCCTCCTTTTCCTTAGATGCACTCTCTTTTTGTGGAACATCCTCTTCTTGTAGAGGTTCATCATCTTGATCATTGATCAAGGGAGTGGTTAGCTTTTTGCCACTCCTCCAAGTCACGGCCTTGCATTCCTCCCTTAGGTTTCTCTCGGGGCAACTAGGGAACTTACCCTTTTGCATTGTTTGGAGGGAAGCGGCTATTTGACTAAGTTGAACCTCCAAGTTTTAAATTGTCTTACCTTGGCTTTGAACGGTGCTTGAAATAGCTTGGACCGAATTTTTCAATGTGGTTGTCCTTGATCTTGACTCTTTGACAAAGTCAAGCATTATGATCTCTAGTGACGATGTCTTTGCATTCCCCCCTCCATTGAATTCTTGAGGTGTTTGCAACACATTCTTGTTGTTAGCATATGAGAAATTCTCATGACTCCTCAAGTTGGGACGATAGTGAGTTGGGAGTTGTTGTTGACCTCGGTATTGTCCTCTATCCACATAATTGGCAACTTCTAACTCACTATGCTCTTGTTGATTTGCCATGGCCACAAGGGAAACTATGTATGATGGACTTGCTTGAGCTTGGCTTCCTTGAGACAATTTAGATAAAACATTAGTGAGAGAAGCGAATTAAGCTTTTAGAGAACTTACCTTGTCCATCTCATATCGTCCAGTGGCTTTTGGGATGATTGGAGAAGATCGTTCACATGGCCAATTGTACGATGTAGTGGCCATGTCTTCCAGTATGGTATATGCTTCTTGAGCATTCTTTGAAAAAAATTGAGCCTCCGGCGGTTGCATCTAGAATGGAGTTGGTTGAGCTTGCTGTTGTTGACAGATCTAAAGTCCCCGGCAACGGCACCAAAAACTTATTGTGTTTCTTTATTAAGCTTACTATGCGTTCAACATGCTTAATACTATGTGTTACTGATCTGTCAACTTTTCCCATTCTTCCCCTAAGTATAAGCCAAGAATGAGGTTTTCTCGGTGAGTCCGAGGTCAAACACAGAGAACTATGCATATTATATAATTAATTGAATTATTTGAGTCATGCGTTTAAAGAAGGTGATGAGAACTGATGCGTTTAGCTAACTACGAAGCAGTAAACCTAAGCTAATATGGGTTGATGGAGAGGTATGCGACACAGAAAAAGCAACTAATTGAGTTATGTGAATGGTAAAACGCAGGGTTGGGGTTGGTTATCATCTAAAGTCGAAAATGCATAGTTAGGTCTATTTCATACCAGCGACGTTTCTCCCGGTTGTTAGCCGCTATGCGTTATATGTCTATAACGCATAGAAGAGTGTTAAGTACCAAGGTTATTCCGATCCCTAGGTAACACTCCTTCGCCTTGTCAACTGAGTTCCATAATCACTTACTCTTCTGAGCAGTCTGATTATTACTACTTATATCGATTAGCTAGATGAACATAAGCATTTGATTAAAAATACATTTGACAAAATGAAATAGTCTTCTACGGTTCTTTATTTAGATGATAACGCAACCCGTGATCCTTGAGAGACTTAGTTACTCATGGACGATAAACAACAAATGGAAAGTGATGAGAAATGAATAGTCATAGAAGATGTATAGATTAATGAACGGAATACTTGTTTTAGAAAATGCAATGTCTTGCTAATAGACTAAAACAAAAGTAAGAAAAGAGATAGAAAGCATGAAATGACTTCTCAATGTCTTGAGCTCGCCGGGATGGTAGCCTGAGCTCTGCTGTGAAGACTCTTCTCTTTCGAGCTATTTGTCTCTGGTTATCGTCTGGGGAGAATTCTGCTGTCACTTAGGAATTCTTCCGGAAGGTTCAACCACATTTTCGTCTTCAGGTCTACCCTTTTATAGATGTTGTGTTGCAATCGCTGGCAAATTTGCATGATTGGAGGCTGAATTTCTGCCTTGCGTTCATCTCGCCTAATCGTTGTTCCACCACTCTCGCCGCATATCAATCTCCTGACAATCTCTCAACATTCTTACCTAATTCTCCGCTGCCTTCTTGATATGTGTTGCGTTTGACATGCGAAAGTGCCCAAAACTTGTTGTGTGTTTATCTTTATTAAGCTTACTCTGCGTTCAACATGCTTAATACTATGTGTTTCTAATCTGTCAAATTTTCCTATTCTTCACCCAAGTATAAGCAAAGAAATAGGTTTACCCGGTGGGTCCGAGGTTGAATACAGGGACTATGCAGATTCTCTAATTAATTGGATTATTTGAGTCATGCGTTTAAAGAAGGTGATGAGAAGTGATTTATCTAACTATCTAGAAAGCAATAAACCTAAGCTAATGTGGGTGATGGAGAGGCATGCGACGCAGCAAAGTCAGCTAAGTGGATTAAATGAATGGATAAAAACACGGTTCGGGTTGGTTAACATCTAAAATCAGAAACATATAGTGATAGTCTATTCATACTTGTGACTCTTCTCCCGGTTATCAGCTGATAACTTGTAGAAATACAAGTTCTTACAGCCTTTCTCTAAGAAAAATAGAGATTAAATAGAGAATCATGCAGTAGTTTGTGTTGAATTCTATTGATAAATCTTCTTATGCGTTCTACTCTTGTTAATTGTTGAAGATAATTGTTTTGAAGATTTCTAAGCCTAAAACGCATGTTTTAACGCAAGAATGCAAGCAACCTGTGGATGCGCTGACAAACCGCTCAACGCAAGCTGATACGTTAGTAACATATGTCTATACTACATAGGAGAGTGTTAAGTACCAAGGTTATTTCTATGTCTAGGTAACACTTCTTAGCCTTGTCAATTGAGTTCCACAATCACTTACTCTCTTGAGCAGTTTGATTATTACTACTTATATCGATTAGCTAGATGGACATAAGAATCAGATTAAGATTACAATTGAGCGGTTATTACTAACATATATCAAGCATGATGATTAGGGCTGCTGGAAACCCCCAAATTTATAGAGCATTTTGCCCATAAAAACTTTCCAAAAATACACTTTTTTCAAATATGGAAACTGGTGCGGCGGCAGCACCACAATTGTGATAACTTTGAGTTTTTCTTCTTGTTTTCATCGTATTCTTGCTCGGTTTTGATCTTTTGGTATTTTCTTCTAATTTTCCTCATTTTAGCCTGAAAACCACTAGTAAACGAGTGAAATCTAATATAAACTCCCTTAATTTTAGAGAATAGAAAGCACTTTTCAAGTGCTTATCACCACCCCAAACTTAGAGATTTGCTAGTCCCGAGCAAAGAATAAAATCAAATACTATAGATGAAGAAGTGTGCAATTGACTCATGTCTAAAAGAATAGCATTTAGAGCTTAAATAGAAACATGGAAGCGTATCTAATAACTTGTAGAAATACAAGTTATTATTATCTTTCTCTTAGAAAAATAGAGTTTAAATAGAGAATCATACGGTAGTTAGTGTTAAATTCTATTGATAAATCTTCCTCTGCATTCTACTTTTGTAAATTGGTGGAGATAATTGTTTTGAAGCTTTTTGAATCTAACACACATGCTTTAACACAAGAACGCGAGCAACCTGTGCATGCGTTGGCAGCCTTTCAATGCAAGTTGATGTGTTAGTAACCCATGGATGCGTTGGCATACTTGAACAGAGTACTTTGTGTGATAAACCAAGATCCTGAGAGATAAAGCATATGAGTGACTCAAATATTTATAGAAAATAAAATAAAAAGAAAAGTAAATAAAGCAATAAAATTGGGTGCCTCCCAATAAATGCTTGGTTTAACATCTTAGCTAGACGGGACTCACGAATCACGGTAAATCCCAAGGTGGTTTCTTCCTTTCATGCTTTGGATCACCTACAACTTTTAGTATTCGCCCATATTGACACTCACAAACATATTCATTAGCATTTAGTAAGTTAGTCAACAAATCATTATCAAGTTGGACATCATCTTTTCTAATGTAGTCAAGACTCATTAAAGAGTCATTATTCTTAGATTTTACTGGCTCACCACTTCATTTTTAACATGCTTCTCCATGATTTGTTCATAATTCATTATAGGAAGACCATAAGTTAAATATATGCCAGTGGAACACCATAAGTTAAATATAACCGCTGAAGCCAGATGCTTAAATCATAACTCATCATAACAAGTACTCATTATATACACCACAAAAAACAACTCGCACTATACCCCAAGGAACATGCATGACAAAAACATGTACATAAACTGTGTATTTACAACTATCCCAGAGAACTGATCCGAAGCCGGCTTGAGAATCTTTTGTAGGCTAGGTGTCACCGTCATGCTTGTCCAGGGTGTGTTGCTCGTGGCTGCATGCCCACCTCGACCCCTTTTTATCATACTTTCATGTTATGTACTTTCTTTTACTAGTTAGTTACTGTCCTAGTACTTTTCTTTGTAAGTGACCGCTCACCACTTTGCATGTGCAAGGGTGACATTTCCACAATTGTTCAGAATGTACTATATGGGGGTGAGACTAACCATCAAATCCTCATGTCCGGAGTTGTGAGCTATAAAGCCGTTGTTGTCCCTTTTTGCTTTCTAGTCTTACAACATATTCTAATTTCTCAAACATGCTTTCAAACATTTGCGAAAACCTTTTCCTCTAAACCCATTTTCTAAAACCATTTTCTCTCGAAACGGGGCGGAGGTTACGAGAGGCACTCGGTGTGCCGTAGGTGATCAGAATTTAATCAGGCTGACTTTTTCGTGAGCTGGAACAAGTGCCACACAATCGTTTAGCAAGTTGTGAAGTTGCGATTGTGATAGTTGGTATCAGAGCCAAGTTGGCTCATAAGAGAGAAGGCCAGAATCATGTCAACCGCAAAACAGCTAACCAAGTCCCAGGTGGACCGACTGGTAGAGATAGAAGGGCAGATGCTATACCTGAGAGAAGTCCCCGATACCATCCGTTTCCTAGAAACGCGAGTACAATAAATCTCTGAGAAGGCTGAGGGGATTGATGCGGTCGTTGGCCGCTTAGACGGGATGCCCGTCAAAGAGTTGATGTTAAGGGTTGAAATCCTAGAGACACAAGCTACAAGACCAAGTAGCTACGAGCGTGGAGATAGCTCGTCTGGCTCGATGGCCCATATGGAGGAACGGGTCGAAGAGCTCAACAACGCTCAGAAGGCGATAATCCAGATGGTTACCGAGTTGTCAGAAGACTTTCGGACTACACTATAGACGTCGTCAGGACAGAGATTGCAGACGTCAGTGCGAAAGTGAATCTCACCATGAGAGCGGTGGGAAACCAACCCCAGCTTGGGGTGCAATCCAATTCAACCGGGTAAAAATACCCGAACCTAAGCCCTTCTGTGGGGCTCGAGATGAAAAGGCTCTAGAAAACTTCATTTTCGATATGGAGCAATATTTCAGAGCCGCAAATACGACTACTAAGGAGTCAAAAATTACCTTGGCGACAATGCACCTGGCAGACAATGCCAAACTGTGGAGGAGGTCCAGTTATATGGACATACAAGAGGGTCGCTGCACTATTGATACTTGGGAGAGACTGAAACAAGACTTACTTTCTCAGTTCTTCCCCGAAAATGTTGAGATCATAGCCTGACGAAAAATCCGAGAATTGAAGCACACAGGTCTTGTCCGAGACTACATGAAACAGTTTGCAGGCCTAATGTTAGACATATGCGACATGTCAGAGAAAGACAAAGTGTTCTGCTTTGTCGAGGGCTTGAAACCATGGGCTAAGGCGAAGTTGTATGAATAGAGAGTACAGGACCTTACGTCTGCCTACGCAGCCGCTGAACGACTCTCAAGACTCTAGACGACAGTCGACGTTCTCTAACGGGGAAATAAGAACAGTTCTACAAGTCCTCCCCAAAATGTTGGAGGAGACAAAGGCTGGGGTGGAGACCGAAAACCCTATCAACCCCCTCAACAAAGGAATTGGAATACTTGGCGAGGGCCCAATCAACAGAACAATCAGTTCCGGCACTTACAATGCTTCATATGCAAGGGACCACACAAAGCAGGCGAGTGTCCGAAGCGGACTGTATTCAACGCCTTCCAAGCCGCCTTGGCTACCGAATCGAATGACCAAACCGAACAGACAGACACTGAGACCCCACCAACAGAGGAGGGAGACACCCCGCACATGGGGATGTTGAAATTCCTGTCATCTCTCCAAAGAAAGATAGGAGAGCCCAAAGAACCCGTGGAACGGGGACTCATGTATGTAGACGCCTAGGTCAACCAAAGATCGGCCAAGAGTACCATGGTTGACTCTGGGGCCACCCATAACTTCATGACTGAAACAGAAGCCCGCCAGTTAAACCTAAGATGGGAGAGAGACATCGGGAAGATGAAAGCCGTCAACTCGACAGTCCTACCCATCACCGGAGTAGTGAAGAGGGCCATGGTTAAGATGGGGGAGTGGAGCGGACATGCTGACTTCGTGATCGTCAAGATGGACGATTTTGATGTGGTCTTGGGGATGGAATTCCTACTCAAACACAAAGTCATACCGATGCCGCTGGCAAAGTGTTTGGTAATTACGGAATCTTCACCCACGGTTGTTCAGACCAACATCAAACAACCAAATGGGATAAAGATAATCTCAGCCCTCCAGCTCAAGAAGGGTCTCGCTCACGACGAACCCACATTCATAGCCATCCCGGTCGAGATAAGAGGAAAAGAAGGGGAGACCTCCCGAAAGCCGTCCAGGCTGTCTTAGAAGAAAATCGAGATGTCATGCCAAACAGTCTGCCAAAATCCCTACCTCTGAGAAGGGGGATTGACCACGAAATAGAGTTGGTGCCAGGAGCCAAACCACCTGCGAAAAACGCCTATCAGATGGCGCCTCCCGAGTTAGCAGAACTTCAAAAGCAGTTAGATGACTTGTTGAACGCAGGATTCATTCGCCCCGCGAAAGCACCGTATGGGGCCCCAGTGTTATTTCAAAGAAGAAAGATGGAAGTCTTTGGCTGTGCATCGACTATTGGGCCCTAAACAAACTCACGATTCGCAACAGATACCCGTTACCCATTATCACAAACTTGTTCAACTGCCTCCATGGTGCCAAATACTTTTTGAAACTTGACCTACGGTCAAGGTACTATCAAGTGCGAATTGCCGAAGGAGACGAACTGAAGACGACCTGTGTCACAAGGTACGAGGTCTTTGAATTTCTGGTAATGCCCTTCAGCCTCACAAATGCGCCGGCCACCTTCTATACGTTGATGAATCAGGTTTTCCATGAGTATCTCGACAAATTCGTTGTGGTATATCTGGACGACATCGTGGTCTACAACGCAATGATGGAAGAACATCTACACCACCTTCAGTTAGTCTTCGAAAAGTTGAAGCAAAACCAATTGTATGTGAAAAGATAGAAATGCTCCTTTGCTTAGGAGCGCATTAACTTCCTGGGTCATTAATTGAGTGCGGCCGAATTGGCATGGAAGAGACTAAAATCCATGCCATACGAGACTGGAAGGTACCGACGTTTGTGATAGAACTGCGCTCCTTCCTCAGACTGGCCAACTACTATAGGCGGTTCGTGGAAGGATTCTCGAGGAAAACAGGACCATTGACGGAGTTGTTGAAGAAAGATCACCAGTGGGACTGGACCCCAGAGTGTCAAGCTGCCTTGAAATCTTGAAGAAGGCCATGATGGAGGGACCAGTTCTTGGAATTGTAGACATAACAAAGTCTTTCAAAGTCGAGACCAACGCATCCGACTTTGCCTTAGGCGGCGTTCTTGTTGTTGGATTTCTATTTTCGATTTAGATTGAGTTTCTTAGCTTGTTGCACAAAAATAGATATGATAATTTCCGTACAAAGATGCGTCGAGGATTACTCAAGTATGATCATGATTAAGCAAGTTTTCCTATAAAAGCCCAAGTATAAATTCTTATAGGTTTCCTGGTGAGTCCAGGGTCGAACGCGGGGATTTGTAATAACTAGGCGTTGAGAATAGATGCATGGCTATGCGGTGAACTATACATGTAATATGTTCATGAGTTGGTTGTATATATCTAAAACTATACACAAAGAATGAATAAAATTTCCTACAACTAACAATGAGGTGGACACGGCGATGGTTAGTCAAATGTCGTTTAGTGTCAGATAGCATGCGTTGAGAATGAATGGAACCATGCGATAAAAGTAGCGTTAACACAGGAGCTAGTTATTACTCAAGCCTATCTAAGTATAAGTACATACCTACAAACAGAGTTTGTGAATCCATCTCTCGATGTTTCGACGCCACATTAATCTGATCTCTAAGACCCATGGTATGTTTGCATTGGCAAAAGATGAACTACATCTTTGTACCTCATCTAGTCTTGATAAATGCTAAAGATTAACTATCTACTCTCTCAAGCTAGACAGTCATGCTTACTACATTTGTTTGTCAGACAAAGTAATGCAAGTTAATGATATACATTAATCAGGATGTAACATACTTCATATTGCTTAAGAAAAACTAATTCTAACATCTAACTCATTTAGCATTCAAACAACATGGTGTAAGATATTTAATATAGAAATAGATGGAAGATAATCATCAATCAAACTCATATTAAGAAAATAAACCGTTCTCTCGAATGTCATTAACAAAACATAAGTAAAAAAGAGGGAAATGGAGATAAAACATAAATGGAAGACGTCAAGCCGCCACTGGCAACGTCTTGGTTCATGGAGGCTTGAGATGGTTGCTATCTAATACATAAAGTTCATAGGGTGAAGGTTCTCACTCACTAGGAGACGATTCTGAAAGTTCTTAGAATCCTTCTCTCAGAAGACCTCGAAATGGAGGCTAGTTATGGTGAAGGAGGTTTTGTGAGGGCTTTCACCTCTTGAACTCGTTTCTCTCTCTCGTTTCTTCCTCTCCTCCGATTGGAGAAGCTTTGGGCTATTTATAGGCGTTAAAAAGTTGAAACTCGTGATGACTTGACACCTTTGCATTAAATTCCCTGCCTTTCTGCGTAGTCTTTTCACATTGTCGGCCCATTGGTTCGGCCCATTGGTTCAGCCCATTGGTTCGGCCATGATCTGGTAATGTGTTATCCTTTTGCATAATGACATGACAACTTTTACCCAAGCGTCCGTATCTACTTTTTCTCAATGCATGGTCTCAATGCATAGTCTCGACACATGGGTTTCCATTTGTTCTTGCAGCAACTTCGTCTCTAGTACTTGGGTTATTTGTGCTTTTTTTCTTCTTAATCCTGCGTTAAGAACAGAAAAACTCATAATTTTTCAGGTATTTTCTTTTGTAAATAGTGCCAACGCATGGTGATACATTTTACATAATTTAACTGCCAAAATCATGTGTTTAGCTCTAAAGTTACTCTAATTAATTTAAATAGTGACTATAATAACTTGTATTTCTATAAGTTATCAGTTCTCCTTCAAGACAGCCATCCCATTGCTTATGAGAGCCAAAAACTAAACGATGCTGAAAGGAGATATGCAGCGTCGGAGAAAGAGATGCTGGCCGTAGTCCACTTTTACGAGCCTAGAGAAAATATCTGCTAGGCTCCAAGTTCGTAGTCAAGACCGACAACAGCTCGGTTTGCCACTTTTTCACACAACCAAAGTTTTTCGTCCAAGCAAGCCTGATGGCAAGTGCCTAGCCGAATTTGATTTTCAGTTCGAGCATAGACCAGGAAAGGCCAATAAGGCGGCCGATGCCCTCAGCCGAAAAAGCGAACATGCAACCCTGCGTTTATTCACCCAGTTAAAAGCTAGTAATCTTAGTGGGACAATCCGAGAAGCTATAAGAACCCACTTGGCCAACGACATAGTGGCCCAAGCCTTGATTCAACTAGTCGAAGAAGGGAAGACTCGTCAATTTTGGGTCGAAGACGGCCTCCTCCTGACCAAAGGTAATCACCTATATGTCCCTCGATCAGGGGAGCTTTGGAGATTGTTAATGAAAGAGTGTCACGACACGCCATGGGCGGGACACAATGGGTGGCAAAGAACCTACGCGCTGCTGAAGCAAGGCTACTATTGGCCAAGTCTCCAAGACGATGTCATGCAGTTCACCATGACTTGCCTTGTCTGCCAGCAAGACAAACCAGAAAGGGCAAAGTTAGTTGGTCTGCTGGAACCTCTACCTGTACCCTAACGACCATGAGAAAGTGTATCAATGAACTTCATCCCACACCTACCCAAAGTTGGGGAGTTTGAGTCAATACTGGTAATCATCAATAGATTTTCAAAATACGCAACCTTCATCGTGGAACCAAAACTGTAAGCACTGACTTGTAATATCAAGCGTTGGGGAGAGCAATGCGTTTGGAGTTATGCGTGGCTAGAAGAAAGAGTGGCCGAGAAGCAGCTAGTAGGGGGTGAAAGTTGCCTAAGTATTGGCCAAAGCCATGCGTTGATGAAGAAGTGGAAGTTGAATTACTTGGGGAAATCATGCGTTGTTGAGTGAATCGCAAAGGGGTTGTGAGTTGAAGTGGTTGTCACATCGCGGGATAAATGATTATTGGCGAGGGAAAGAAATATACTTGAACTATGCGTTGAAGGTGCCACCATGAGTCGAAGACAGCCATGCGCTGGAGCCACATTGCGTCCAAGACAGAATGGTCTTGATGCGATGAAGCTAGTGTGTGTGTAAGACTGTGTGTATGCGTCGGAGGTAGGAGGCATCGAGAACACTATGCGCTGAGAATGATTAGTGCTAAAAGCGCTGAAGGAAAATTTAGACATGAGTGCCCTGCGTTGAGGAGAAGACTAGCACCAGCCTATGGGTGAGTAAGTCGGCATTAACATCTCGGTACTTGGGATGCATAAGTCGGCAGTATATATAGATGAGTTTAATCATTTTCAGACATTTCAAGAACTTAAGTCGGTCCCATCTTTCAGAGAAACCACAAAGGAGAGCAGAGGAAGGTGTTTTTATAGTTTCGGGCGAAATTCCACTCATTTTGGTGCCAAAATCAGAACTGAAACAGAAGTTTGATTTGCAGACGCAGAAATTGAAAAGTGGTCGATGTTCGGAGTAGAACGACTCGAGGAAGCCGAGTTTAAAGCTGAAATTTGGAGGTTAATAAGTTAACACAATTTCTAACAAATCTTATGAAGGATGGTTAGGCTGGAAGTGAAGTTAATCACGTGAATCCTTAGGTAAAAGTAGCAACTACAGAACTGCTATGTAATCTGGAGCAACGCAGAGTGATTTTAGCATAACCAGAGAACGATTAAGAGTTAGGCCTTGAAATTTTGAGGTAAGTTGTGGAACTCAATCCTTTACAAGTTTGTAGAAGGGAAGAAGTCTTAATATGAACTAGATATGCGTTTTTAACAGGGCTTAAGCAAAGAGATCCAAGCTGTAGCAGTTAGCTCTGTCAAGAGAAAGATAAAAGTTCAAACATTGGACTATCAGCAAGAATGAGTTGTATACAAAGTGTCCTCTGAATTGGAGTTCAACAGAAGGGTAAGGAGTGGCTAGAAGTAATAGCTTTAGTGCTTAAAGCTTCAGAATGAACTAATGATAGCTGAATCCTTCTTTTATGAATTTCGCGTTCTCAGATGTAGTTTGGATTAATTTTGGTCCTATCAACTTCCGCTCTCCTACTTCACCCCAACATATGGGAGTTCTGCATCGCCTGCCATACAATGCCTCATAAGGTGCCATTCCAATACTAGAATGGTAGGTGTTATTATAGGCAAATTCCATTAAAGATAGCTGAGTATCCCAACTTCCTTTAACAGGTAGGAATCGTGCGGTTTTAGTAAGTCTATCTACTATCACCCATATTCCATCATATCCATTTGGGGTTTTAGGAAGACCAAATAAGAAATCCATCGTAATATGCTCCCATTTCCACTCAGGTACAGGAAGCTGTTTTAAAAGTTCACCAGGTCTTTGTCTTTCTAGTTTAACTTGTTGACATATTAAACATCTTGTTACATATTCAACAATTTCCCGTTTCATACCTGGCCACCAATAATATTCCCTCAGCGTCCTGTACATCTTTGTATTACCAGGATGCATTGCATATGCAGAACTATGAGCTTCCTCTAGAATGGCATTTTTTAGTAACGCATCATTAGGAACCCATACCCTTCCTTGTTTCATTAAAGCTCCATCAGTTCTTACATCGAAGTCCATCCTTTTCTTAAGATTCACTTTTTCCATTATTTTCCTAAGTATATCGTCTTCCATTTGTTTATTCACAATTTCCTCTATCAAAGTGGATCTCAAATGGAAATGTGCAAACAAAACTCCTAACTCGTCAACTGATAAAGATGCATTCGAACGTCTAAATTCCTTTGTCAATTTTGCGTTAACATTGTTCAACAACACCTTGGCTTGCCTCGATTTCCTACTCAATGCGTCGGCCACAACATTGGCCTTTCCGGGATGGTATTCTATCGAGCAATCATAATCTTTAATCAATTCCATCCATCTTCTCTGTCGTAAATTCAATTCTTTCTGATCAAAGATATACTTCAAGCATTTATGATCAGTTAAAATACGACATCTTTCTCCGTACAGGTAGTGCCTCTAGATTTTCAAAGCTAGTACAACTGCTGCCAACTCTAAATCATGCGTCGGGTAATTGCACTCATGTTTCTTTAATTGCCTCGACGCATAGGCAATCACTTTTCCTTTCTGCATAAGTACACAACCTAATCCCTGGCGTGACGCATCGCAATAATTTCAAACTCTACTCCAGATGTAGGCAATGACAATACTGGTGCTGTCACTAGTTTTTCCTTCAACTTTTGAAAACTCTGTTCACATTCACTAGTCCATTCAGATTTGGTTGCCTTTTTAGTCAAACTTGATAAGGGTAATGCTATTTTCGAAAATCCTTCCACAAATCGGCGATAATAACCTACTAATCCCAGAAAACTACGAACTTCCGTCACATTTGTAGGTCGTTCCCAGTCAACTATCGCTTCGATCTTTTGTGGATCTACACTTACCCCTTCTGCTGACACCACATGCCCTAAAAATATAACACAGTCCAGCCAGAATTCACACTTACTGAATTTCGCATACGACCTTTTTGCACGCAATGTTTGTAATACTATTCAGAGGTGTTCTGTATGCTTCTCCCTGTTCTCAGAATATACTAGTATGTCATCAATGAATACTACCACAAACTGATCAAGGTATGGATGGAATATTCGATTCATAAGATCCATGAATACTGCTGGAGCATTAGTCAATCCCAAAAGGCATTACTAAAAACTCATAATGTCCATACCTCGTTCTAAAAGCAGTCTTTGAAATATCGATCTCTTTAATCTACCTGATGATATCCAGATCGTAAATCAATCTTGGAAAACACTAAGGCACCCTTACTTTGATCAAATAAATCATCAATGCGGGGCAGTGGATACTTATTACTTATCGTTACCTTGTTCAACTGACGGTAATCAATGCATAATCTAAGTGTGCCATCCTTCTTCTTAACAAACAACACAGGTGCTCCCCACGGTGACACACTGGGTCATACATACCCCTTATCAATCAATTCCTGTAGCTGTACTTTCAATTCCTTCAATTCCTTTGGTGCGATTCTATATGGA
Source organism: Citrullus colocynthis (assembly GCA_031780015.1). Lineage (NCBI taxonomy): Eukaryota > Viridiplantae > Streptophyta > Magnoliopsida > Cucurbitales > Cucurbitaceae > Citrullus > Citrullus colocynthis. Next base: position 1,380,314 of record QLSR01000126.1, on the reverse strand, counting down.
GTCTGCGAAATTGGTGCGGTTCCCGGAATCAGATCAATAGAAAATTCTATCTCTCTATCAAGCGGCAAACCAGGTAATTCCTCAGGAAACACATCCTGGAATTCACTAACCACTGGAATATCCTCTGGTCTCAACTTACCACCCTGGGTATCAATCACATAAGCAAGGTACGCTGAACAGCCCTTGCTTAACAACTTCCTTGCCTTAACTGCTGATATCACACAAGTAGGCAGTATTTTCCTGTCTCCCCTAAAAGTAATTTCAGTTCCCTCACTTCCTTTAAACACAACTTCCTTCTGGAAGCAATCTATGGTAGCTCGATATTTAAACAGGAAATCCATTCCCAATATAACATCAAACTCTTGAATATTCAAAGGAATTAAGTTAGCTGTCATGGCTACACCATTGATTTCAACTACACAATCTCTATACACTCCATTAGTCACAAGCACGTCGCCAACAGGAGTATATATATATACAGTTCTTCAGACAATGATTCTAATTCGGAATCTATATTTACAGTAAATATTCTAGCAACAAAAGAATGAGTAGCACCAGGATCTATCAAAACATGAGCATAAGTATGACAAATAGGAATTGTACCAGTAACCACATTAGGAGTCTCGTCAGCTTCTTGTTGAGTCATAGCAAAGACCTTCCCTTGTTGTCTAGGTCGACCTGTAGCTCCCTTTTGTCTTGATCCACTAGCTCCTTCATCAACAATTACTGCAGGTCTTTGTGGTTGATTAGCAGTAATAGAACCAGTTCTCTGTTCAGCTTTGATTCTTGCATCAACTAGGGGCATTCCCGTTTATAGTGACCCCTCTGTCCACAATGATAACATTCATTGCTCTTGCATTGTCCCCAATGGTGTTTCCCGTAGGTAGAACACAACGGTTTCTTCATGGAACTAGCTGTGGACTCACCAGGTTGTCCACTTTGAGAGCCCTCCATTGACTGAGCTGGTCCACTAAAATTCCTCGGTCCTTGTCTCCGTGCACCTCCTCCACAACCACTCTTGGAAGTACTTTTACCTTGTTCATTTGATCTGGCTTTGAAATTTCCTCCACTAATTACACCTGGTACAAATCTCCTACCAGTCTGTCCTTGAGTAGTGTCAAAGGAAGGAATTGCACGTCCACCTTTTGCTGCTTCACGCTCCATTCTCTTTTCCATCAAACTCCTTTCAACTCGCATAGCTGCCTCTACGAGTTTAGAGAAATCTGTCCATTCAGTACTAGCAGTTACAGGAGTACGTATCTCCTCCCGTAAACCTTCTTCGAATCTCTTGCATCTATCATGCTCATCTACAACAATTGTCATGGCATATTTAGATAACTCTGTATACTTTTCATATTCTGCTACTGACATGGATCCTTGTATCAACCTTAAAAACTCATTCCGTTTGGCATCTCGGAATGACCTTGGACAATATTTCTCTTGGAATGCCTTTTTAAACTCATTCCAGTCTATTCCTTCCATGTCTCCTTTTCTGCTTTCTACCATCTTCCACCAATCTTCTACCCCTTTTTGGAGCAAGAATACTGCCAACTCCACCTTCCTATCATCAGGGCACCGCATTACACGATAACATTTCTCCAGTAAGTTCAACCATGACTCCGCTTCAGCAGGGTCTACCGTGCCTTCAAAAGTAGTAGCACCTAAGGCCTTCAATCTTTCAATGCTATACTTCTTTTCAGGATCTGATGTATTGATCCTATGCCTGTAGCTAATCTTTCTGCAATTCTGGTAAATATCTGTTCTTCAACATTAACTTCAACTCGAGGATGACTAGATTCACCCTCTGACATATTCCCTCGATCTCTAGTAGCCTGAGGAGTTTCGGTTACTGATTGCCTTACTCGCCTGCTTCGAGGTGGCATGTTTTCCTATATGATAACACCATGTTATTATTGGTTAAACATTTACATGCTCCTACACTATAATGCATGGTCCTATTCCCAAGACTCTTTCGCTCTGATACCAACTTGTCACACCCCCTCCCAAGTTTACCTACATACCCTGAAAGGAGATGTGAGGACAGTATACATCACCCCTCTTGTGACGCATACCATCCGTTCCTTCACACACATTCTGAACTGTTCACCATGTAATCTCCACATTCTAAAACATATTAAACATCACATATGAAAAAGTATATATAAGCCAAAATGAAATTTTCTCAATTCCTTTACATGTCCTTACACAACCCATAGTAATTGTACATACATATCTACATGCCACCTAATTAAGGTTTAACATACAACTGACACTTCAACAAGTCAAATTATTCAGAGTCTCGAAGCTTAAACAGGGCGAGTGGGAGTAGGCAAAGCACCAGAAACGTCCTTGCTACCTAGAGGGGAAAGAAAACATTGAAAACATGAGCTAAAGGCCCAGTGAGTGACAATTTTAACAAACTATTTTAGTTCGGAAATCATCAATAGTAAAACTATGTTCAACATCAACATAAAACATGTAATCACTTCAAATACATTAGTTAAAACAAACTTAATTGCCCTTATCACTTCATACATGATTCTCAACAGATCATAAGAAAACAGTTTAAGTGCAGTACTTTTCCCTTAGTTGAAGTGGAGCAAAACTCAACACTCCAACGTCGAAAACATATAAGGCTCGATGGGGAGCAAGACTCAACACACCAGCATATAACCTCTATGTGCACATAGGAATATGGCGGGTTGCCCAAGTACCTTCTCATGTCCTTGAGTACTGGGTCCCGGGGAAACTCACATGCCTTGCTAGCATTGAGCCTCCTCTAAAACATTTTATAGGCGGGTTGCCCAAATTCTGGGTCCCGGGGAAACTCACATGCCTTATTAGCATTGAGCCTCCTCTAAAACATTTTCCTTTTTAGAAACAACATTTCATACAAAACGTTCATATACAAATCGTTTATAAGAATATAGGGCAATTATTATATCAATAACATCTCATAAACATGCTTTTCAATAGCTTAAAGAACATAACGTATGCCTCATAAAGCATTTAGTCACAAAATCACATTTAACTGGAAAACCGAACTATCATGTGCAACAAAATCGTTTAAAAGTAAAAGAAGTGTCACTCACAATTATTTCTAGGCCTTGAATGGATTATAAGTCTTTCTTATCTCCTCTTGGCCTGAAACAAATATTTTTTCCCTGTTATACTTCTTTTCCATTCACAAGAACATAAACAACAACTTATCATATGCTCAGTGTTTATAGCACATCATGCGGTTAAGCTTCCATTAGTTCAATCTCAAGCCTTAAACACTAAGGCTATTACTACTAGCTATTGCTTACCCTTCTGTTAGACTTCAATTCAAAAAACACTTTGCCTGCAGCTCACTCTTGCTATTATACCAACATTTGAGTTTTATCTTCTTCTTAACAAAGCTGACTGTTACAGCTTTGCTATCTCTGCTTAATCCCTGCTAAAAACGCATTTCCAGCCCATATTAAGACTTCTTCTCTTCTACAAACTTGTAAAGCATTAAGTTCCACAGCTTACCTCAAAATTTCAAGGCTCAACTCTTTTTTGTTCTTCAGTTATGCCAAAATTACTCTGCGTTGCTCCGGATTGCATAGCAGCTCTGTAGTTACTGCTTTTACCTAAAGATTCATGTGATAAACTTCGGTTTTAGCTTAACTATCCTTCATAAGACTTGTTAGGAATTATGTTAACTTACTAACCTCAAAATTTCAGCCCTAAACTTGGCTTCCTTGAGTCGTTCTACTCCAAACAACAACCACTGCTCAGTCTGTGCGTCTGCAATCGGTCTCCTGTTCCAGTTCGGATTCCAGCCACAAAATAGGTAGAATTTCGCCCAAAATCTATAAGAACACCTTTCTCTTCCTTCTCTGGTGGTTTCTCTAAAAGATGGAACTGACTTAAGTTCTCGAAATGTCTGAAAATAATTAAACTCACCTATATATATATTGTCGACTTATCCCTCACAAGTACCAAGATGATAATGCCGACTTACCCCTCACCGTAGGTTGGCGCTGGTCTTTCCTTCGACACAAGGCACTCTTGTCTATGTTCTCCTCCAGCGTCTTCAGCAACTAACCATTCTCAGTGCATAGTGTTCTCGGCGCCTCCTACCTCCGACGCATACAACATATTCATTCACATCACTAGCTTCATCTCGTCAAGACCGTTCTGTCTTGGACGCAATGCGACTTCAGTGCATGGCTATCTACGACGCATGGTAACTTCAACGCATGGCTGTCTTCGACGCATGTTGACTTCAACGCATGGTTCAAGCATATTTCTTTCCCCGCCAATGATCCTTATTCTTCGATGCGGCGACTGCTTCAGCTGACACCCTTTGTGATTCAATCAATAACGCATGGTTTCTCAAATAATTCAACTTCCCACTACATTCACCAACGCATGGTCTTTGCCAACACTTAACCAAAATTTTTGCTCTACTTCTCGGCTACTTTTCCTCTAGCAACGCATATCCTCAATCGCATTGCTCTCCCCAACACTTGGTTTAACAAGTCAGTGCTTACAAGAATATAGCGAAAAAGAGTTGAAAAACTCAAAATGGCACAAATTGGGGCAGCGCCCAGGCTCCTGGACGCCGCTGCCACGACCCTAAAACCCGAGAGCAACCTTGTCTGAATGCAGCCCTAGAGCCGCGAGGCTCTCCAACAGCATCGCGGCGCTGTCCCAAAATTTTCAATTGCGCCGCGGCGCTATAGACCAGTGCTACGGCGCCAGTTTTCCTTAAATGAAAATTGTTATTTTTGGTAAGTTTTTAGGCGGCCAAACTCTATAAATTTGGGAGTTTTCAATATCCCTAAGCATCAAATCAAATCAAGGAGGAATCAACCTTCAATTTACAGACCTAAAGAGGCACAAAAATGAGAGAATTGAGTGAGAGTTCAAAGAGTGAGTTAGTTGCAAGGAAGAGGAAAAGAGTTCGAGATAGTCGTGGTGCCCTTCAAATTCCGACGTGAGAGCCAAGGAGATTGTGACGGTTCTACCTCAATCAAGAGCCTCTTTTCAATAGAGTTTCCTTTCTTTACACTCTTTCTTTGTTTATTTTGCTTAAACATGTTGCTTCAAGCTATGAGTGGCTAAACTCTTTAGTTTTAGGGTTTTGATGATTTGTTTATGAATTTATGTTGATCTTGTACACTTTCATGGTTTTGTTGGAATGATTATGCTTTTCATTGTTATTGTGTTTAATTCTACTTGTTGATTGGCCATCTTCACATGTTAGGTTAGATGTATGATTGAGAGATTGTATGTTTAACTTGATCTATAACAATGAATTGTTGTTAATCTATCACGAGAGTAGGTAGGTTGACTATAAAAGTTGCTAAAGACTATTTTTAATGCCATGTAATTTTGTATTGGTTTTAAGAGATTAATAATCAATCGAGTTGCATGAGAAAGGGTTATTTTTTAGAGAAAATAACTTGGAATTAAGTTTCTAGACTTAGACATATGAATAACAATAAAATCCATGAAATCTATAATATTGTATGATGAAATAAACAAGGATTCATTACCCTAGAATTCTCTTTGACTCTTGTGTTTCTCACTTTAATACTTTCCTTATTTGATTTATATTTTCCATAACTCATAATTTTCAAATTCAATCCTCAAACAAAATTGATTCAATTCTAGAATAGCTAAGTAACTTAAACCTTAACAATTGGATCTCTAGTGGAACGATATTCGGACTTAACCGTCTTATATTATAACTTGACTCGTACACTTGCGGTTAACACTTAAAGTGCGCATCATACATGAAATCAGTTCGTTCATAAAAAATTTTTCTTGGTTGAGGCGGAGCAAGACTCAACGCAACCAACGTCGAAAACCACAGCTCGATGTCGAGCAAAACTCAACACACCAACATCATTGAAATAATGGCTTGATGCAAAGCAAAACTCAATGCACCAGCAATACCAACCTTTATGTGCACATAGGAATATCACGGGTTGCCCAAATACCTTCTCTGAGTCCTTCAGTACTGGGTCCCGAGAAAACTCACATGCCTTCTCAATGTCCTTCAGCATTAAGCCTCCTGTAAAACATTTCAGAAACTAGTATTTTATATAGATGTCTCATATGAAAATATTTCATGGAAAATCAGACAGTTCTTCAATCAATAACATCTCACAAACATGCTTTTCAACATCTTACAGAAAACGTATAACATGCCTTGTGAACAATAAAATCAAACATCATGCTTTTCAAAACAATTCATTACAATGCCATATTTCATCAGAAAATCGAACTAAACATTTCCAATCAAATCATTTTTAAAGAAAGAAAAGTGTCACTCACAACTTGTCCTTAGGCCCCGAGCGGATTATATGCCTTCCCGAGCTCTTCTTGGCCTGTAAATACACATTTCTCATGTTAAGCTTTCCTTAAACTCCCTTTCCATGATCATGAAGTGTGAATAATTAAACTCTAATCATGTTTCATCACCGAGACTCTCCTTTTTCCCAAACTAATTATAATTAGCGAGTTTCCATGTCACTAGCGAGATCACCAGCGAGATTTTACCTTAGCGAAATTACACAACATGGCACTAGTGACACCAGGATGAGCAAGATTAGCTAGATTACCTGAGGAGCGAGACTTAGCGAGAGTCGGCGAGATTTGTGAGACGAAAAGCTCCTCTGCACCACCAGCGAGATTTGTCTCGCTACTCACTCTCCAATTCTCAGCGACACCAGCTTCCTAGCAACACCCGACAGCAGAGTTTCCTCCTTTCTTTTTGTTCTCACTTCTGTCAGTTAAAAGTCATATTTCCAGCCAAATTTAGAACTTCTTTCCTTCTACAAACTTGTAGAGAAATATGCTTTCTAGCTTACCTCAAATTTTCGTGGCTTAACTCCTCCTCATTCGTCAGATATTTCAAGATTTCTCCTCGCTACTCCAGCTTACATAGCAATTCCATATCCTAAAAGTTTATATATTTCTTTTCCATTTCAGCTCAGGCATCCTTCATAAAAGTTGTTAAAAATTGAGTTAACTTACTAACCTTAAATTTTAGCCTAAAATTCATTCTCTTCAGCTCGATATTCACCAAACACCGAACCTGGTCCAAACTGTGGGATAGCAGACGAAGCTTCTATTTCACCTTCAATTTTACCATGAAACCGGCCAAAACCTTACACAAATTTGCCCTAGAACTCTTCTTCAACCTCTCCTCGATGGCAGCTGAAAGATAGCGTAGAAATGAGTTTGGAAATGGAGAGAAAACCAGTCGGCACTCATCCCCCTCCATAAAACTAATCACCAACTCCCCTCCACTTTCTTTCTCTTTTCTTTTTTTTTTTTTTAATTTTCTTATTTTCTTTTCCTTTATTTTTATTTTTATTTAATTTTACAAAAATAAATTAAGAAACAATAATCCGCTTTAAGCTTTTGAACGTGCTTACAATGAGTTCTGCTGTGAAGTGGTCAGGCGGAGGGAAGATTCTTCTCTTTTGAGCTATTGGTGTCCGGTTGTCGTCTGGAGAGAACTCTGCTGTCACTTAGGAATTCTTCTGAGAGGTTCAACAACATTTTCGTCTTCAGGTCCGCCCTTTTATAGATGTTGCGTTGCAATCGCTGGCAAATTTGCATGATTGGAGGCTGAATTTTTGCCTTGCGTCCATCTCGCCTAATCGCATGATTTTCAGTTTAATTTAGATCCACCGCTTTCGCCGCATATTGATAACGTGTAGAAATACGAGTTATTACAGCATTTTTCTGAGAAAGATAGAGATTAAATAGAGAATCATGCGGCAGTTGATATTAAATTCTATTGATAAATCTTCCTATACGTTCTATTTTTATCAATTGATGAAGATAATTATTTTATAGCTTTTTGAGCCTAAAACGCATGTTTTAACGCAGGAACGCGAGCAACCTGTAGATTCTTAACGCAGGACTATGGGTTGGCAACCTGTGACGCATTGACATTCGCTCAATGCAGGATGATGCGTTAGAACATATGGATGCGTCGACATAAGTGAACGCATGAACCTAAATTCTCCATGGACGCATAACGACCAGAAATGCAAGGCAGCGAAAAATCAGATCAGAATCTTGATAAATTGTCGGAAGATTGACATGCATGATCTGTGGTTAAAGTGGTGGATCTAAATTGAACCGAGAATTACGCAATTATGCGAGATAGACTCACGATATCAATTTCTTGTAATCACGCAGATTTGCCACTGGTTACAAACGCAGCCTCTATAAAAGGGCAGACCTGCAAGCTGAAAAAGGGTTGTTGATTCTCGGAAGAATTCCTAAGTGACATCAGAGTTCTCTCCTGAAGACAACTGGAGATGAATAGCTCGAGAGAGAAGAGTCTACCCTCCGCTTGACCACTTCACAACAAAAGCTCACGCTTCCTTTCCGACGACTCAAGACATTTACACCTTTCCTGCTTTCTATCTCTTTTTCAAGCTTTGATTTTAGATTTGTGTCAAGACATTGAGCTGTCTAAAATTGTATTTCGTTCATTAATCTAAAATTCTTCCATGTTTATCCATTTTTTTGCACTTTCCGCTTATTACTTTGAATCCATGAGTAGCTAATCTTTCAAGGGTCACGGGTTGCATTAGCATCTAAATAAGAACCATAGTGTAACTATTGCATCTTGTCAATTGTAAGCTTAATCTGATGCTTATGTCCATCTAGCTAATTGATATAAGTAGTAATAATCAGACTGCTCGAGAGGGTAAGTGATTGTGGAACTCAATTGACAAAGCCAAGAAGTGTTACCTGTCTATAGGAATAACCTTGGTACTTAACACTCTCCTATGCGGTATAGACATATAATGCATAGCGGGTGACAACCAGGAGAAGAGTCGCAAGTATGAATAGACCATCATCATGTGTTTCTGATTTTAGATGTTAACCAACCCGAACCCTGTTTTTATCCATTCATTTAATCCATTTAGCTGACCTTGCTATGTCGTATACCTTACCATTTACCACATTTTAATCTAGTATACATGTTATCGCTTTCTTTAGTTAGACGCATCCTTCTCAACTATTTTTGGTTACGACTCCAACTCTAATAATCCAACAAATTATAGAATCAGCACAGTCTCTGTGTTCGACCTCGGACTCACCAAGTATACCTATTTCTTTGCTTATACTTGGGTTAAGAATCGAAAAACTTAACAGATCATAAATGCATAACATTAAGCATGTTCAACGCATAGTATGTTAAACGCATATGAAGCTTAATAATAGTAGATAAACGCATCAGCAAGTTTTTGCACTTTAGATCTGTTGCACAACACATATCAAGCATATCAATCTCCCGGACAATCTCTCAAAATTCTTATCTGATTCTCCGCAACCTTCTTGATATGCGTCCACGGATAACTTGGGTTCATGCGTTCAATTATGCCAACGCATCCATGGGTTGCTAATGCATCAACCTGCATTGAAAGGTTGCCAACGCATCCATGGGTTGCTTGCATTCCTGCGTTAAAGCATGCGTTTTAGGCTAAAAAAGCTTCAAAACAATTATCTTCATCAATTTACAAGAGTAGAACGCATAGGAAGATTTATCAATAGAATTTAACACTAATTACCGCATGATTCTCTATTTAAGCTCTATTTTTTCTTCAATTCAACTGACGAGGTGAAGCATATATTGCTGATCATCTCTAGATAATTAACTTTGTCTTTCCTTCTAGTTGTCACACCTTCTTCCAGGCTTCAAATTATGTTGCTAGAGGGCCAATCACATCTATAGATTCTAGACGAGGAACCAACGTCCAGACTTTATTTCTCACGAACTTGACAAGCTTCTCCTGCATGGCATTTACCTAACATTCGTTCTCAAGAGCTTCCTTTACATTCTTCAGCTCAACTGATGAGGTGAAGCATATATTGCTAATCATCTCTAGATAATTAACTCTATCTCTCTTTCTAGTTGTCACACCTTCTTCCAGGCTTCCAATTATGTTGCTAGAGGGATGGTGTTTACATACCCTGCTAGAAGGATGTTTGTCATTAGCTTCATGTTGTTCAACAGCAGTAAACTGATTGATTTCCATCGTAGCATTAGAAAGCTTCTTTGACGACTTTTCAGGAACCTTGTTCGTTATATTAGGTTTGACATGAGGGTAGATATATGCACTTGCATCATATCATCAACAGAAGAGACGTTTGGATCAGATGCATCATCAAACACTACATTGATAGATTCCATGACAGAACGAGTTCATGTATTATATAGATGGTAAGCTCTACTGTTTGTAGAATATCCAAGAAATATGCCCTCATCAGCTTTCAAGTCCTATTTGCGTCTAGCTTCTCTATCAACAAGAATGTAACATGTGGTGCTAAAAATATGAAAGAATTTTACATTTGGTCGTCTCCCTTCCATATTTCATAAATAGTGCTTGTAGTACCTGGATGAAGAACACGATTATGAATATGGCATGCAGAATTCAAGGCCTCAGCCCAAAAATGAAGGCGCAGATGGTTAGCATGAAGCATGACACTGGCCATTGATAACTTGTAGAAATACAAGTTATTATTATCTTTTCTCAGAAAAAATAGAGTTTAAATAGAGAATCATGTGGTAGTTTGAGTTAAATTCTATTGATAAATCTTCCTATGTGTTCTACTCTTGTAAATTGATAAAGATAATTGTTTTGAAGCTTTTTGAGCCTAAAACGCATGCTTTGACGCAGGAATGCAAGCAAACCTGTGGATGCATTGGCAACCCTTCAACGCAGGTTGATGTGTTAGCAACCGATAGATGCGTTGGCACAATTGAATGCATGAACCCCAAGTTATCCACGGACGCATATCAACCAGAAACGCAAGGCAGCAGAGAATCAAATAAGAATCTTGAGAGATTGTCGAGAGATTGACATGCTTGATATGCGGTGAGAGTGGTGGATCAAAATTAAACTGGAAATCACGCGATTAGGCAAGATGGACGCAATACAGAAATTCAGCCTCCAATCATGCAGATTTGCCAGTGATTGCAACGCAGCATCTATAAAAAGGCAGACCTGAAGACGAAAATGTTGTTGAACCTCTCAGAAGAATTCCTAAGTGACAGCAGAGTTCTCTCCATACGACAATCGGAGATAAATAGCTTGAAAGAGAAGAGTCTTCCCTCCGCCTGACCACATCACAACAGAACTCACGCTACCATCCCGGCGAGCTCAAGACATTGAGAAGTCATTCGATGCTTTCTATCTCTTTTCTTACTTATGTTTTAGTCTAGTAGCAAGACATTGTATTTTCTAAAATAGTTATTCTGTTCATCAATCTATACATCTTCCATGACTATTCATTTCTTATCACTTTCCATTTGATGTTTATCATCCATGTGTAACTAACTCTCTCAAGGGTCACAGGTTGCGTTATCATCTAAATAAGTACCATAGAAGACTATTTCATCTTGTTAATTGTACTTTAATCTAATGCTTATGTCCATCTAGTTAATCAATATAAGTAGTAATAATCAGACTACTCGAGAGAGTAAGTGATTGTGGAACTCAATTGGCAAGGCTAAGAAGTGTTACCTAGACATAGGAATAACTTTGGTACTTAACACTCTCCTACGTGTTATACATAGGAGCTGACAACTAGGAGTGGAGTCGCTGGTATGAAATAGACCCAACTATGCGTTTCCGCCTTTGGATGATAACCAACCCCAGCCCTGCGTTTACCATTCACATAACTCAATTAGCTGGCTTTGTTCTGTCGCATACGTCTCCATCAAACCACTTTAGCTTAGGTTTACTACTTTCTAGTTAGTTAAACGCATCACTTCTCATCACCTTCTTTAGACGCATGACTCAAATAATCCAACTAATTATAGAATCTGCATAGTCCCTATGTTCGACCTCGGACTCACTGAGAAAACCTCATTCGTTGGTTATACTTGGGTGAAGGATAGGAAAACTTGACAGATTAGTAACGCATAGTATTAAGCATGTTAAACGCATAATAAAGATTCATAATAATCAGCTTAATAAAGATCCACAACAAGTTTTTGGCGCCGTTGCCGGGAAATTTAGATCTGTCAACAACAACCATCTCTTAAAGAGTCCTATTTTTTCGTTCAACAACCCCATTTTGTTGAAGGGTGATGGGAGCAGAGAATTTATGATGAATGCCAGCTGACGTACAAAAAGCAATAAAGTGGGCGTTTTCAAATTCCTTCCCTTGATCACTTTTGATTCTCTTAACATTTAGGTCTTTCTCACGCTGAAGTTACAGATGTAGGGCCTAAAACTTGACAAATGCCTTTGAATTTTCTGCAAAAATTGGACCGAGGTGTACCGATAAAAGTCGTCAACAACAATAAAGATATATCGCTTCCCTCCCAGACTTTTTGTTTGCATAGGTCCCATAAAGTCCAAATGAAGAAGTTCCAAAATGCAAGTTAAGCCTAACTGAGTAATCCATTTATGAGAAGCATGTGTTTCCTTGCCTGACTGACAATCACAGTAGATAATACTTGTTGAAGAGGATAAGGACGAAGGACTAGAGATAGCATTTTTAGGAAGCGCCTTTTGAATAGTTTTCATGCTTATGTGACCAAGTCTCTTATGCCACAGACTAACTTCGTGTCCTATCTAGAGAGATGTCAGACTAAAGATACAGACTCCGGATTCCATGACAAGAGTCTTAACATCATCAGTAACAATACTTTTACTTGATCTCGGAGTAAGTAATATTACTACTGGAACCGCCTACGTGTCAGGCAATCTAGTTATTAAAATGTTGTTGGCTTTCTTTGGACCATCTATGAGTTGTTTTGTTTGCATGTAATTCCTATGACTGCAAGGATATATGAGAGCATGATAATGTTTATATGATAGGCATTATGAACCTATGTCGTGAGATTTTTATGCATGTCACCAATTATGCATGTTAGTGATAGTTAACCTCCTACGTTGGTGATGTGTCCACCAAAGGTTTTGTGTTCCTTCAGGATCACCAGATGTTGTGTTCCTTCAGGATCACTAAAGGTTTCGTGTTCCTTCGGGATACACCAGAGGTAAATGTCTCCTATGAGATTCATTAGAGTTTCGTGGACACAATTTTCCAACGATAGGACGTGCCTAATTAACCACTCAGATAAGTGAAGTGTGAAAAGTTTTAAATATGCATGTTCCACTAATATGATGCACTTACTTGAGATAAGTGTTTAGCCTGACCCAACTACTTACTAAGTATTTTGTACTCATTCTTTTCATGATTTTTTTTTTCAGGTAAGGGAAAGGACACCTCAACAAATGACGAAAGAAAACCTTGACGGTGTCATTGGGACTAGAATAATACTTCCGCGTGAGTTTTCATGTTTTCCTTCGTTTTAATATTTGGAATTTGCTATTGAAACTAAAACTATGATTTCTTATGTTAAATTTCCTATTTTAATTCATGAATGTTCTAGGGGTACCCCGATTAAAGGTTTTTGGTTTAAACGAAGGAAAATGTATTTACTTTAATTATGTTTTTTTGATTTTTAGTAAAATTAAGAAAAAAGAATCGTTTGAGATGTATGCATGCATATAGTGACGACCTAGTTCAAGTCGTAGGAAGTCGGGTTGTTACACATCCAAATAAGACATGATACTTTGCTATATTTTTCGATTACTCTAGAGTTTACAATTTTTTTGAGTTCACAATTTCATTCCTTGCTCCAAACATTTAATTTCAAATTGAAGTTTATGATAGGATGGATTAATTTTTCACATTGAGTATCTTGCATCATTCAAAAAGTCATAGCAAACTCATTATAAATCTTAGTTTGAGGATAGAACTGTGGACCTAGTGCTTGCTGAATGTGGGGACTTCAGAAAATTTGCAAATTTGAAGGATCCATCTTAATTTATTCCAGATTGTTCCAGGCTAGTTTAAGAGACGACTTGAATGTCTTTTGCAAAAGAGCTAGAGCACAAAGAGAGTTGAATGGTTTGATTTTCAAAAATTATAATCCCATGCTTTCAACATTTTCCAGCACTCAATTCTGAATATATTGAAAACTGATACTTATCAGAAATAAACTGCCATTACATCTTCTTTTCCAAATTTGTTTTCAGATTTCGGTTTACCACATGCAAATTTTTCATATATTGTGACAATTTAATTATCTTAAATTATTTGGATATTGAGGTTAGAATTTTGAAATTTCAGATTGAATTGAAAGTGGAAAATTTAAAAGTTGAATTCAATTTGGAGATTTGGAATGGAGAGAGATTTAAAAATTTAGTTAATTTAATATAAGTTAGAATTTAAAGAGGGTGGATTTATTTTTGAGAGTTTAATTAAATTATTTTATGTGGTGGTGAAAATTTTGACTTTGATGGAATGGAGAAAAGGGGGAGATTTAGAAATTTTGTTAATTTAATATAAGTTAGAATTTAAAGAGGGTGGATTTATTTTTTAGAGTTAATTAAATTAATATAGGTGATAGGTGAAAATTTTGACTTTGATGTGATGGAGATAAGGGGTCAAATAAGTATATATATTTGTTTTATTGGGAAGACAGAAAAGAAAAATGAAAAGAAATAATATATATGGAATTAGGGTTCTATAAAAAGGAAAAGGAAATAAATAAATATATATTTATATATATTTATTGGTTCTAAAAAAAAAGACATTTTTTAAATATAATGTTATTTTAATAAATAATGACAAAAGTAGGGCTGGGTTGAAAATATTGACAAAAGTAGGGTAGCGAAAATGTGGACCAGGACCACAATTTACGCACATCTCTAGTCCACATGGCATGCAAATCATGGACTGGGTCCACAGTTTACCCACATCTCCGATCAACGTTGCCAAGTGAAAGGGTTTTCTTCTTTCTTTTTCTTTTTTTCTTTTTTCTCTTCTTCGTGACTCCCTCACTGTCCCTTTCTTCTCTTCTTTTTTTCTTTTTTTTTTTTTTTTTTTTTTTTTTTTTCTTTTTTTTTTTTTTTTTTTGCTTTTTTCTCTTCTTCTCCTCCTTTTCTTTTTTTTTTTTTTCTTTTTTTTTTTTTTTTTTTGCTTTTTTCTCTTCTTCTCCTCCTTTTCTTTTTTTTTTTTTTCTTTTTTTTTTTTTTTTTTTGCTTTTTTCTCTTCTTCTCCTCCTTTTCTTTTTTTTTTTTTTCTTTTTTTTTTTTTTTTTTTGCTTTTTTCTCTTCTTCTCCTCCTTTTCTTTTTTTTTTTTTTCTTTTTTTTTTTTTTTTTTTGCTTTTTTCTCTTCTTCTCCTCCTTTTCTTTTTTTTTTTTTTCTTTTTTTTTTTTTTTTTTTGCTTTTTTCTCTTCTTCTCCTCCTTTTCCTTCTAATATTCCTCTCTTTTTTTTTTTTGTTTACTTCTTCTCCTACATTTTCTTTTTCTCCCACTTCTTCTCTATCTTCTTCTTCTTCTCCGACACAACTCCGGAGAGCGAGAGCGAGAGAGATAAGATTGATTGTAGGTGAGAAAAGGAAGCGAGACGAGCGAGAGCTAGAGAGATAATACTGATTGAGTGAGGAAAGGAAGCGAGATGAGCGAGAGTGAGAGCGAGAGAGATAAGACTAATCGTTAATGAGGAAAGGAAGCAAGATGAGCGAGAGTGAGAGAGAGCGAGAGAGATACGATTGATTGTGAGTGAGGAAAGAAAGCGAGACGAGAGCGAGACGAGCGAGAGAGAGAGCAAGAGAGATAAGACTGATTGTGAGTGAGGAAAGGAAGCGATATGAGCGAGAGTGAGAGTGAGAGCGAGAGAGCATAGCAGTGTGGCAGTTGTGGCAGGATTGACCGAAACATGTGAGCAAAATCGTGGACCCGATCCACGATTTGCCCACCTATTTTTTAAAATACTTTTGCCTCTACCCTATGTTTGTCATTATTTATAAAAATAACATTATTTTTAAAAAATTCTCAAAAAAGTGTGCAACTATATAAAAATTGAGTTTCTCCTTCCTCAAAGCCGCTTGTGACTCTCTCTCCTCTACATTCGTCGGTGGTGTGGGCATTATTTTGCCGCTTGACTCTGACATTTGTCGCTTGCACTCGTTGTTTGTTGTTGCTCGCGTTGCTCGCCATCTGTTGTCTTGACACGCGCTCCGTCTGCCACACATGCGTTCTGCCAGCCGATCTGTCGATTTGCTGCCTGGGGGTATTGTTCCGCTGCTGTCTACAGTCATGTATCACCGGTAAGTGTAATCTTTACCGTAATTTTGCCTCGTCTTACCAGAATCTTGAGGTTTTGGGTAAGTTTTTTGGTTTCTATTGAAGATCTTTGATACCCATCACATTTTGGTTGTTAGGTTCGAGGCTTGGAGGGATTTCGGGTTTTGGGTTTTGGGTTAAGAGTAATTGTTGAAGGTTAAGTTGTAAATTATTTTGGTGGCGATTTTCGTTTAGACTATTTTGGTTGGAGTTCAAGGGGGCATAAACATGTCTTGAAACTCTATGTATGTGTTTTGTATGCTTTCTATGACGGATATGATGACATGATCATGATACAAGGCTTTATGGTAGATGGATGCATGTTAGTTTGAAGGTGACTGACTGTTCGTTATTTTCTTATTAGATCGTGGATACTCTGTGAACCTTCGATTCACTACTTATGTCTATGACTGTGTCCCTTTGAATCACTACCTATGCTTAACTGTGACCATTTGGGTTCACTGCCTTATGCCTATGCTTATTTACACTTGTAGATTCACCTAGTAGGCCCAGTAGTGGGCAGTATTTTTATGCTCACTATTTGTTATATTACATTTTTCAGATTAAGGCAAGGACAGACAACCAAATGACATGAAGAATCTACGATCATGCCTTAGGACCAATCATCACTTCTACATATGATTTCTCATGTTTTTCCATGTTTCTAGGCTCTAGTTGTCAAAAGCCTAAAATAATTATGTTTTATTTAAAATTTGAACTTATGTTTTAAGGGCACCACGTGAAAATTGTTTTATATTCCTTTATTTAATCAATTGATTCATTTTATTCATTTAAACAAAATATGTTCTTTTTTCTTTTATTCGAAAATTGTGTTCCAAGATTATGCATGGATAGATTAACATCCTATTAGTTAGAGAAATTGGATTGTTACATATTTACTTTATTTGAAACATGGATACCAAATAGGACATTAAAAACCAACAAG
Source organism: Citrullus colocynthis (assembly GCA_031780015.1). Lineage (NCBI taxonomy): Eukaryota > Viridiplantae > Streptophyta > Magnoliopsida > Cucurbitales > Cucurbitaceae > Citrullus > Citrullus colocynthis. The sequence goes on along the minus strand of QLSR01000126.1, from coordinate 1,363,205 downwards.
AACACATACATTATATTCTTATTAAAACAACATGGGTTAAGATTACCAACGGTCTCGAGGGAAGACATAACAAGAGAAATTGTTATTTCTAACCCAAAAAGTTTTTAAAAATTAAACAATTTTTTAAAAAACTTCTTTTTCTAACCCATTTTCAACTTTTCAGAGTTTTAGAGTTGGGTCCTACATGGTGAAATGACATTAATATCCAAAAACCATCTTCCTCAACACTCAAACCATCGTCTTCTTCCCTAACCCCTGAGACCATCTTCTTCCCTATAGTCCATGTGTTTTTGCAATACTATCTAATTTCTGTCATTTGTGGTAAAACTCCATCCTATGTGACCCAATTTCTAGAAACGATCCCACAAAGAACATGTTTGAAACGATGGAAAGAAATTGAGGTTTTTGAATAGTTGGTGGGAAAAAACAGAAAAGAAAATGAATTTTTCTGGTAGAGGAGGTTTAATATGTGTAGGAAAATAGAAAAAGAATTTGGTAAGCGTTTTTTACTTGTTATTTTTCTCGTAAGTTCATTTTTCCAGTAAGTTGAATGAGTTTACGAGAAAAATGATAGAATGTCCAAATCTCATGAATATACGCCAACTTTCGAGACATTTGGGCATTTTGTGACTTTTCTCATAAGGTCTTGTTACGGGAGAAATCATAGAATGCCCAAATTTCTCAAAAGGTTTGAATATGTGTCTATCGTCTTGCTAGTCTCGCTCTCGCTCGTCTCACTCTCTCTGGTATTGTTTCGCTCTCTTTGGTATCGACTCGATAATCTCGCTCTCGCTTGTCTCACTCTCATTGGTCTAAGTTTGTTTTTCCCGTAAGCGAGAGCGAGAACGAGAGCAAGACAATAGTCACAGGTTGAAATCTTTCGAGAAATTTGGGCATTCTATGACTTTTCTCGTAAGGTTTCTAACAATACCTTACAAGAAAAGTCACAGAATGTCTAAATGTCCCGAAAGTTGGCACGTATTCATGAGATTTGGGCAATTTATCACTTTTCCTGTAAACTCATTCAACTTACAGGAGAAAATGAACTTACGAGAAAAATGAACTTACAAGAAAAATGACAGCAAGCAAAAAACGCAAACCAAATTCTTTTTCTATCCAATTTCAGACATTTACTACACATATTAAACCTCCTCTACCAGAATTTTTTTTTTTTTTTCATTTTTTACCACCAACTATTCAAAAACCTAAGTTTCTTTCCACCGTTTCAAACATGTTCTTTGTAGGTTTGTTTCCAAAAATCAGATCACGTAGGATGAGGTTTTAGCACAAATAACAAAAATTAGATAGTACTGTAAAAAAAATGGACTCTACGAAAGAAGATGCTGTCAAGGGTTAGGGAAAATGACGAGGGTTTGAGTGTTAAGGAAGATGGTTTTTAGTGTATTAACATCATATCACCATATGGGCCCCCCTCTGGAACTCTAAAAAGTTGAAAAAGAGGTTAAGAAAAAAAGTTTTAAAAAAGGGGTTAGTTTTGTCCCATAAAAAACTTTTTGGGTTAAAAATAACAATTTCCCACCTAATGACTTGACTATCGAACTACATTTGGCAATTTTAAATGCTATTATTAAATTAGTATTTATACAACAACATGTATATCAGTTTGTTCATTTAATACATAATATCCTTGCAAGAAATGTGTCAGGCGAAAGGGACAGACAAATTTGAACAAGATATCGAACAAACCGTTTCTATTTGCATTCCTCTTCTAGTTTTCCCTATCAGAGTTTTTGTTGCCTCGCTCATTTCAGGGGAAGCATTTCATTCTCTGCAGACAACAAAAGAACAGCTATCTATAAGCATTTTATATACATAAGGAACCAAGCTTTTTATTAAGGAATATGAACGAAAATAGGAGGACGTACTTAAAATAGTCCAGGTTTAAGCATTTATTGTAGTCTAAAACGCGGCTGTTCTTACCTGTCTTTCAATCTCGATAAAAGATGCAGCAAGCCTTTGCTTCAAGGTTGATCTCTCCTCTTCACAACTCTCCAAATTGGTATCTAAATGCAAAAGAGACCAAACGAGTGATGCCGAGGACTTCATAAGATTGGGAGTAGGAGCTATAATGATCAGAATAATTGACAGCATATATTTATCTATTTAAAACACGAGTCTTAAATCCAACAGGAGAAGAGTACGATAGAAGGATTAATATTCTCACCGTAATAGTATGATGATAGTATTGTTATGCGCTCAGTTGGCTGAAAGGAACCATGATTAATGATCAATTTACAAGAACAGTGATGAGAAAGATGGTAATAGCAATCAATGTACATTGAACTAGAAAAGCTTTTACTGGAGATAAATATTCAGTGAAACGTTAATTGTAGCAGATTAGCAGGCTTACATCATCCAAATTGATCAAACCACGTTAAAGATGAATGACTATAGCAACTCCACCCATGCATGAATTTTTTAACATCATGATAGAAATGTATTAGGGTGGAATTAGGAATATTATTAAAATATCAAAGGGTATAGTAGCAATTAGAAGGAACTTGTTAGATGATTTGTTAAAAATAGAGGGAGCGAAGAAGGAAGAGGACAAGAGATTAGACATTAACTTGGTGAGTGAATTAGGGTATGAGAGTTGGTTTATCTCGTAGTTCTAGCATCTTTTATATTTCAATACATTTGGGTTCTGTCACATTCTAAATTAACCATCTAAGCCTCTCTATTCAAAATATAATAGGGCATTAGGTACTTGGTAATGAAGGGAGGGCAATGAGTTTCAAATACTCCTGCTACCAATTAACGTGGTGATCTTTATCCTACAAAAGATAATTAACATAAAAGTTAACGATTAATGTTACAAGGGAGGGGAATGAGTTTCGAATGCTCCTGCTACCCATACATTTTATTCTCATTATTGTATAGCACAAAACCCCCGTAGGGGGAAATGCAAATAAGTCAATTGAAAAATATAATAATGTGATCGGGCGAACATGCTCAGAAGAAATGGAAAAATATATAAAATAAAAAACAACAACAAAAAAGACTTGAGTGCAGCATTGATAAGTGAACGGCTGAACAAGCCAAAGGCCAAAGAAAATGTAAGGAAGTTCCAGAAGAGGCAATCGGTGGAGTTCTAGCAAATGGCTATGTATAAATATATGCACTTAATGAGGTGAGAGCATAAACTTAAGCAAATTCTCAAAAGTCACAAGCAAATGATATCTCATCAAGCCTTGATGATCCAACTGCCGGCCTAAAAGAAAGGATAGTATGTTTACCATTACAAATATGCCCTCACGGCGAGTAGGAAGTTCTTCAAGTTTTTTCAATGTATCGTCACCTTTGGTAACTTTTCCAAAGATTGCATACTGAGAAAGTAGATGCAAACATATTCATTAGCTTCTGTTCCGAATATCTGAACTAAACTGATTTTAAGTCTGATGTTTTAGATGGCAATTGCATACTGTTCCATCAAGGTGAGGAGCATCTCCCAGTAGCATAGAAAAAGAGGATTGAGCACTGTCTGGATCATCGTATCTAAGAAGATCACATGTACATTTAAGAGGACGAATGACCAAAAGCTTGATGTACAAAAAAGAAGACTCGACAGGGAGTATAAAAAACAAAATAAAGCCAGTAGTCAGCTAGACTACGATGCATCATGTAGCACAAACATCTAAATGACAGCATGGTTGCATACATATCATTGTAAGAGAATACTGGTAGGAGTAACTACAAAATTTCAAATTGGTGTTCATAGTGAAGCTAAGGGAGCATTTGGGACGTTGAGTTTGTTATAATAGTTAGTGGTTATTATAATATGTGGGTTATAATAGTCTGTGTTTGGGTTACAAACTGTTTTAGTTTGGATTATAATCGTCTATGTTTGGGGTGCATAGTTTTGGTAGGAAATGGTAAACACTATTACAAAGAGGAAGAGATAGGATGGGTAAGAAATAGTAAACACTAAAACAAAGAGAGATTCAAATAGTATTGTTGTTGATAATTGTAGGTCATAAATGCAAATACCAATAGTATATTTGGAGACCCAAACATGGAGTGAGCTATAATAGCCCACCTCACCAACTTAAAGCTTCAAGTCGAGGGACCAAACACCAAACATCCCCTGAATGATACACTCAACTGGAAAAATGAGAAACATCCAATGCGTAGCCATTATAGTTATTGCACTACAGGTATGGATATTTCATATGAACATATATATAGTTAAGAAAAAAACACGAGAAAAATTAAAAGAGCATGAACAGACTCCAACCCTGGACACAGTGACTTATGTGAAAAAAATGGACAAAAGGAGGAGCGTACAAAAAGGAAGAATCTGCCCTCTTTTCTTTATTCTTCTTTTTTTCATTTGAATTTATATTCTCTAACCTGTTGCATTGGCTTCTATAAGAAAGAAATGGAAAGAAGGTAAATTTAGTCTTGAATTTTCTTGTTTTATCCGTGAAAGAAATTGGACCACCTGCTGACAGTAAGTTTCAACTAGATCATTTAAGTGTTTAGATAATACCTGTTCCTATAAATATTCTGGTACAAATCAAGTTCCTTGACGATAATCTTGATATTCCGGGCACAGTTGTTCATAATTCTCTTGGATAAATCTTTCAAAAACATTCTCATTTTTGCCTACAGCTTGATATGTGTTCTCGTTCTCACTCTATTTGCTGATAATTAATCCCATCAAGTTGCCACTTCTGCCTTTATTCTGTGTACAAAAGTAATTTTGCTTTTTTTTTTTTTTTTTTTTCCCTCCTTTTTCCCCTTTTTTCTTTTTTTTTTTTTTTTTGTTTATTATTGTTTTCTTTTTTTTTTTTTTTTTGTTTATTATTGTTTTCTTTTTTTTTTTTTTTTTGTTTATTATTGTTTTCTTTTTTTTTTTTTTTTTGTTTATTATTGTTTTCTTTTTTTTTTTTTTTTTGTTTATTATTGTTTTCTTTTTTTTTTTTTTTTTGTTTATTATTGTTTTCTTTTTTTTTTTTTTTTTGTTTATTATTGTTTTCTTTTTTTTTTTTTTTTTCCCTTCTCGGGGATCTCCATAGTAGAAAAAGAGAATTCATCAATTTGCTCTAAATAATGGGAAACCATCTAGGTTCAATCATCCATTAATAGGGAGGACATCCTTCTTGATCTTCTAATCTTAGAAAACCCTCATGATTAGTATCCATTCTATATCTTTTATTAACAATTTCTTCCTCTGGCTGGTTTCCAATTATATTGAAGATGTCTCTAATTCTGTTTCTGGATTGAACTTGAAGTCTTGACCCAAATTTGAGGTTGCTAATTACACTCCACTCTTCCCCGTACTCTTTTGACCATATGTTCTTGACCAAATCTTGGAACTAGTTAAGAGTGTTATCTTCCTAAATCTTCTCTACCATAATTGGTGGAGTATTGAAGCTGGCAATTTTTCCTTCTTTAGTACTCTTTTTCTTGAATACTGTTGCCCAGATTTCACCATTTGGCGAAGTATTTCTTTGTTGTATACCCAAGGTCCTATGGCCACCATCCTCCAGGTGGTTTAGACAGTATTCCATTTAAGGAGATGAAAGCCCTTGTTTTCCTTGCTACCACTCCAAAGGAAGTTTCTATGAAGCTTCTTTAATTGTCTAGCCACTTTTGTGGGAGCCTTGTAAAGAGACAAGTAGTAAATAGGGGGTTTGAAAAAGTAGCTTGTATAAGTTACCCTGCCATCCTTAGACAAATGTGATGATTCCCAAACAGAGAGCCATTTTTCAACTTTCTCAACAACCGGTTCCTGAAAAAATGAAGCGTTTGGCTTGCCATCAAGAGGCAAACCCAAATAAGTACATGGCCAAGCTCCCGATTTACAATTAATCCAATTTCCAAGGTGGGACAGCATCCGTGAATCAATTCCAATGCCCAAAAATTCAGATTTTTGGCAATTTATGTCAAGGCCCGATGCTTTTTCAAAGTGTCTAACAATACTAATAAGGTTACCAATGTTGTGTGGAGAAAATAATAGTATCATCGCCAAATTGTAAATGAGTGATGGGGATCTCATTGGGCTCCTTACAGACTTTGAAGCCCTTGATCAACCCTCCTTCACCCAGAGTAAGCATCCTTCTTGAGCAATCAAACACCATAACGAAAAGAAAAAGAGATAAGAGGTCACCCTGTCTCAATCTCCTATTAGTACAAATATTACCTCAGGGCTTGCCAATAATGATAATAGAGAAATTTGTTGCCGAGATACACCCATTAATCCCTCTTCTCCGTTTGATCCCAAAGTCTATGGCTTGAAAGAATATGATCTAAGAAATCTCAATCAACCATGTTGAAAGCCTTTTCAATATTGAGCTTTATAACCACCCCTTTATCTTCTTTCCCTTTTTTCATTCATCAATTAGTTCATTCGCAACGAGAGAAGCATTTATTATCTATATTTTGGCACCTTAAGTAGAGTGGTAGAACTAGTGTTTATAAGCTTAATTTCCAAAAACCAAATATTTCATAGTTATAAAACAAACAAAGTCTAAATGTTAGAAGTGAAATCAATGAGAACTCCATTATCTTTCATGAACAGTGGGCTAAAGATCTATTAACTCCTTTATATTTGGTCATTTTTGTCAATTTCCAAACACAAAGCTGTCAGAAAAGATACCGCAGGGGGTTAGAACTAGGGAGAAATGGGTGGCACCAAGAGCTTGTGAACCCATGACATTCTTATTCAATTCAATAGCTTTGAGCAAGCACATAGAATCAAATTAACTTCACAGGATAAGCAATAAGCTAGTAACTCCATGTAACATCCAAACAGAACAATTCTGCCTGCGAACTTTACATTTCTTCCATTTCTACAAATGCAAGGGATTTTCCATTCAAAGTGGAAAACACCAAAGATTTTAAGAATATCCAATCCTAAAATCACACATTACACAGCACATGAGTAGACCATTGTCCTAGGAAAAAGAAAGCAGTACTAATTTTGCGAGTAGTGTAGAAAGAACTAACCTCCCCATAGAAAGAATACCTCTAACGTGTTTAACATCACTAAATTCACCAACAACAGTCTTCTCAGCTTCCACTCTTTGTTCCTCGTTCATGGGAGCCAATCTTCCCCCCACTACATCTGCCACTTGCGCCACAAACCCTTTGTCAACCTGACAATGTGAACTTATCTAACGCACAAATTTCCCCACATAATCACAAAAGCATACAGAAAGAAAAGATCTGCAGTTGTAATACCCTAAAGAAGTGATTGGTGTTATAGCATCCAAGACGAACAAGTTTGAAGATGTGGTCAACGGTTTTGGGTGCTACTTTGGGGAAGAAACCGAATTCGATATCGCCATAATTCGTCTGGGTAACCGAAAATGCAGTTTGATATGTTAGCGAACACTTAACACTACATAGTGAAGTTCTACATGGATTCAAATTTTATTAACAGAGAAGGTAACGAAGAACCTGAAATACTACACGAGCAGATCCGAGATGGGAATCCTGAGCTGAAGTGATGGTGAATAATGCAAGAAATAGATGACCAGCGACGATCGGCAGCACACAAAGTCTCTGCATTTTGCAATTCGTTGGTGCAAATTAGCACTTGATCAAGAAATTGTGCGCCAACCGTGAAGTTCTAGTTTATTCCCCGAACCCTGCTCTTTCGGTACACGCATGCGTCCGTTCGCAGTGGGATTTCAAATCGCTTTCTTTCGCACTTAATTTTTGACGGTATATATTTACAAAGATGGTAAGAACACGAATACTTGCAAAAATAACGCTAAAATTTAATTATTTGCAATAGAAAGAAAGACATTTACGTATGGCACTTTAGGACGACAATAAAAAATTAAAAAATCGAAAAATCGAAAAATCAAAAATCCGAACCAATCCAAACCAATTCAATGGTTTGATTGGTTTTTTAGTATCAAGTTGCACATATTGGTATGGAGAAAACCAAAAGTATTGGTTTTGTTTTTTATTGGACTTTGATTCAAATCTCTTATTTGTAAAACTGATTGATTTAGTTTGGTTCTTGGTTGGCCAAAAAACCAACAAAACCAAACCGAGCATTTGCACTTAACCAAATATAGACAAACTAGTAGAGATATTAGATAAAAAGAAGGGAAATTCAATGAAAGGTTCAAAAGCAAATCAAATTTGATAATCTTAAGGATAAAATCAAACTCAAAATATAATAGTATCACGAGCCAACACAATGTAAGCCAAAGTGAGGATGTGAGGATCCAACGCAAGGTTGGGCCCAAGCCTATCTAAGGCCAACTTGGCTCAGCATGTCAAAGAGCTTAGTATTTGTAGAGTATTATTGGCCTAGACTAACTATTATCATATATGCCAAATAAGTGTTGGTTTGGTTCTACTCAATATGCTTGCCTTCAGAAATCGTAAGTTCACTACATATAAATTGCACAAAATGACCCAAAAACTAAAAACTTATCTATGGATGACCCACTCCCAAAACTTTATCATAAGTGACTTTTTGGCCACGTGAAATACCAATTTTACCCCCCGAAATTAAAACAGCCCAAAACGCGCATTTCCATTTTTTCTTTAAAAGTCGCCTCCTACCCGTTGGAAAGCTTTTCCGCTTTCTATTTCTCTCTCAACATTTCTAGCTTTCTCTCTGAACTTCCCCATTTTCCCTTTCAACCTTTTCGCTTTCGCTTTCTCTATCAACCTTTCACTTTCTCTCTCAACCTTTCCGCTTTCTCTCTAAACCTTCTGAACCTTTCACTTTCTCTATCGACCTTTCACTTTTCCCGGACGGTTCATCTTCATCTTCTTTCTCGTCGTCTTCTGCTTCATCTGAAAGGTAGGCCTATACTAGGTTCAATATCGCTCACAACAGGTTTAACGATCGCTTAGCATAGCTCAAGAGATCGCTGAACTTCGATGAAAGAATCTCTTGGTCTAGAATAAACGATGGCCCAGTCTAGGTTACACGACTAAGCGATCGTTTAGATAACTAAATGATTGTTTAGATTACTAAACGATCATTTAGATTACTAAGAGATCGCTTAGATTAGTAAGCGATCGTTTAGTTCGATATGAGATCGCTTAGTTTACTAAGCGATCGTAGAGTATGGACTAAGCAATCACTTAGTAATCTAAGCGATCTCATAATAATCTAAATGATCGCTTAGTTATTAATAAGCGATCGTTTAATGTTTAATAAGCGATCGTTTAGACGTTTTTAATATGTTAAACTGATGTTCTACTGCATTTCCTTTCTGTAGGTTGATAATGGTGGTATCTGAGGACAAGTACTTCCCTGCCACCGTTTCCTGCATGGTCCACAAAACCAGCTCCCTGATTAAGAGCAAACTGACCACTGATCAGATGGAGATGTTCAGGAATACCTCATTTTGTCACACCCCCTCCCGGATTATCCTTTCTCAACCCGAGATGAGGTGTGAAGACAGCAACCTTGACTCTTCTGTAAGGTTCACTGTCCAACCATTTCCGTCAAGAATAGCCCAGACGGGGTTTCCGTGTAGGCAAAGCATCCCAAACTCGCTTGCTACCTGGAAAATAAAATAAAATAGGAAAACGTGAGCTACAAGCTCCGTGAGTGACTGGCTTTGTAAAAACTATCTTTAGTTCGAACAGAGGCATGTCAAAACAATATTCATAAAACAAGGATTAAGCAAAATAGCTCTTCCGCAAAACCTTGTAAATCTTGGGAATCCATTCTAAAACATATAGAATCGTTATCAAATAAATAATTCAGAAAGAATCATTTGGCATTTCAATCTTTTCCCTTAGTTGAAGTGGAGCAAAACTCAACACCCCAACGTCGAAAACATATAAGGCTCGATGCGGAGCAAGACTCAACGCATCGGCATATAACCTCTATGTGCACATAGGAATATGGCGGGTTGCCTATGTACCCTCTCATGTCCTTGAGTACTGGGTCCCGGGGAAGTTCACATGCGTTATTAGCATTGATCCTCCTCTTAAACATTTATAGGCGGGTTGCCCAAGTGCTGGGTCCCGGGGAAGTTCACATGCTTATTAGCATTGATCCTTCTCTTAAACATTTTCTCCATCAATTTATATAGAGCCACCTGGCCTTTATATCTCATCTTATTCGTCCATTATTTCCAAATAGACAGCCATTCCATCCATACAGCGCTCTCAAGCGTTCCTTGAGTTTCCTCCAAGGTTTGAGCTTCCCTACTCATTTGTCTAACTTTTAACTAACTACACCATTGTCTTTGACGCGTAGAGATAACCGTCTCAACGCATAGGGACCTCAATGCATAACATCCTCACCAACGCATGGTAAGCCAAATACGTTTCTTCTCCCGTCGACGCGGCGACTACATCAACACACAGCAACCATTCGTGATCACCTTCAACGTATAGTCGCCATATTACAATCCAGTGTTTACACAATACCACTAAGCATCAACGACAACAAATCCTTCTCATGCTCTACCTTTATGCATTGGTCCTGTTGCGTTTACTTCCATCCTGCGTCCATGACCTTCTACCTATCCTTAGTCATTCCTTGATTATTTCCAAGGTTATTCTTTTAAACCTTTTCTTATATTACTATTCCCTTTTAGATAAATTAGCATGCGTCCAACACATGTTCTAGTTCGTATGCCTACTTCACCACCTTCTATTTCCATCACTTAGAAATATCTTATAATAGAAGTCTATGCGTCTTACGTCTTTCCCTTTAGGTGCGTGAGTATTTCCTATACGTCCACTTTTACTATACATTACTTCAATCTTGACCATGCGTCCAACATGGTCTTTTATTCCTCTCCTTCGGACTTTTCAACGCATTGGTTGCAAAAAGTTGGGTTGTCACACATTTGGTCCACTGCTGGACGTGGACCTGGTGTTCAATAGACAGCTATTCCATCATTTCTTGCTACAGGTGGTGAGGAAGGATAGCATCGACTCAATAAGCTTCAACATTTTGGGGAAGAAGGTTACCTTCACCTAAGATGACTTCAATCTCATAACCGATCTGTGGCTGACGGAAGAAACGATCAAATGAGATACATGCGACGAGAGACTACGGCGTCTCATCCTTGGACCTAGGGACCTGAATGATAAGAAAGAAAAGTTGGTCAAGGATGTCGAGGTTACCTTCGAAAAGATAAGATTTACGAATGATCAAGACGTCGTGAAAGTAGCCCTTGCCCTGTATATCGAGAGGATTATGATGGGCAAAGTGTCACACCCCCTCCCTGATTACCTATTTAACCTGAAAGGGGATGTGAAAACAATATACATCACCCCTCTTGTGACACATATTGCCCCATCTTACATAACTTCCTGCACAAATATTTCATATGTATACATTCATAAAATTCAGCCATATTAACGCATGATCATAATATAATAATCCTTCCTGTACCGAGTACACTTTGATAACATACTCTCTCATAACCCACTTATAAACAACTAACTCTACATGCCACCAGTGTTAAGTTATTTACACGTTCAACAACGAGAAAATAAACTGTTTATGGAAACTCGAAGCTTAAGCAGGGCGAGTTGGAGTAGGCAATGCACCAGGAACGTCCTTGCTACCTGGGAGGAAAAGAAAACATGGAAAATGTGAGCTAAAAGCCCCATGAGTGACTAATTTTGTAAAACTATCTTTTGTTCGAAAACAGGCATGTTAAAATCATAATAACACCACAAACGTAAACGTGATACAAATAATCATTTTTGTAAAATCATAATTTCAACAACGTAAACAAATCTCATATGTTCATGCCAAAATCATCGTATACGAAAAATAGTTCGTTCTCAAAACTTTCCCTTAGTCAGGGCGGAGCAAGACTCAACGCACCCAACGTCGAAAACAAGTAAGGCTCGATGAGGAGCAAAACTCAACGCACCAGCATATAACCTCTATGTGCACATAGGACTATGGCGGGTTGCCCAAGTACCTTCTCCATGTCCTTTAGTACTGGGTCTCACATGCCTTCTCATGTCCTTCAGTATTGAGCCTCCTTTAAAACATTTTAGAAATCAGCATTATACGTAAATAGTTCACATGAAAACCTTTTATGAAAATCGGGTATATCACGATAAACAACATTTCACAACATGCCATTCAACGTTTTATAGAAAACGTATAAAACGTGCCTTATGAACAATATCATCAAACATCATGCTTTTCAAGAAAACAATTCATCTCAAAGCCATATTTCATAAGAAAAACCAAACTAAATATTTTCAATAAATTCGTTTTCAAAGAAAGAAAAGTGTCACTCACAACTTGTCCTTTGTCCCTGAGCAGATTATATGCCTTTCTGAGCTCTTCTTAGCCTGTAAATACATATTCCTCACGTTACGTTTTCTTTAAACTTCCTTTACATGATCATTAAATGTGCAACTTAAACTCTAATCATGATTCACCACCGAGACTCCCTTTCTTTCCTAAAATACACATAATAAGCGAGATTCTATGTCACTAGCGAGATTACCAACGAGATTTCACCTTACTAGCGAGTTTACTAACGAAATTACACAACAGGTCACGGCACTAGCGATACCAGCATGAGCGATACCAGCGACACTACCTGATGAGGCGATACTGAGCGAGAGCCAGCGATATTTGTGAGACAAAATTCCCCTTTACACGACCAGCGACACTAGTGTCGCTACTCCCGCTCCAATTCTCAGCGTTACCTGCTTTCCAACGGCACCCGACAGCAGAGTTTCCTCCTTTCCTGTTTATTCTCACTTCTATCAATTCAAAGTCATATTTCTAGCCAGATTTAGAACTTATTTCCTTCTACAAACTTGTAGAGAAACATGTTTTCTAGCTTACCTCAAAATTTCGTGGCTTAATTCATCCTGGTTCGTTAGATATTGCAAGTTTTCTCCGCGCTGCTCCAGATTGCACAGAAATTTCGTATCAGTAACTTCCAGCTAAACGTTTACATGTTTCTAATCCATTTCAACTCAAGCATCCTTCATAAACGTTGTTCAAAATTGAGTTAACTTACTAACCTTAAATTTCAGCCCAAAATTCAATCTCTTCAGCTCGATATTCACCAAACACCAGACCTGGTTCGAGCTGCGTGACAGCAGATGAAGCTTCTATTTCAGCTTCAGTTTTACCATGAAATCTTCCAAAACCTTGCACGAAATTGCCCTAGAACTCTTCCTCAACCTCTCCATGACGTGTAGCTGAAAAATGGCATAAAATGGAGTTTGGAAATGAGTAAAATGAAAACGGCAAAATTTCTGTCCAAAGAAAATTATTACCGATGCATCCAACCTTATCCTTTCTTTTTCTTCTTCTTTTTTTTTTTTTTTTCCTTTTCTTCTCTTTCTTTCTTACTTTTGTCTTCTTCCCCTTTTTGGTTTGTCCTTTTTTTTTTTTTTTTTACAATATGAAATTATTAATACTAATTCGCTTAAAGCTTTTGAACGTGCTTACCAATTAGGTGCTTACACAAAGACAAGAAGACACAATTCGACATGAAGACTCTTGGGATTGTGGATGACTCCGAAGTCTTTGCCAACTACGACTGGTCATCTTTCTTCTTCAACTGGTTGTTGACTAGCATGAAGACTATCATGCGTGGAAAGAAAGAGGCACATGATATCAAGAAGGTAGACAACCCCAAGCACACCACATACTATTGTATCAAAGGATATGTGCTTGCATTCCAAGTACGATTTAGCCCAATTTATACTTCAATTATACTTCATTATTTAGCGTAATCCATAGCCTGATCTGTTTATGTTGTGTTATAGGTGTGGGCATACGATATATTGTCCACTTCCAGCAAGTTCGTGGCTACTAAATCAAGCAACGCTGCCATTCCACGAATTTTGAGGTGGACATGTTCTCAGCCTTCGTCGTACAAGTCGTTGGAGAGGAATGTTTTCCAACCCAAAAAGGTAACTCATCAGTTAGTAATTTTAAGCAATCGCTTAGATAATCTAAACGATTGTTGATATACGTCTATACGATCGCAGATATATATCAACGATCGTATAGATTAGCTAAACGATCGATCAGTGATAACTTTTAGAAATACAAGTTATTACAGCCTTTCTCTTAGAAAAATAGAGATTAAATAGAGAATCATGCGGTAGTTTGTGTTGAATTCTATTGATAAATCTTCCTATGCGTTCTACTCTTGTAAATTGATGAAGATAATTATTTTATAGCTTTTTGAGCCTAAAATGCATGTTTTGATGCAGGAACGCAAGTAACCTGTGGATGCTCTAACAACCGCTCAACGCAGGATGATGCGTTAGTAACATATGGATGCGTCGACATAAGTGAACGCATGAACCCAAGTTCTCTATGGACGCCTAACGACCATAAACGTAAGGCAGTGAAAAATCAGATTAGAATCTTGAGAGATTGTTGGAAACATTGACATGCATGATCTATGGCTAAAATGGTGGATCTAAATTGAACCGAGAATTATGCAATTAGGCGAGATAGAAGCACGACATCAATTGCACCTCCAATCACGCAGATTTACCACTAATTACGAATGCAGCCACTATAAAAGGGCAGACTTGCAAGCTGAAAAAGGGTTGTTGATTCTCGGAAGAATTCCTAAGTGACAGCAGAGTTCTCTCCAGAAGACAACCGAAGACGAATAGCTCGAGAGAGAAGAGTCTTCCCTCCACCTGACCACTTCACAGCAAAACTTCACGCTTCCGTTCCGGCGACTCAAGACATTGAAATGCCTTCCTGCTTTCTATCTTTTTCTAGCTTTGATTTCAGATTTGTTATCAAGACATTGAACTGTCTAAGATTGTAATTCGTTCATTAATCTACAATTCTTCCATGTCTATCCATTTCTCTACACTTTCCGCTTATTACTTTGAATCCATGAGTAGCTAATCTTTCAAGGGTCATGGGTTGCGTTAGCATCTAAATAAGAACCATAGTGTAACTATTGCATCTTGTCAAGTAATCTTAATCTGATGCTTATGTCCATCTAGCTAATCGATATAAGTAGTAATAATCAGACTGCTCAAGAGAGCAAGTGATTGTGGAACTCAATTGACAAGGCTAAGAAGTGTTACCTAGACATAGGAATAACCTTGGTACTTAACACTCTCCTATGCAGTATAGACATATAACGCATAGCGACTGACAACCGGGAGAAGAGTCGCAAGTGTGAATAGACTATCACTATGCATTTCTGATTTTAGATGTTAACCAACCCGAACCCTGTTTTTACCTATTCATTTAATCCACGTAGCTGACTTTGTTGTGTTGCATAACTTACCATCCACTACCTTTTAATCTAGTGTACATGTTATCGCTTTCTTTAGTTAAACGCATAGTCGGTTTCTTTAGTTAGACGCATCCCTTGTTAATATTTTTGGTTACAACTCCAACTCAATTAATCCAATTAATTGTAAAATCTGCATAGTCCCTGTGTTCGACCTCGGACTCACCGAGAAAACCTCATTCTTTGCTTATACTTGGGTAAAGGATAGGAAAACTTGACAGATCACTAGCTTATAATATTAAGCATGTTAAACGCATAATATGTTGAACGCATAGTAGTAAGCTTAATAATAGATAAACGCAACAACAAGTGTTGGACTTTAGATCTGTCAACAACAATGAGTTTATAATAAGTTATAGTATAGTTTATGCGATCACCTAGTATAAGTATGCGATCACTTAGTACGATATCGGCGATTGTTTAGATTATCTAGGCGATGGTTTACATTAGTTTACTAACCTTTTTATTATTGATTTGTTGTTTGCATTACAGACGATCGTCCGAGTGAGACTTGTGCCTTTGCCAGATGAACTGAGCTACAAAGAGGATAGAGTTAGTGGGGTTGAGTTGATGAGGCAGTCATACGATGGGCCATTAGATGGTCCAGCTCTGTCTACGAATAGTTGGGTTGGGACAGTGGGGGGCACTTGGACGGATGGCATTACCACAGGTGGGGTTGGGATTGTCTGTGGTATTGACCATTGTCTGTACACGTCATATGTCGGAATACTTTGACCAACCCTTTCTTCACTTCTGTCATCCCCCAGGTTGCATGCCCTAACATTCTCCTCCAATGATGACGTGGTGGGAAAATCATGTGTTGAAATGCTTGGAACTGCTTTAGCCGTTGGATTGCATTCTTGGTGCATGTCATGTATTCCATGCCTCTAATGAGGTGTAAGTGATACAAACAATGGCATCCGAGATGCATCGCTTCCTTCTAGAAAAAAATTAAGATCTTCATCGTCTACTATGTCAATTGGAGGAACTTGAACCAACAGATTATAGCAGCACTTGATGCGTATATCGAACAGGCAGGGATCAATGTTCAGTTTTTCATGCAGTATGCTAACTAATTCACTACAGGTTATATCTTTTCTGATTTTCAGACCTTTCATTTGACCTCCAACATAGTTGCATCCGGACTGATCCCATTTCCCACCAAATTGAACAAAAATGCAAAGTAGATTCATTAACCTACAGAGAAGTTAAGGTTTTTGGTTAGAAATGATCTTCAGGAAAATGTAAGAGATCACGTAGGCAAACGATTGCCTAGTACCATGTATGCGATCGCCTGGTGATAACTTGTAGAAATACAAGTTATTACAGTCTTTCTCTTAGAAAAATAGAGATTAAATAGAGAATCATGCGGTAGTTTGTGTTGAATTCTATTGATAAATCTTCCTATGCGTTATACTCTTGTAAATTGATGAAGATAAGTATTTTATAGCTTTTTGAGCCTAAAACGCATGTTTTAACGCAGGAACACAAGCAACTTGTGGATGTGCTGACAACCGCTCAACGCAGGATGATGCGTTAGTAACATATGGATGCGTCGACATAAGTGAACGCATGAACCCAAGTTCTCCCTGGATGCATAATGACCAGAAACGCAAGGCAGCGGAAAATCAGATCAGAATCTTAAGAGATTGTCAAAAAAATTGACATGCATGATCTGTGGCTAAATTGGTGGATCTAAATTGAACTAAGAATTACGCAATTAGGCGAGATAGACGCACAACATCAATTGCGCCTCCAATCACGCAGATTTGCCACTGATTACTAACATAGCCTCTATAAAAGGGCAGACCTGCAAGCTGAAAAAGGGTTATTGATTTTCGAAAGAAGGCCGGGAGAGTAAGTGATTGTGGAACTCAATTGACAAGGCCAATAAGTGTTACTTGTCTATAGGAATAACCTTGGTACTTAACACTCTCCTATGTGGTATAGACATATAACGCATAGCGGCTGACAACCGGGAGAAGAGTCGCAAGTATGAATAGACTATCACTATGCGTTTCTGATTTTAGATGTTAACCAATCGGAACCCTGTTTTTATCCATTCATTTAATCCACTTAGCTGACTTTGCTGTGTCGCATACCTTACCATCCACCAGCTTTTAATCTAGTGTACATATTATCGCTTTCTCTAGTTATACGCATCCCTTGTTAATATTTTTGATTACCACTCCAACTCAATTAATCCAATTAATTATAGAATTTGCATAGTCCCTGTGTTCGAACTCGAACTCACTGAGAAAACCTAATTCTTTGCTTATACTTGGGTAAAGAATAGGAAAACTTGACAGATCACTAACGCATAATATTAAGCATGTTAAATGCATAATATGTTGAACGCATGGTAGTAAGCTTAATAATAGATAAATGCAACAACAAGTTTTTGGACTTTAGATTTGCAAACGCAACACCAAGTGATGGACTAATCAATAGCCTAGTATCATGTATGCAATCGCCTGATGATGGATTAAGCAATCGCCTAGTATTATGTATGTGATCGCCTGGTGATGGATTAAGCAATCGCCTAGTATCATAATAAGCAATCACATACATGATGTGTAAGCGATCGCCTAATATCGTGTACGCAATCGTTGAAAATAGTGTAGGAGAATGTTTAGTTAACTATAATTGACTGACTATATGAAGATAATTGATCGTTTATTTCTACATAAGCGACCGTTTATATAGAACTATACGATATAGGAAGAGAAACACTTACATTCTCTATGTTTCTGATGCTAACCCACGATACTGCTGAAACGAACACTGGACGAAGATGAAAAAAGCGACAGACGCTGTAACTCGCAGAGAAAAATGGAAGAAGAAGTTCGTTCGGATATTTGTGATAGTCGCAGAACACAATGGAATAATGGAACAATGTGTGAGAGTTACCATCCATTAGTACCCTTGCATTCAATTTTGTTGGTATAATGGTTGTTGACACTAAATTTGATTCTGATAAATGTTGGTGATGAAGGCATCGGCATTCAATACAATCAATTTCGGGGGAGAGAGAAAGTTCTGGGCTCATTTAATTTCGGGGGGTAAAATTGGTATTTCACGTGGCCAAAAGGTTACTGATGATAAATTTTTTGGGAGTGGGTCATCCATAGATAAGTTTTTTGTTTTTAGGTCATTTCGTGCAATTTTCCCAGACATGCTTCCAAGACACACTAAAAAAAACACTAACTATTACTACACCTAATGAAGACTTTGGCTGACTTAAGCATTCGAGTTTGTGTTATAAACCCCAAATTGGTCATGTACAAATTCTTTGTATTGCAAGTAGCCTCAACTTTTTCTTCATTGAGCTTGTTTGGATTCCCTAGTGTTCACTTTGTGAATTAACACTTGGCATTAGATGTGAAGAGAGAGTGCTTTGCTAATGAGAGTGAGCAAAAACCTAAGCAGTGCAAATAACAGGGCGAAAGTGTATGATTTGGTGGGAACTCTAGACCAAGTTATTGAAATCCTTAAGGACCATTTTCCAACCAATTTGACCTAACATCTTTAGAAAAAGAGGTATGTGATAACTATTAAAGAGAACTACTTCAATTACATACATTTGAGAACTTCTCTTATTTAAGGTGAAAAGTCACCATGAAAGGACACAACCTTTCACCTATGTAGTCTAGATTTAGCAAACACCCATTCAACTATATATATGAACTTTCATAAATGCAAATACATGAAATAAATCAATACATAATGCATTAAGGATGTGCATGAATTTGACTTTTTAAATTCATTATGTCTCTTGGAGGAAATTGTGTCTTTTGAAGCTTGAAGGTTGTGATTGAAGCCTATAAAAGTTGTTAAATTCTCTCTCAATTGATCAAATGATATTTATAAACTTTAGATCAAATTAAAACTGTAGTAATAGTTGGTCGGGTAGATCCACCGGAGCGCTTGCGTGTTTTCCTTGATTTGATAACAAATTTCTAACTGCTACTACATATGACAAGTTATACTGTAATAACGATTAAGACCGGGTATCGTTTCCACTAGGGACTGGATTACAATATAATCACATATCTATTCAAGAATTGAATACATTTTATCTAAGGAATCAAAATCGAGTTTGATTTTATATTTAAAAACAAAAAAAGGAAAGTAAAAGCAAGTGAAAATTCAAGAGATAAGAGCATTTTAGGGTGTTGATTTCATTAATTACTTCATTAAGTCATATTTTATGTAAGCACGTTCAAAAGCTTAAAGTGGATTATTATTTATTAATTTCTTTTTGTAAATTAAATAAAAATAAAAATAAAAATAAAGGAAAAGAAAATTAGAAAATTAAAAAAAATAAAAAAAGAAAGAGAAAGAAAGTGGAGGGGAGTCGGTGATTAGTTTTATTGAGGGGGATGAGTGTCGACTGGTTTTCTCTCCATTTTCAAACTCATTTCTATGCTATCTTTCAGCTGCACGTTGAGGAGAGGTTGAAGAAGAGTTATAAGGCAAATTTGTGTAAGGTTTTTGTCACACCCCCTCCTAGATTTCCTTCCTTCTAACCTAGAAGTAGGTGCGACCTACACACACTCGTCATCATATATCTTGAAACACAATTCAATACCAGATCAATTGTACAAAGCTTAATACTAGTGAAACATCATAAGTTAAACATACATTTTAAAATCAGATTTCTCAGCTCATAATTTATCATAACAAGTATTTGTTCAGCATACAGTACAAAACCCAGTCTCGTTATGCCACAAGGATCATGTATGACAAAACATGTACATAGACTGAGTATTTACAATTACCCCAGAGACTAATGCCGAGTAAGCCCAAACGAGGATCTTCTGTAGGCTAGGCGTCCCAGACACGCTCGCTACCTGAAACGAACAACAAAAAACAAGCAAGCATGAGCCTAAAGCCCAGTGAGTGACTAAGTTATCTAATTACAATTTAATCCTTGAGTTAATGCTGATCATAAAACTACTATATATCTTATTAGTACAGATTTCTGGGTCACTCATACCATTTAACAATATAACATAAATATCTTTCCAAGAAGCAGCAGAGCAAAGCTTAACGCTATTAGCTTCATAATTCAATTCCTATTATTAATATATTCACACGCCTTCATATTTCGTCCCTCAGCGTTTCAACTCTCAAGTGCTATCTCATATTGTTCCTCAGCACTGAGTTCCATTTTAATCCACTGCTCAAGTGCCTTCACTCATGGTCCCTCAGCACCGAGCCATCATGTACTGGTTTTCCATATGCCTTCTCACAAGGTCCTTCGGCATTGGAATCCATCTCCATCAATTTCTTAAGTGCCTTCACCCATGGTCCTTCAGCACTGTGTATCATATATCATATCCCCATAGGCCTTCACACATGGTCCTTTGGCCGTGGGTTGCATTTAGATAACACGCATACAAGAGTTCATATAACATACTCGTTTTCACTTGCACAATGTTAGGAATAATCCTTGGATGAAATAGAAAGTCACTCACGATTTGTCTTAGGCCCCGAGTGGATTATATGCTTTTCCGAGCTCTTCCTGACCTGTAAAAACACATTTCTGACATTAGGTTTCCTTTGAACTCCTTTTTCATAATCATTAAGTATGCAGATTCATAACTAACGATAATTTATGTCGTTAGTGAGACTACCAGCGAAATTCACAATACTGGGTACCGCACTAGTGAAACTGGAGTGAACTAGACTAGCGATATCACCTTAAGGAGCGATACCCAGCGGGACTTCAGCGAGGAGTTGTGAGACGCAAAGCTCTTTGCGTTATCAGCGACACTCGTTGCGCTGCTCACTCTCCAGCTCCTTAACGATACCACTGTCTAACGACACCTGATATCACTGCTTCCTTCCTTCCCTTCTAACTCTTTCTTTATCCTGCTAAAAACCATATTACAGCCAAAATCAGAACTTCCCTTCTTCTATAATCTTGTAAAGTAGTGAGTTTCCTAGCTTACCTTAAAATTTCAGACCATGACTCGTCTTCGTTTGAGAATTATTCCCAAATAACTTCGGCTGCCTTGAATTGTCTAACAGTTCAACTCCACTTACTTCCTCCTAGAGATTAACACATATTTGCTCGAATTTAGCTTAAACATCCTCCATGGAAGTTGCTAACAATTAAATCAACTTACTAACCTCAAAATTTCAGTTTTAGCTTCAACTTCTTCAGTTCACTCTCCTTTAAATACCGATTGGTGTCCAGATTTATCGGCAACAATCAAGCTTCTGGTTCCAGCTTCTGGTTCCAGCTTCAAAGTCATCATGAAAATGATCTGGTTTCTATTTGAATTTGATATAAGCACCTTCTTCCACCTCTCCTCGTTGTTCGTCTGCGAAATGGAGTCAATTTGAGTTCGAAAATATGTCCAAAAGGGTTTAATTATTCGATGCACTCATTTATATGTCAATATAAATCACCGACTTACCAGCTCTAACATCATCTTCTTTCTTAAATTAGCCAACGCAACCTTCCGCGCATGGCTTCGGCAACGCATAACTTCAACTTACCATGACACTAATTGCCCAACGCCGAATAGCCGACTACCGCATGGTCCTCTCGGCCACTTTTCTATGCCCGACGCATACCGTTTTTCAACGCATAGGCCATCTCAACGCATATCAATGCCAACTTCTATCACATAGTAGCCTTCAACGCATACTTCTACTAACGCTCATTGCACCCTTCTTCCTTCACAGCTACTTCCACTCCGAGTGCCCTCTTCAACGCATGCCTACCAGCGACCACTCTTGTCAAGCTTTAGACATACCCTCAATGCATGGTTACCTATCACATGGCCAACACTTAACCATTTTTGCTCTCACCCAACTCGGCCAATTTTCTTTACTCGCCTGTCCCATAATTTCTTCTTACTTACCTTCTTTCAATGACAAGTACGAGGCTTACAATTTTGGCCAGTTTCATGGTAAAATTGAAGCTGAAACAGAAGCTTCGTCTGCTGTCGCACAGTTTGAACCAGGTTTGGTCTTTGGTGAATATCGAGCTGAAGAGATTGAATTTTGGGTTGAAATTTTAAGGTTAGTAAGTTAACTCAATCTTTGACAACTTTTATGAAGGATGCCCGAGCTGAAATGGAAAAGAAATATGTAAACTTTTAGGTGGAAGATACTGATATGGAATTGTTGTGTAATCTGGAGTAGCACGGAGAAATCTTGAAATATCTGATGAATGAGAAAGAGTTAAGCCACGAAAATTTGAGATAAGCTAGAAAGTATATTTCTCTACAAGTTTGTAGAAGGGAAGAAGTTCTAAATCTGGATGGAAATATGACTTTTAACAAATAGAAGCGAGAACAAAAAGGAAAGGAGGAAACTCTGCTGTCGGGTGTCGCTAGGAAGCTAGTGTCACTGAGAATTGGAGAGTGAGTACTGAGACAAATCTTGCTGGTGGTGCAGAAGAGCTTTTTGTCTCACAAATCTCGCTGACTCTCGCTAGGTCTCGCTCCTCAAGTAATCTCGCTAGTCTCGCTCATCTTGGTGTCGCTAGTGCCGTGTACCTGTTGTGTAATTTCGCTAGTAATCTTGCTAGTAAGGTAAAATCTTGCTGGTGATCTCGCTAGTGACATGGAATCTCGCTAATTATAATTATTTTGGAAAAAATGAGAGTCTCGGTGATGAAACATGATTAGAGTTTAATTATGCACACTTAATGATCATGGAAAGGGAATTTAAGGAAAGCTTAACGTGAGAAATGTGTATTTACAGGCCAATAAGAGCTCGGGAAGGCATATAATACGCTCGGGGCCTAAGGACAAGTTGTGAGTGACACTTTTCTTTCTTTAAAAATGAATTTGATTGGAAATGTTTAGTTCGGTTTTCTTATGAAATATGGCATTGTGATGAATTGTTTTGAAAAGCATGATGTTTGATTTTATTGTTCATAAGGCATGTTATACGTTTTCTGTAAGATGTTGAAAAGCATGCTTGTGAGATGTTATTGATTGAAGAACTGTCTGATTTTCCATGAAATAATTTCATATGAGACATCTATATAAAATACTAGTTTCTAAAATGTTTTAGGGGAGGCTCAATGATGAAAGATATTGAGAAGACATGTGAGTTTCCCTAGGACCCATTACTGAAGGACTCAAAGAAGGTATTTGGGCAATTCGTGATATTCCTATGTGCACATAGAGGTTAGTATTGCTGGTGCGTTGAGTTTTGCTCTACATCGAGCCATTATTTCGATGATGCTGGTGTGTTGAGTTTTGCTCCACATTGAGCCGTGGTTTTCGACGTTGGGTGTGTTTGAGTCTTGCTCTGTCTCAACTAAGAGAAAATCTTTAAGAACGAACTGATTTCATGTACAACCATTCTGAATGAATTTATGTGATTTGATCAAGTTGTTGGAAAGTATGATTTTACAAAAATGATGAATCGGATCCATGTTTTACGTATATTGTGTTATAATGATGGTAACATGCTTGTTTCGAACAAAAGATAATTTTACCAAACTAGTCACTCACGGGGCTCCTAGCTCACGCTTTCCATGTTTTCTTTTCCACCCAGGTAGCAAGGACGTTCTAGGTGCTTAGCCTACTCCAGCTCGCCTTGCCTAAGCGTCGAGATATTGGGAGATAGATAATTTGAGTTGTTGTACGTGTATATATGATAACTTGTAGAAATACAAGTTATTATAGCCTTTTTCTTAGAAAAATAGAGAATAAACAAAGAAACATGCGGTAGTTCAAGCTAAATTCTACTAATAAATCTTCCTACGCATTCTACTCTTGTATTTTTATGAAGACAATAATTTTACCACTTTTTGAGCCTAAAACGCATGTTTTAACGCAGGAATGCAAACGATGAGTTGACTACCTCTTAACGCAAGACTGTGTGTTAGCAACCTATGACGTGTTGACATCCGCCAAACTTCTCTATGAACGCATAATTACCAAAAACGCAAGGAGTGGAAAATCAGATCAGAATCTTGAGAGATTGTCAGAAGATTGACATACATAATCTATGGCTAAAGTGGTGGATCTAAATTGACCCAAGAATTACGCAATGAGGCGAGCTGGATGCATGATATCAATTTCGCCACCAATCAAGCTGATTTGCCAGTGATTGTGAACGCATCATCTATAAAAGGGCAGTCCTGCAAGATGAGAAACTATTGTTGTTCATTCTCGAAAGAATTCCTAAGTGACAGCAGAGTTCTCTCTAGAACACAACCGGAGACGAATAGCTCGAGAGAGAAGAGTCTTCCCTCCGCCTGACCACTTCACAGCAGAACCTCACACTTTCATCCCGGCGACTCAAGACATTGATGCCCTTTTCCTGCTTTTATCTTGTTTTTCTAGTTTGATTTTAGATTTGTGTCAAGACATTGAGCTATCTGAAGTTGTATTCCGTTCATCAATCTATATTTCTTCCATGTCTACTCATTTCTCTACATTGTTCACTTTCTACTTTGAATCCATGAGTAACTAATCTATCACGGGTTAAGGGTTGCGTTAGCATCTAAATAAGAACCATAGTGTAACTATTGGATCTTATCAATTGTAATCTTAATTCGATGCTTATGTCCATCTAGCTAATCGATATAAGTAGTAATAATCAGACTGCTTGAGAGGGCAAGTGATTGTGGAACTCAATTGACAAGGCTAAGTAGTGTTGCCTAGACATAGGAATAACCTTGGCACTTAACACTCTCCTATGCATTATAGACATATAACGCATAGCGGCTGACAACCGGGAGAAGAGTCGCAAGTATGAATAGACTATCACCATTCGTTTCTGATGTTAGATGCTAACCAACCCTAACCCTGTTTTTACTCAGTCATTAAATTCACCTAGTTGACTTTGTTGTGTCGCATGCCTTTTCATCTTCCACATTTTAGTTTAGTGTATGTCACAACCCTCTCTGATTACCTACTTAACCTAAAAGGAGATGTGAAGACAATATACATCACCCCTCTTGTGACGCATATTGCCCCATCTTACATAACTTTCTGCACAAACATTCCATACGTATACATTCATAGAATTCAACCATATTAACGCATGATCATAAAATGATAATCCTTCCTGTACACAGTACACTTTTATAACATACTCTCTCATAACCCACTTACAAACAACTAAATTTACATGCCACCAGTGTTAAGTTATTTACACGTACAACAACGAGAAAATAAACTGTCTTTGGAAACTCGAAGCTCAAGCAGGATGAGTTGGAGTAGGCAATGCACCAGGAACGTCCTTGCTACCTGGGAGGGAAAGAAAACATGGAAAACGTGAGCTAAAAGCCTCATGAGTGACTAATTTTGTAAAACTAACTTTTGTTCGAAAAACAAGCATGTTAAAATCATAATAACGCCATAAACGTAAACATGATTCAAATAATCATTTCTGTAAAATTATAATTTCAACAACATAAACAAATCACATATGTTCATGCCAAAATGATCGTATACGAAAAACAGTTTATTCTCAAAACTTTTCCTTAGTCAGGGCGGAGCAAGACTCAACGCACCCGACGTCGAAAACAAGTAAGGGTCGATGCGGAGCAAAACTCAACGCACCAGTATATAACCTCTATGTGCACATAGGACTATGGCGGGTTGCCCAAGTACCTTCTACGAGTCCTTTAGTACTAGGTCCCGGGGAAACTCACATGCCTTCTCATGTCCTTCAGCATTGAGCCTCCTCTAAAACATTTTAGAAACTAGTACTATACATAAATTGTTCACATGAAAATCTTTCATGAAAATTAGATATATCACGATAAACAAGATTTCAAGACATGTCATTCAACATCTTATAGAAAACGGATAAAACATGCCTTGTGAACAATATCATCAAACATCATGCTTTTCAAGAAAACAGTTAATCTCAAAGCCATAACTTATAAGAAAAATCAAACTAAACATTTTCAATAAATTTCGTTTTCAAAGGAAGAAAAGTGTCACTCACAACTTGTCCTTAGGCCCTGAGTGGATCATACGCCTTTCCGAGCTCTTCTTGGCCTGTAAATACACATTCCTCACGTTACGTTTTCCTTAAACTTCCTTTTCATGATCATTAAACGTGCATACTTAAACTCTAATCATGATTCACCACCGAGACTGCCTTTCTTTCCTAAAATACACATAATAAGCGAGATTCTATGTCACTAGCGAGATTACCAACGAGATTTCACCTTACTAGCGAGTTTACTAACGAAATTACACAACAGGTCATGGCACTAGCGACACCAGCATGAGCGATACTAGCGACACTACCTGATGAGCGATACTGAGCGAGAGCCAGCAATATTTGTGAGAGAAAATCCTTCTTTACACAACTAGTGACACCAGTGTCGCTACTCCCGCTCCAATTCTCAGTGTTACCTACTTCCCAACGGCACCCGACAGCAGAGTTTCTTCCTTTCCTGTTTGTTCTCATTTCTATCAATTCAAAGTCATATTTCCAGCCAGATTTAGAACTTCTTTCTTTCTACAAACTTGTAGAGAAACACGTTTTCTAGCTTACCTGAAAATTTCGTGGCTTAACTCGTCCTGGTACGTCAGATATTGCAAGTTTTCTCTACGCTGCTCCAGATTGCACATAAATTTCGTATCAGTGATTTTCAGCTAAAAGTTTACATGTTTCTAATCCATTTCAACTCAAGCATTTTTCATAAAAGTTGTTCAAAATTGAGTTAACTTACTAACCTTAAAATTTCAGCCCAAAATTCAATCTCTTTAGCTCGATATTCACCAAACACCAGACCTAGTTCGAGCTGCGCGACAGCAGATGAAGCTTCTGTTTCAGCTTCAGTTTTACCCTGAAAGCTTCCAAAACCTTGCACGAAATTGCCCTAGAACTCTTCTTCAACCTCTCCACGACGTGCAGCTGAAAAATAGCATAAAATAGAGTTTGGAAATGAGTAGAATGAAGTCGGCAAAATTTCTGTCCAAAGAAAGTTATAACCGATGCATCCAACCTTATCCTTTCTTCTTCTTTTTTCTTTTTCCTTTTCTTCTCTTTTCTTTCTTTCTTTTGTCTTCTTCCACTGTTTGGTTTTTCCTCTATTTTTTTTTTTTTTTTTTTTTACAATATGAAATTATTAACACTAATTCGCTTAAAGCTTTTGAACGTGCTTACCAATTAGGTGCTTACAGTGTACATGTTATCGCTTTCTTTAGATTAGAAACAAACATCTCTCTCAAATTATTCTTGGTTACCACTACAACGCATATAATCCACTTAAATATAGAATCAACATTATTCCTGTGTTCGACCTCGGACTCACCGAGAAAACCTACTCCCTTGCTTATACTTGGGTAAAGGATAGGAAAACTTGACAGATCACAAACGCATAGCATTAAGCATAAGTAAGATGCATAGTATGTTAAACACATAGGAAGCTTGATCATAATAGATAGATGCAGTAACAATTTTTGCACTTCAGAACTGCATTGCATCGCAACAACAATATAACCTTGTATGGGTGGCATGTAGACCTAGTTACATATTAGTTGGGATGTGAGACGGGTTATTGTACAAATATATTGTGGATATGTTGAAAGTTTAATTGTAATAACATAGGTCTTTATGGTTCTGGCTTTGTAAGTGAATATGTATGTTATAGTCTCACAGGTTATTCAGGTACAAACGGATAGTGAGTATCACAAAATGGGTGATGTTTGTTGTCTTCACATCTCTTCTCAGGTTGGGTAGGGTAACCTGGGAGGGGGTGTGACATTTTAGGTTCTCATGAAAATATGTGCAAACAATATGTTTATGTCTAAAAATTATTATCCGGATTATTTTCTATAAAAAACAACCCTTTCTTGGGCAACCTAACTAGTTACTAATTTCTTAAAACCAAATTAAGAGACAAAGCATTAACCATCGCCATAATCAACTTTCTCTATTAATCTAACTATTTTCATGAAAGATTAATAAAGATTCAATGCCATAGCTCCAAATAGACATACAATTTCTCAACCATACATCTAACCTAACAATTATTAATGATCAATTAATAAAGAATAAAGCACAATAGCATTGAAAAACATATTATCCAACAACATCCATGATAACACTAAGACATTAGCTTAAATTCATAATTAAATCCTCCAACACCCTAAAACTATGAGTTTAGCCACCCATAGTCATCAAATACATACTTTCATATGAGTTCTCAAGTACAAGAGTAAAAGGGAAAGAGAAACTTAGGAAGAAACACTCTAAAATTACTTCCCTCATTGAACTCCCTTCAATCTCACTTTGTCGGCACCTTAGGATGTCGAACGGCCTCCAACTCTTCTCTAAAACTTTTATCTCTTTTGATAGAAGACTTACACTTTTAGGCTCTCTGATTTCGTGTTTTAGGTTGTTGATCACTTCCATATTTGTAGAATTTTCGAAACTTGCAACCCAAAAACTTTCCAAAATTGTTATTTTTTCAAACATGGAAAGTTGGCACCACAATGCTGACCATCATAAAAGCCTACTCCCAAGCACCATGGTGTAGCGCCTCTTCAGCACTACGACACTCCCTGCATAGTGTTGTGGTGCTACCTATAGCGTTGCGACACTCTTCATTTGTAGTGAATTCCTTACTCTTTGGTTTTAGCCTAAACCCTAAACTCATTGCGCACAGCCCCTTCTCGGGAAAAACCGTCAAGCAAGCGTTTGGCCTAGGGCTGCAGCACTAGGCTTCATGATATTTTCATAATTTCTCCTTCTTTTCTCTTTTGATGCCTTTGGAGCTCCGTTTTGGTTTGTTTTGACCATGTTTCAACTCCAATGCTCCAATCTAGCTTCTAAGTGCTCAAGACCTATAAAATCATGGAAATAAACATATTAAACAACACTATGATTCCGAATTAAGCTAAGGGAAATAACACCTTTTGGGTGCTATCAGGTTATAACTCTTTATCATATATTGGAACCATAACTTAGAAGTAAGAAATTCAATCCTTCTTAAAGTCTTTTAGGATTAACTCTTGTTATTGGTCCTCCTGGCATAATGATTACCTCCATAACTGGGTCGACTTGAAGTGGTCTCCCATTGATTTTGAGCATAAGTTTCATTTGAGCTTGCTTGAGCTTCAGTTTCATCTTGTAGACTTTTCTAATTGAATATTTGGTTGCTTATTCACAAAAACATAATTCACGAGACACATAAATGTACTAGGTGCATTGGTTAGATCAAAAGGCATAGCTAACCACTAATACGTTCCATACTTGGTCTTAAATGCATATTGTCTATTCATTGTCAACTTTCATTCGAATTTGATGGTATCCAGACATAAGATAAAATTTTAGTAAATAAAATAGATCCATGAAATTCGTTTAACATATCATCAAATCTATGTATAAAAATAGGTGATCTAATATGTAATAGCACAAGTCATACACAATGTTATAAACAATAGGAAAGATAAGAAACCAAACTAAGAGCAACTAAAACATAAGGACGTAGAGATTGGTAACCCAATTTGGTGCAATATCACTTATGTTTGTAGGACAATATGCCTAATGGAAAGAACTCCACTTATAAAGAGCTACTCGATTTCGTTGAAGAACTCATCTGTTAGACATCCTCTATTGACTCCCTCTATTTGTTGCACCAGAACTATTTCTACCACCTTCTGTTGGAAACACACTTTAAACAAGCTTACTTAGACTTCTCCTAAGTGTGAGATCCCCTCACCATAATCAAACATAGACTCCTTTAAGTATGAATCAATAAATAAACTTCTTCACAGAAGTAGAAGCTTGAATGAACTCTTTAGACAAACACCAAAAGCAAACTACAAACAGAGACATTTCACATAAAAATATCATTAATAATATTTAAATCCACATGCATACATTTTTTTTTTTTTTTTTGCAAAGGTATCAGATAAATGCGTAGGGTAGGGGAATTCAACCTTTGATCTCAAGGTTGATAGTACATGCACTATGTTAGTTGAGCAGCATGTACATACACTTTAGTTCAAAAGAGCCAACCCTAAAAACATTAAAACCACAAATATATGTATTGTAGGATTGAAATCCCCACGTAACAGAAGATTTTCAAAGAACCAAACACAGTATTTTAACTTAAGTAAAAAAATTAGTACATTTGGCAAATAATAATAATGTTACAAAGACATTCTACTGCAAACAACGGGCTAACCATGGTATGAAAAATTGAAGATTCCAAATCTATAGTAAAATTACCAAGACGAAAAGACCATACCTTCGTTGTGACTCAAGTGGATTTTCACCAACTCCTTTGGAAAAATATTTCTTCTCTATATGTGCTCTGTAAATTGCGCAGGAACACTACCACTTGGATTCACTAGTAATCTCCTTTGGGAAAGATGAGGTAGGATGATGGAACCTGTTTTTGGGAAATTCTACAAAGAGTGATTGGGAGAGATTGGAGAACCTCTCTTGAAAACCTATTTCCTCTATATCAAGCAAAAGGGAGGAGAAAGACAAAATTGACCTACTTCCACAACTAATGCCACTTATAATAACTGAAGTATCAATTATTATTATTTAATCAATCAAATTCAATTTATTTGATTAATTTATTTAAATCATATTTAAATAAATACCCCTCACGTAATCTATAGTTTTAATTCAATCAATTTAATTAAATCAAATTTAATCAAATTAAATTAAATAATTAAATAATTCACCAATCAATTAATTATTAAATTAAACATCATATATTTAATTTTAACGCTATAATTGAATCACATTCAATTATATTTCTCTCAAATAACCTATAGTTTTAATGTGCATCCAATGCGCATTAGTTTTAACCTATAGTTTTAATATGAATTCAGTTTATATCAAATTTAATATTTTAACTCCTTCAAATATTTAATTCTCCCATAAATTAAATTTTTGAATCAAATTCAAAATAAATTTATATTATAAAGTTAATAAACTTTATAATATAATGTATCTCCACACATTATATTGTTTCCCTGAGTAAATTTGAACATTTCAAGTTACTATAATTACCTCAGTACCATTTACAAGCTACCAGTGGGACCTAATGGACCTACAGATCAGAAGCTCCAACGATATGAGATTGCTATGTAAGCTCTACTCTTATCTTTGGAAGATGGCAAGCAAAGTAGGTAGGTGATTGAGGAAAGATGGCCAAGAGCCTTGGTTTGAGCAGGCTATGCGTTCGCTAGGTTGAGGTATGCATCCATGAGGTTGAGCATGGGTGAAGGTTGGTGCTATGCGTTTGTTGAAGCTGTTTGCGTTGGTGGATGTTAGCAAGTGGTTGCGTTGGAGAAGCTTGCGATCAAGAGAGCCTTTGGGACAGACGCATGGTGCTGTGCGTCCAAGCTAGCATCCAAGTTTGCTATGCGTCCAAGCCAGCATCCCAAGTAGGCAAAGAAGGTTGTGTTTGTATGATGAATGAGTTACTTTGTTTATTGAAAAATTAAATTAAATAAAATAAAAGTAAAAGTGGAAGTCGGCAACTCATTTAAGTGTGTAAAGCTGAGTTTTCGATCATTCTATGCATATTCAAAAGCTTCAACCGATTCCATTTCTCAGCTGAGCGATGAAGAGAGGTAGAAAAAGGTGTCTCGGGAAAATTCATGTAGAATTTTGGTCGGTTTCGTGGTGTAATTGAAGCTGGAACAGAAGGTCTGGTTGCTGTCGCGCAATCTGAGCAAGGTCTAGTATTTAGAGGATAGCAAGCTGTGGAGATCGAGTTTAGGGCTGGAAATTTGCGGTCAATAAGTTAATTCAATTCTTAACAACTCTTATAAAGGATGATTGAGCTGAATTTGAAGAGAAACATGTTAAATTTTAGGTGGAAATGACTGATAAAGATTTTTCGAGTGATTTGGAGCAGCGTGAAGTAATTTGAAAATATCTATCGAACGAAGAGGATTTAAGATATAACATTTTGATGTAAGCTAGAAAACACATTTCCTTACAAGTTTGTAGAAGGAAAGAAGTCCTAATTCAGGTTGGAAATACGATTTCTAATAGATAGAAGAGAATACAGCAGCTGTGGGAGACGAGTATCGCTAGAGGAAGCAGTGAGACGAGTGTTGCTGAGGCTTTGCATCTCACAAACTCTTGCTAGTTCACAGTATCGCTGGTATGGTTGTGTTTGCAACTCAGTTTCGCTAGTTAGTGTCGCTAGTCGCTTAAGTCTTGTTCATTATTAATTACTTTGATGGACTTGGTCTCGGTGGTGAACCATTGATTAAGTGTAAATGTGTAAAGCTTATTGGTTATGTTACAGGGAATGGTAAGGAAATTTAATGATAACTTGTAGAAATACAAGTTATTATTATCTTTCTCTTAGAAAAATAGAGTTTAAATAGAGAATCATGCGGTAGTTGGTGTTAAATTCTATTGATAAATCTTCCTATGCATTCTACCCTTGTAAATTGATGGAGATAATAGTTTTGAAGCTATTTGAATCTAAAACGCATGCTGGAACGCAAGCAACTTGTGGATGCGTTGGCAACCCTTCAACGCAGGTTAATGCAGTAGCAACCCATGAATGCGTAGGCTTATTTGATCGCAGGAACCCAAGTTATCCATGGACGCATATCAACTAGAAACGCAAGGCAGCGGAGATTGATATGCTTGATATGCGGCGAGAGTGTTGGATCTAAATTAAACCGGAAATCACGCAATAGGCGAGATGGACGCAAGGCAGAAATTCAGCCTCCAATCATGTAGATTTGCCAGCGATTGCAACGCAACATCTATAAAAGGGCAGATGTTGCGATGCAGATCTGAAATGCAAAACTTGTTACTGCGTCTATCTATTATTATTAAGTTTCTTATGCGTTTCACACACTATGCGTCTTACTTATGCTTAATGCTATGCGTTGGTAATCTGTCAAGTTTTCCTATCATTTACCCAAGTATAAGCAAAGGAGTAGGTTTTCTCGGTGAGTCCGAGGTCGAACACAGGGATTATGTTGATTCTTTATTTAAGTGGATTATATGCTTTGTAGGGGTAACCAGAAATATTTAAGACAGGCGTTTGTTTCTAATCTAAAGAAAGCGATAACATGTACACTAAACTAAAATGTGGAAGATGAAAAGGCATGCGACACAACAAAGTCAGCTAAGTTAATTTAATGAATGAGTAAAAACAGGGTTAGAGTTGGTTAACATCAAACATCAGAAACACATGGTGATAGTCTATTCATACTTATGATTTTTCTCCTGGTTGTCAACTGCTATATGTTATATGTCTATAATGCATAGGAGGGTGTTAAGTGCCAAGGTTCTTCCTTTGTCTAGGCAAGGCTAAACTGAGTTCCACAATCACTTACCCTTTTGAGCAGTCTGATTTTTACTACTCATATCAATCAGCTAGATGGACATAAGCATTGGATTAAGATTACAATTGACAAGATCCAATAGTTACACCATGGTTCTTATTTAGATGCTAACGCAACCCTTAACCCGTGATAGATTAGTGTTCATGGATTCAAAGTAGAAAGTGAACAATGTAGAGAAATGAGTAGGCATGGAAGAAATATAGATTGATGAACGGAATACAACTTTAGATAGCTCAATGTCTTGACACAAATCTAAAATCAAACTGGAAAAACAAGATAGAAAGCAGGAAAAGGGCGTCAATGTCTTGAGTCGCCGGGATGGAAGCGTGAGGTTCTGCTGTGAAGTGCTCAGGAGGAGGGAAGACTCTTCTCTCTCAAGCTATTCGTCTCTAGTTGTGTTCTGGAGAGAATTCTGCTGTCACTTAGGAATTCTTCCGAGAATGAACAACCCTTTCTCATCTTCCAGGATTACCTTTTTATAAATGCAGCATTCGCAATCAATGACAGATCTACTTGATTGGTGGTGAAATTGATATCATGCGTCTATCTCGCCTAATTGCGTAATTCTCAGATCAATATAATTCTACCACTTTAGCCACAGATTATGTATGTCAATCTTTCGACAATCTCTCAAGATTTTGATTGATTTTTCCGCTCCTTGCGTTTTTGGTAATTATGCGTTCATGGAGAATTTTGGCGAATGTCAACCCATCATGGGTTGCCAATGCATAATCCTGCGTTAAGAATCTACAGGTTGCTCGTGCTCTATAATCCTGCGTTAAGACATGCGTTTTAGGCTGTTGCTGTTGTTTTGTATGTGTAAATTGTCCTAACGCAAAGTGTTAAATGATGTGTTTATGCGTTCAACATGTCATGTTTTGAGCATGCTATGCGTCTTACTACTATGCGTTGGTGGTCTTGTCAAGTTTTCCTATCCTTTACCCAAGTATAAGCAAAAGACTAGGTATTCTCGGTGAGTCCGAGGTCGAACACAGGGATTATATTGATTAAGTTTTCAATTGAATTTCATGCGTTGCAGTGGTAACCAATAAATAGTTCAGAGAGTTGATTTTAATCTAAAGAAAGCGATTGTTTGTACACTAGACTAAAAATTGTGGAATATGGAAAGCATACGACACAGCAAGTTCAGCTAAAGATGTGTGTGAATGGATAAAGAAAGGGTTCGGGTTGATTAACATCTAACATCGGAAAAACACAGTAGTATTCTATTTATACTTGCGACTCTTCTCCCGGTTGTCAGCCGCTATGCGTTATATGTCTATAACGCATAGGAGAGTGTTAAGAACCAAGGTTATCCCCATAGACAGGCAATACTACTTGGCCCTTGTCAATTGAGTTCCACAATCACTTACCCTCTCGAGCAGTTTGATTATTACTACTTATATTGATTTGTCAGATGTACATAAGCATCGGATTAAGCTCGCAGTTGACAAGATAAAATAGCTACACTGTGGTTCCTAGTTAGATGCTAACGCAACCCTAGACCCTTGAGTGATTAGTTACTCATGGTTTGAAAATAAAAAGCGGAAAGTTTAGGGAAATGAGTAGACATGGAAGATAATTATATTGATGAAACGAAATACAACTTTAGATGAGTTCAATGTCTTGACACAAATCTAAAATCAAGATAGAATAATAAGAAAGAAAGCAGGGAAAGGCGTCAATGTCTTGAGTCGCCTGGATGAAAGCGTGAGGCTATGCTGTGAAGTGGTCCGGCGGAGGGAAGACTCTTCTCTCTCGAGCTATTCGTCTCCGGTTGAAGTCTGGAGAGGACTCTGCTGTCACTTATGGAGTTCTTCCGAGAATCAACAACCCTTTCTCATCTCACGGAGCTGCCCTTTTATAGATGATGCGTTCGCAATTAATGGCAAATCTGCTTGATCGGCGGCGAGATTGATACTATGCGTCCATTTCGCCTGATTGCATTATTCTCGGGTCAATTAAGATCCACCACTTTGGCCACAAATCATGTTCGTCAATCATTCGTCAATCTCTCAAGAGTCTGCTTTGATTCTTAGCGCCTTGCATTAATGGTCGTCTATGCGTCCATGAATAGTTTGGTCGATGTCAACGCAGCGTAGGTTGCTAACGCGTAGTCTTGCGTTGAGTAGTTGTTAACGCATCTTCAGGTTGTTTGCGTTCCGTTCAGATCATGCGTCCATGAAGAATAGATTGCTAACACGTCGTCCTGTGTTAAGACGTCATCAACGCATCGTTTGCATTCTTGCGTTAAAACATGCGTTTTAGGCTCAAAAAGTGGTAAAATCATTTATCTTCATAGAAATACAAGAGTATAACGCAAAGGACGATTTATTAATAAAAATCACATAAACTGCCACATGCTTCTCTATTTAATCTCTATTTATCTAATAGAAAGGCTATTATAACTTGTATTTCTACAAGTTATCATAGGCTAAAAAAGATATAAAATAATTATCTTCATCAATTTACAAGAGTAGAACGAATAGGAAGATTTATCAATAGAATTTAACATCAACTATCGCATGATTCTCTATTTATTGTATATTTTTCTAAGAAAAATGCTGTAATAACTTGTATTTCTACAAGTTATCAGCAGACCTGAAGGCTAAAATGTTGTTGAACCTCTCGGAAGAATTCCTAAGTGACAGCAGAGTTCACTCCAGACGACAACCGGAGACAGATAGCTCGAAAGAGAAGAGTCTTCCCTCCGCCTGACTACTTCACATCAGAATTCATGCTACCATCCTGGCGAGCTCAAGACATTGAGAAGCCATTCCATGCTTTCAATCTTTTTCTTACTTATGTTTTAGTTTATTAGCAAGACTTTGTACTTTCTAAAACATTTATTTCGTTCATCAATCTATACATCTTCCATGGCTATTCATTTCTTATCTCTTTCCATTTGCTGTTTATCATCCATGAGTAACTAACTCTCTTAAGGGTCACGGGTTGCGTTATCATTTAAATAAGAAACGTAGAAGACTATTCCATCTTGTCAATTGTACTTTTAATCTAATGCTTATGTCCATCTAGCTAATTGATATAAGTAGTAACAATCAGACTGCTCGAGAGAGTAAGTGATTGTGGAACTCAAGTAACAAGGCTAAGAAGTGTTACCTAGACATAGGAATAAGCTTGACACTTAACACTCACCTATGCGTTATATACATATAACGCATAACGGCTAACAACCATTCATATAATTCAATCCGCTAACTTTGCTGTGTTGCATACTCTCCATGCAACCACCTTAGGATAGTTTTTACTGCTTTGTAGTTAGTCAAACGCATCACCTATATTTACTTTTCCTTAAACTCATTACTCAAATAATTTAACTAATTATAGGATCTGCATAGTCCCTGTGTTTGACCTCGGACTCACAAAGAAAACCTCATTCTCTTGCTTATACTTGTGTGAAAAATAGGAAAACTTGACAGATAAGTAACGCATATTATTAAGCATGCTGAATGCATAACAAGTTTAATAAATATTCATAATAAGATTCACAACATAATGAAGGGAAATGTATTATTACAGGCCGAGAAGAGCTACGAAAGGTGTATAGCCCGCTGAAGGCCTAGGACAAGTTGTGAGTGACACTTGTATTTAAATGTGTCCATCTTAAACAAAGTTTTATGGTTGAAAGATTATGTTGAAACATGATCATGTGATTATGCTTTCACGAGTTTTAACGTGTATATTATATGTTTTATATTGCAAATCATTTTGAGGCATGCTGGTTGTTTAATGAGCTATATGAAAAGCATGCTGTTTGTTAATATATGATTTTGTGGAAAACATCAAAGCTTGTAAATAGATTTTTGAAGATTTGAAATATTAAAAACTCGTGAATTTATATAATGCCATATGTTTTTTAAAAATGTTTGTGAAAATGGGACCCCAATGCTGAAGTACGGTGAGAAGACATATGGGCAGCCCAGATTTGCTATATTGGGGAACCAAGAGAAGGCATCTGGGTTGATTGACAGTCCCCAATGCTGAGGGACTTGGTGAAGGTTTGTTATGGGACCCCAATGCTGAAGTATGGTGAGAAGGCATATGGGCAGCCCAGATTATAATTTCTATGTGCACATAGAGAGATGATAGATGCTGATATGTTGACATTACTCCACACAGCTAAGGATTTTCGAAGCTGTGGTGTTGAGATTACTCCACACAGCTAAGGATTTTCAACGTTGGGTGTGTTGAGATTACTCCACCCAAACTAAGGATATTTCGACGTTGAGTAGCATTGAGCTCCGCCCCGCCTCAACTAAGGAAAAGGTTTTTGAAGTAAACTGGTTTTCTGTGTATCTTTTTCTGAAACGAACATATATGATTTAACAAGAGTATTTAAGCATGTTTTTGCATGGATATAACTTGAACCAATGTTTAAAATATTTACACTGATTAGTTTTCGAGCTAAAGGAAGTTTTACAAAACTAGTTACTCATTGCGCAACCTAGCTCATGTTTTTTTTTTTTTTTTTTTTTCCTATTTTGCAGGTAGCGAGCGAGTCCGGGGTGCTTAGCCTACACAGAAACTCGTCTGGGCTCATCATCAGTGTTCAGTAATTTGAGAATTGTAAATATTTAAACTTAATCATGTGTTTTTACATATAGAGGTTGAGAAACTGATGTAATTGTATATTTTGAGAGGTAGCATGGTTGTTTGTTTGATAACTTAACCCTGGTTTAAATGTGTTGTTCAATTATTGTGTATCTGCTTATTAGGTGATGGTCAATGATTAAGGTTGATAGTGGATGCCGTAAGAGGGTCGGTGTCTGCTGTTATCACACTTTCTCCTGGGTTGGAAGGGAACCTAGGAGGGGCTGTGCATTGTTATGCATGGAGGTAATGGACCTACACATTAGCCTACAGGTATATTTTTATGTCCATGATCATAGACCAACAAACAGCAAGGTAGTCCTTCACGAGTATTTGTAACAATATTTGGGTCAAAATTACCATTTTACCCGTAGGTTACCTCTACATCCTTAAATACCAACACTTCTCTAATAAACAACATGTTAAGGGAACAAAAACTTCACTCCTTCCCTACTTTAAGGAAGTAGATGAGTGTTCCCTTAAGTAACCACTAAACAGAAACTCCTCTCATGCCATTGACAGAGTAAAGCTCTTTGTTCAAGACCCAAAGACACCACTTAAGGAAACACTCATCTACTTCCTTAAAGTAGGGAAAAAGTGAATTCTTTTCTTGTGTGATTATTGTTGTGGAATCTTATTAAGCTGATTATGCGTTCAACATATTATGTGTTCAACATGCTTAATACTATGCGTCACTAATCTGTTAAGTTTTCCTATTCTTCACCCAAGTATAAGCAAAGAATGAGGTTTTCTCGGTGAGTCCGAGGTCAAACACAGCGACTATGTAGATTCTATAAGAAATTGGATTATTAGATTCATGCGTTTAAAGAAGGTGATGAGAAGTGATGCGTTTAACTAACTAGAAAGCAATAAACCTAAGCTAAAGTGGTTTGATGGAGAGGTATGCGACACAACAAAGTCAGCTAATTGAGTTATGTGAATGGTAAAATGCAGGGCTGGGGTTGGTTATCATCTAAAGTTGGAAACGCATAGTTGGGTCTATTTCATACCAGTGACTCTTCTCTCGTGTAAGCACCTAATTTATAAGCACGTTCAAAAGCTTTAAGCGAATTAGTATTAATAATCTCATATTGTAAAATAAAAAAAAAAAAAAAAAGAAAGAAGGAAGAGGAAAAACCAAAAAGGGAAAGAGACAAAAAGAAAAAGGAATTAAAAAGAAGAAAAGAGAAGAAAAAGAAAAAGAAGAAGAGAGGATAAGGATGGAGCGTCGGTTATAGCCTTTCATTGGAAAGAAAATGTTGCCTACTCATTTCTATTCATTTCCAAACAAATTTCTATGCTATTTTTCAGCTGCACGTCGTGGAGAGGTTGAAAAAGAATTCTAGAGCAAATTCGTGCATGGTTTTAGACGGTTTCATGGTAAAACTGAAGCTAAAACTGAAGCTTCATCTACTGTCGCACAGCTCGAACCAGGTTTGGTATTTTGTGAATATCGAGCTGAAGAGATTGAATTTTGGGCTGAAATGTTAAGGTTAGTAAGCTAACTCAATTTTGAACAACTTTTATGAAGGATGCATGAGTTGAAATGGAATAGAAACATGTAAACTTTTAGCTGGAAGTTACTGATACAAAATTTCTGTGCAATCTAGAGTAGTGCGGAGAAAACTTGCAATATCTGACGAACCAGGAAGAGTTAATCCACGAAACTTTAAGGTAAGCTAGAAAACATGTTTCTCTACAAGTTTGTAGAAGGAAAGAAATTCTAAATCTGGCTAGAAATATGACTTTGAACTGATAGAAGTGAGAACAAAAAGAAAAGGAGGAAACTCTACTGTCGGGTGTCGTTAGGAAGCGAGTATCCCTGAGAAATTGGATCGTGAGTAGCGACACGAATCTCGCTGGTAGTGCAAAGGAGGTTTTTGTCTCACAAATCTTGCTGACTCTCGCTCGGTGTCACTCCTCAGGTAATCTCGCTAGTCTCGCTTATTCTGGTGTCGCTAGTGCCATGTATCTGATGTGTAATTTCGTTTGTAATCTCGCTAGTAAGGTGAAATCTCGTTGGTAATCTCGCTACTGACATAGAATCTCGCTTATTATGTTTATTTTAGAAAAGAAAGGGAGTCTCGGTGGTGAATCATGATTAGAGTTTAAGTATGCACATTTAACGATCATGTAAAGGAAGTTTAAGGAAAACGTAACGTGAGGAATGTGTATTTACAGGCCAAGAAGAGCTTAGAAAGGCATATAATTCGCTCAGGGCCTAAGGACAAGTTGTGAATGACACCTTTCTTTCTTTGAAAACGAAAATTTATTAAAAATGTTTAGTTTGGTTATTCTTATGAGATATGGCTTTAAGATGAACTGTTTTCTTGAAAAGCATGATGTTTAATGATATTGTTCACAAGGCATGTTTTATCCGTTTTCTATAAGATGTTGAATGACATATTGTGAAATGTTGTTTATCATGATATATCTGATTTTTCATGAAAGATTTCCATGTGAACTATTTACGTATAATATTGGTTTCTAAAATGTTTTAGAGGAGGCTCAATGCTGAAGGACATGAGAAGGCATGTGAGTTTCCCCGGGACCCAGTACTGAAGGACTCGTAGAAGGTACTTGGGCAAACCGCGATATTCCTATTTGCACATAGAGGTTGTGACGTTGGGTGCACCCCACCTAAGGTTGTTATTGATGTTGAGTGCGTTGAGTTTTACTCCGCCTCAACTAAAGATGTTTTGGACGTCGAGTGCATTGAGTCTTGCTCCGCCCTGACTAAGGGAAAGTTTTGAGAACGAACTGATTTTCGTGTATGATCATTTTGGCATGAACATATGTGATTTGATTACGTTGTTGAAAATTATGATTTTACAGAAATGATTATTTAAATCACGTTTACGTATATGGTGTTATAACGATTTTAACATGCCTGTTTCTGAACAAAAGATGGTTTTACAAAATTAGTCACTCACGGGGCTTTTAGCTCACGCTTTCCATGTTTTCTTTTCCTCCCAGGTAGCAAGAACGTTCCCGGTGTATTGCCTACTCCAACTCGCCCTGCTTAAGCTTCGAGTTTCCAGAAAATTGTCCCTTTTTGCAAAGTTGCTTGTATGTAAAACCTTATATAGGTGGCATGTAGACCTAGTTGTACATTTACTGGGAGTTGAAACATGGTTTTGTATAAGGGCTTAATGGAAGAGTTGTATTCTGAATTATCGTTTATGTATATAATTTCCTATATGTTATGGTTGATATATTTTAAGGAGTGTTATGTATGTTGTAAACAGTATAGGACAAGTGTGTTAGTGGATGATATGTGTCACAAAAGGGATGATGTATGCTGTCCTCACATCTCCTTTCGGGTTGGGTAGAGTAGCCTGGGAGGGGGTGTGACATCCCGATTGTCAGCCGCTATGCGTTATATGTCTATAACGCATAGGAGAGTGTAAGTACCAAGGTTATTCCTATGTCTAGGTAAAACTTCTTAGCCTTGTCAATTGAGCTCCCCAATCACTTACTCTCCCAAGTAGTCTGATTATTGCTACTTATATCGATTAGCTAGATGGACATAAGCATTAGATTAAAAATACAATTGACAAGATGAAATAGCCTTCTATGGTTCTTATTTAGATAATAACGCAACCCGTGACCCTTGAGAGAGTTAGTTACACATGGATGATAAACAACAAATGGAAAGTGATAAGAAATGAATAGTCATGGAAAATGTATAGACTGATGAACGGAATAACTGTTTTAAAAAATACAATTTCTTTCTAATAGACTAAAACATAAGTAAAAAAGAGATAGAAAGCATGGAATGGCTTCTCAATGTCTTGAAGTGGTCAGGCGGAAGGAAGACTCTTCTCTTTCAAGCTATTTGTCTCCAGTTGTCATCTGGAGAGAACTCTGCTGTCACTTAGGAATTCTTCTGAGAGGTTTAACAACATTTCTATCTTCAGGTCTGGCCTTTTATAGATGCTGCATTGCAATTGTTGGAAAATCAGAATGATTGGAGGCTGAGTTTTTGCCTTGCGTCCATCTCCCCTAA
Organism: Citrullus colocynthis; assembly: GCA_031780015.1. Classification (NCBI taxonomy): domain Eukaryota; kingdom Viridiplantae; phylum Streptophyta; class Magnoliopsida; order Cucurbitales; family Cucurbitaceae; genus Citrullus; species Citrullus colocynthis. Next base: position 1,321,062 of record QLSR01000126.1, on the reverse strand, counting down.
TTGCGGATTTTCGGTTTAATTTAGATCCACCAATCTCGCCGCATATCAAGCATATCAATTTCCCGACAATCTCTCAAGATTCTTATCTAATTTTCCGCTGCCTTCTTGATATGCGTCCACGGATAACTTGGGTTCATGCATCCATGGGTTGCTAACGCATCGTTCTGCGTTGAAGGGTTGCCAATCCATCCACGGGTTACTTGAATTCCTGCGTGAAAGCATGCGTTTTAGGCTAAAAAATCTCCAAAACAATTATCTCCATCAATTTACAAAAGTAGAACGCATAGGAAGATTTATCAATAGAATTTAATATTAACTACCACATGATGCTCTATTTAAGCTTTATTTTTCTAAGCGAGAGATAATAATGACTTGTATTTCTACAAGTTATCACACCCCCAAACTTAAAAAAATGCTTGTCCTCAAGCATAACTTGTATCTAAGAAACTTTAATCAGGCCTAAAAATTTTCTCAACGCATTGATTAGTCTCTCAGAATGCTATACTCAATCGACTACCCATTAGTTACATTTCTTTTCTACCTCTATATTCTTTTCTTACGAACGAGTCTAATTTGTATGCGGCAAGCTTACTTTTCAATCTTCTTTACTTGTTGTTCGCAAAATTTTTGTTTCTTCTTTTAACACTGAGTCTGAAAAGATGAAGATATAAAGTTCCTTTTTCATTTGTTTTATTATTTATGTATTAGGTGACCATGCGTCGAGTAGGGTTACCCACCTTCGTTCTGACATACCAACTATGGGCTGCATGGAGGCAACTGTTGTTAACAGATCTAAAGTCGCTGGCAATGGGGCCAAAAACTTGTTGTTGCGTTTATCTATTATTAAGCTTACTATCATGCATTCAACATATTATGCGTTTAACATGCTCAATATTATGCATTAGTGATCTGTCAAGTTTTCCTATCCTTTACCCAAGTATAAGCAAAGAATGAGGTTTTCTCGGTGAGTTCGAGGTCGAACACAAGGACTATGCAGATTCTATAATTAATTGGATTATTTGAGTTGGAGTGGTAACCAAAAATATTTAACAAGGGATGCGTCTAACTAAACAAAGCGATAACATGTACACTAGATTAAAAGGTGGTGGATGGTAAGGTATGCGACACAGCAAGTTCAGCTAAGTGGATTAAATGAATGGGTAAAAGCAGGGTTCGGGTTGGTTAACATCTAAAATCAGAAACGCATTGTGATAGTCTATTCATACTTGCAACTCTGCTCTCAGTTGTCAGCCGCTATGCGTTATATGTCTATACCGCGTAGGAGAGCGTTAAGTACCAAGGTTATTCCTATGTCTACGTAACACTTCTTAGCCTTGTCAATTGAGTTCCACAATCACTTACTCTCTCAAGCAGTCTAATTATTACTACTTATATCGATTAGCTAGATGGACATAAGCGTCAGATTAAGATTACAATTGACAAGATGCAATAGTTACACTATGGTTTTTATTTAGATGCTAATGCAACCCGTGACCCTTGAAAGATTAGCTAGTCATGGATTCAAAGTAATAAGCGAAAAGTGTAGAGAAATGGATAGACATGGAAGAACTGTAGATTAATGAGTGAAATACAACCTTAGACAGTTCAATGTCTTGATAACAAATCTAAAATCAAAGCTAGAAAAAAATAGAAAGCATGAAGGCGTTTCAATGTCTTGAGTCGCCGGAATAGAAGTTTGAAGTTTTGTTGTGAAGTGGTCAAGCAGAGGGAAGACTCTTCTTTCTTGAGCTATTCGTCTCCGGTTGTCTTCTGGAGAGAACTCTGCTGTCACTTAGGAATTCTTCCGAGAATCAACAACCTTTTTTCAGCTTGCAGGTTTACCCCTTTATTGAGGCTGCGTTCGTAATCAGTGGAAAATCTGCGTGATTGGAGGCGCAATTGATGTCGTGCGACTATCTTGCCTAATTGCGTAATTCTCGGTTCAATTTAGATCCACCAGTTTAGCCGCAGATCATGTATGTCAATCTTTCTGACAATCACTCAAGATTCTGATCTGATTTTCCGTTGTCTTGCGTTTCTGGTCGTTATGCGTCCATGGGGACTTAGGTTCATGCGTTCACTTTTGTCGACGCATCCATATGTTACTAACGCATCATCCTGCGTTGAGCGGTTGTCAGCGCATCCACAGGTTGCATGTGTTACTGCGTTAAAAGATGTGTTTTAGGCTCAAGCTCAAAAAGTTATAAAATAATTATCTTCATCAATTTACAAGAGTATAACGCATAGGAAGATTTATCAATAAAATTCAACACAAATTACCGCATGATTCTCTATTTAATCTCTATTTTTCTAAGAGAAAGGCTGTAATAACTTGTCTTTCTACAAGTTATCAGCAGCCAACTACGAGCAAGTGCTCTTCTCGACTAAACTCTTATCTAAGTTCGGTTTCCTCACTAGACATTGGAGTTTGTTATTTATTTATGCGTCTCTGATTACGATTACCCACCTTCGTTTTGACACACCAACTATGGGGTGCATGAAGGCGACCAACTACGAGCAGGCGTCGTTGGCAGCTTACATGCATGCAAAGTAGGTTTGCGTTTCTAAGGAATAGTATGTAGACGCATTGAAAGTAATCTAACTTAAGAGTGTACAAAAAGTGTAAGCATGATTATCATCATAGTGTCTAACTTTTCAACGCAAAGATAAAATTTGGGAATAATTAAATGTAAGACCCTAACTCAGAATTCTTGAGATGGCTAGTAAGGAAAGAAATAAGACTAATTGAATGCATAATATTAGGAAAGAAATGGATATTTCACTAAGAGTGAGAATTAAGGATGGAAGGCATAGTTTGCGAATTAGTTAAGCGTTTAAATGTATTTCGAGCATAGCCCTGTTAATGCATGGATGGTAAAGCGCTAAAGTGTGGTACCTTAATTTAGAGAGAGTTTGATATAGAATTTTGAAAAAGGGAATAAGAATCAGGAAAAGAGGAAACGCATGGCTCACAATTAGTCTTGGAAACTAACAGGTTATGGGTTTAGCTTTGGAGAGTGTTAAGCTAGAAAGAAAAGAAAACCGAGGAAACATAAGGTGGGAGCAGCATGCGTTGGAAGTTATTATGTGTTAGTAAGGAGCCAACTAAGGGTTGCTGTGTGTTGAGGAACCCAATTTCATGGTAAATGGAAATATAATTTTGATTTCAGATAAACGCATAGGTTATAATTAAAGAGTTCAAAGAGTAGGAAGTTGGACGCATGGTACGATGCGGTAAGGTACAAACGCATAGTAGTATGCATTTAGGACACTGACGCCTAGCAAGATACGGTGAAGAAATGGTTTCAAAGGTATTATGGCGGAAGGTAAAGGAAATTTGGTGAACGCACAAGGGTAGTATGATTAAATGAAAAGTTTATATATTGGAATATGTTAGACGTATAAGATAAGCTTATAAAGGCTAGGTGGCTTCATAAAAAACTTGACACCTTATAAGCAGGAGGTGTTAGAAGTATGTTAAGTATTTCATGCAAGGTGACGCTTGGATAAATGCATGATTGGTTAAACATGCAGCTTGACATGTGGCAAGCAAATGCAAAAGGGGAGGAGTAGTATGATCAGCCCTCTACTCCAAAACTATAAAGAGGACATTGAGGGAAAATGAGTGACTGATGATGCTGAAGTAAGAATCCTCGAGAGAAAGAAGGAATTCTGGTGTCCGTAATAAAAGTCTGCGACCAAGGAAGAAGATATTCCAGACAACTTAGCTATATCTTGTGTTAAAGAAGTTGTCTTGCGTCAAAAAGGGTCAGTCTTGCGTTTAAGTATCAAGGTGAACGATGCATCCAAGTGGGACTTTGTGCAGTCGACGCATCCAAAAGAGAAGTAAGAAAGAGTTGGGAACCACCTCGCGTTAGATATCAACCTTGCGTCTAAGGGCAGGGCTGCAACCAACCGAGCTGCCAGAGGAATATAAGGCCTTGTGTTCCAGGATTAGAACTCTACGTCCAAGAAGCTCGAAAAAGGGGAAATAGCGGATAGAGAAGAAACTATCCTTAAAGAGTTCTGTGAGTGACACTTTTCTTTCTTTTAAAACGAAACTTATTGAAATGTATAGCCTGGTTAGCTGATGAGATATGGCTTGAGATGAACTGTTTTCTTGAAAAGCATGATGTTTGATGATATTGTTCACAAGGCATGTTTCATCCGTTTTCTATAAGATGTTGAAAGGCATACTGTGAGATGTTGTTTATCGAGAAATATTTTGTTTTCCATGAAAGGTTTCATATGAACTATTTATGTGAAATGTTGGTTTCTAAAATATTTTAGAGGAGGCCTAATGCTAATAAGGCATGTGAGTTTCCCCGGGACCTAGTACTGATGGACTCGAAAAAGGTATTTGGGCAACCCGCTTATGAAATGTTTTAGAGGAGGCTCAATGCTGAGGGACATGAGAAGGCATGTGAGTTTCCCCGGGACCTAGTACTGAGAAACATGAGAAGGTACATGGACGACCCACCATATTCCTATGTGCACATAGAGGATGATATTGTTGGTGTGTTGAGTTTTGCTCCGCATCAAGCCAGGAATGTTTTCGACGTTGAGAGCGTTGAGTCTTGCTCCGCCTCAACTAAGGGAAATCTTTAAAAACAAACTGATTTCATGTACAATTACTTAAGTATGTATTTATGTGACCTTGGGTGTGTTGAGTCTTGCTCCACCCCAACTAAGGTTATTATCGACGTTGAGTGCGTTGAGTTTTACTCTGCCTCAAGTAAGGATGTTTTCAACGTCGGGTGCGTTGAGTTTGGCTCCGCCCTGACTAAGGAAAGTTTTGAGAACAAACTGATTTCATGTACAATTACTCAAGTATGTAATCATGTGATTTGATTAAGCAGTTGAAGAGTATGATTTTATAGAACGATGATTTGAATTAAGTTTTGTGATATAATTGATGATAACATGCCTGCTATTGGATTAAAGATAGTTTTACAAAACTAGTCACTCACTGGGCGTTCAGCTCATGTTTTCATATGTTTTTCATTTTCTAGGTAGCATGACAGTTCCCGTTGCCGATCGAAGTCGAGGTTTGTCAAAAGTTAAACGTATTGTCGTCCTAGGAGGTGTGGTTAAATGGGCTTAAAGGAAGTTTGACAGTAGAAGTCGATAATAGGGTCGATGACTGCTGTCTTCATGCTCCATCTCGGCTACAGAAGGGTAGATCGTGAGAGGGTGTGACATTAAATGTACTTGGAATGAAATTAAAACAAGGGGAAACGCAATAGACATTCAATGCAGTGAATTTTTTTTTTATTCTCTTAATCGCATGTCCCACAATGCATACTTTTAGAAGAGATAATTATAATGAAAATTACAAAGTATGACTGATGAACGCATTTAATTAACGCATGACTGGTATGCAGAGTTTTCAGTTCAAAGTATGCTTTGGAAGTTAAATATTATGCTTTTAAAAAAGATACAGCTCTAACCACACCCCTAAACTTAACTTGATAAACACAGAGATCGTTTATCGATGAACGCAGGTATGAATGACAGAGTATGCAGTGAAATCACATAATTTACATTGAAGGTCGACCCATAATTTCATGCTTATTTAATTTACACTACTCCTAAAACTGAATTCAAAGAAAAAATAAATACTAAAAACAAAGTACGAACAAAAAAAAAAAGCAAGAGTAAAAGAAAGCGTCGCTGGAAGAATAGGCGATTAGCAACGAAGGGACCTTCCAACGTAAGCTCAGTTGTTATGCTTGCGTGGGTCGTTGGAGCCTTTATCGCGTTCAGGATTCAACGTAGAGGAGACAATGAATTGCAGTATGCTTTCCCCCAAGTGCGTGTACTTGAGATGCGTTGGTCTGGTTTCTAGCTCATGCGTTGAAGGCTCTTCTAATAACGGCTCCGGTCTGATTGCTCAAATATACGATCAGAGAGTAACTTCATTTCTTCCTCTTCACCATCTTCATTATCTTTGAGGACTTCATCTTGCAACGATGTGTTCGTAGGTCTTGTCTTCTCCTTGATATCAACGATTATCTGACAAGATTGAAAGTCATCAGGATCTTTCAATGCGTTAACCACATTAAATTTTACCTGTTGATCACCCACGCGGATCGTTGATATTCCTTCTCGGACATCAATCAGGACGCGTCTAGGAATAGCATCTTTATATACAGATGCAGGTTTTGCCTGCGTTGCTTTTTCTCTTCTCTCTCTATTTTTCTCTTCTTGTGATTCGGTGGAAGATGATGGCTGGTCGACTTTATGTATACTACTCTGCGTCAGCTGACTCGTTGTTGGAGCATTTAGAGATTGCAAGTTTTCTTACGTCCCCTGATCTTGCGTAACTGTGGGATTAGTTTTCCCACGTATCAATGTCACATCTCGACATTGTTCTTTTCTGTTCCCTCTTGGAACTTCAGTTGTACTTGGCAATGCTCATAGCGTTCGATTCTTGAGCTCACCTGCAATTTGACCCAATTGAGCTTCCAAGTGAAATTGCAGTGTCTTGGCTCTAGAACATCACATCATTTTTATTTATATAGTCTCGTAAAAGAGATTCCATGGAAACGATGAGGATGATGCGGGCCCTTGTGGATTCCTCTGAAATTGATGATACTGGCCTTGATTCCCTTGGTCGAAATTAGGAGGGTTGCCTCTCTACCGTTGCTGCTCAGCCCCCTGCGTTTGTTGCTGATTTCCACCCCAGCCGAAGTTAAGGTGGTTTCTCCAACCCAGATTGTACGTTTTATCGTAGGGGTTGTTTTGAAAATAGTAGACTGACTGGGGGTTGTAAGGACACATGTCATACAAGTGCCCCTCACCACACTGCACGCAACTTACAGACGCTGTTGGATTCACTACGTTTATCGCAGCAACTGATCCACCTTGATTATTCAAGACTATAGTCTTCAGCAGAGATGTCATGGTTGCTATCTGAGCTGAGAGATTGGTGGCAGCATCAGTTTCAAGCATTTAAGCTTGTGTTCGCCTTCTATTGGTGGAGCGGAATTCATACCCATCGTCCACCCACTCATCCGTATTCCTCGAAATTCTGTGGAGAATATCTTTAGCTTGTGAGTAGGTCTTATTCATTAATCCTCCTACTTATGCGGACAATTCCTCACTAGCTGTTTGAATCGAGTCCAAGCTACGATTGGTCCTTCTTCGATTCTGCCTTGTCCTTTGTCTGAAGGTCCTCTCAATCTCAAGGTCAATATCAAGTTCTTGATTACTCTTGTCACTCATATACTATTTGGAGCTTTCGGCAGAGGAAAAACTCACAATAACGCTTGACTGAGGAATTCTTACAACAAAAATAATCCAAAAAAAAAAATGAATCAATACAAAAATCCTGGCAACGGCGCCAAAAACTTGTTGTGAAGTCTTATTAAGCTGATTATTATGCGTTCAACATATTATGCATTCAACATGCTTAACACTATGCGTTACTAATCTGTCAAGTTTTCCTATTCTTTACCCAAGTATAAGCAAAGAATGAGGTTTTCTCGGTGAGTCCGAGGTCGAACACAGGGACCATGTAGATTCTATAATTAATTGGATTATTTGAGTTATGCGTCTAAATAAGGTGGCGAGAAGTAATGCGTTTAACTAACTAGAAAACAATAAACCTAAGCTAAAGTGGTTTGGTGGAGAGGTATGCGACGCAGCAAAGTCAGCTAATTGAGTTATGTGAATGGTAAAATGCAGGGCTGGGGTTGGTTATCATCTAAAGTCGAAAACGCATAGTTGGGTCTATTTCATACCAGCGACTCTTCTCCCGGTTGTCAGCCGCTATGCGTTATATGTCTGTAACGCATAGGAGAGTGTTAAGTACCAAGGTTAATCCTATGTCTAGGTAACACTTCTTAGCCTTGTCAATTGAGTTCCACAATCACTTACTCTCCCGAGCAGTCTGATAATTGCTACTTATATCGATTAGCTAGATGGACATAAGCATTAGATTAAGAATACAATTGACAAGATGAAATAGCCTTCTACAATTCTTATTTAGATGATAACGCAACCCGTGACCCTTGAGAGAGCTACACATGGATATAAACAACAACTGGAAAGTGATAAGAAATGGATAGCATGGAAGATGTATAGATTGATGAACGGTATAACTATTTTAGAAGATACAATTCCTTGCTAATAGACTAAAACATAAGTAAGAAAAGAGATAGAAAGCATGGAATGGCTTCTCAATGTCTTGAGCTCGCTGGGATGGTAGCGTGAGTTTTGCTGTGAAATGGTTAGGCGGAGGGAAGTCTCTTCTCTTTCGAGCTATTTGTCTCCTGTTGTCGTATGGAGAGAACTCTGCTGTCACTTAGGAATTTTTCCGAGAGGTTCAACAACATTTTCGTCTTCAGGTCTGCCCTTTTATAGATGTTGCGATGCAATCGTTGGCAAATCTGAATGATTGGAGGCTGAATTTCTGCCTTGTGTCCATCTTGCCTAATTGCGTGATTTCCGGTTTAATTTAGATCCACCACTCTAGCCGCATATCAAGCATATCAATCTCCCAACAATCTCTCAAGATTCTTATCTGATTTTCCGCTGCCTTCTTGATATGCATCCACAAATAACTAGGGTTCATGCGTCCATGGGTTGCTAAGGAATCGTCCTGCGTTGAAGGGTTGCCAACGCATCCACGGGTTACTTGCGTTCCTGCGTTAAAGCATGCGTTTTAGGCTCAAAAAGCTTCAAAACAATTATCTCCATCAATTTACAAGAGTAGAGCGCATAGGAAGATTTATCAATAGAATTTAACACTAACTGCCGCATGATTCTTTATTTAAGCTCTATTTTTCTAAGTGGGAGATAATAATAACTTGTATTTCTACAAGTTATCAATTATGTTACTAACTCCCCACTCGGTCTTGTCCCCAAAATGGTAGGCTTATTGAGTCGGAAAACCGACCAGTCTCACCCATACAAATCAAAGGACAATCCCTCGTGAATAGAAGTTCATAACCCATTCAAGATTGAGACTAAGTTGCCTCGGTCATCCTAGTGAAATAGAAACCTAATTAGTCAACAGTGTTACAGCTAGCAGTTTGTAAGTTATTGTTGACAGATAAAATAAGTCCCCGGCAACGACGCCAAAAACTTGTCGCAACACAGAATTGTAGTTCAAAAACTTGCTGCTGCATCTATCTATTATTATTAAGCTTCCTATGCGCTTAACATACTATGCGTTGAACATGCTTAATTTTATGTGTTTACGATCTGTCAAGTTTTCCTATTTTTAACCGAAGTGTAAGCAAAGAAATAGGTTTACTCAGTGAGTCCGAGGTTGAACACAGGGACTATGCTGATTCTGTAATTAATTGGATTATTAGAGTTGGAGTGGTAACCAAAAATAGTTGAGAAGAATGCGTCTAACTAAAGAAAGCGATAACATGTACACTAGATTAAATGTGGTAAATGGTAAGGTATGTGACACAGCAAAGTCAACTAAGTGGATTAAATGAATGGATAAAAATAGGGTTTAGGTTGGTTAACATCTAAAATCAGAAATGCATGGTGATAGTCTATTCATACTTGCGACTCTTCTCCCGGTTGTTAGCTACTATGTGTTATATGTCTATATCGCATAGGAGAGTGTTAAGTACCAAGGTTCTTCCTATGTCTAGGTAACACTTCTTGGCCTTGTCAATTGAGTTCCACAATCCCTTACCCTCTTGAGCAGTCTGATTATTACTACTTATATCAATTAGCTAGATGGGCATAAGCATCAGATTAAAATTACAATTGACAAGATGCAATAGTTGTGACTATGGTTCTTATTTAGATGCTAACGCAACCCGTGACCCTTGAAAGATTAGCTACTCATGGATTCAAAGTAATAAGCGGAAAGTGTAGAGAAATGGATAGACATGGAAGAATTGTAGATTAATGAACGGAATACAATTTTAGACAGTTCAATGTCTTGACACAAATCTAAAATCAAAGCTAGAAAAAGATAGAAAGCAGGAAAGACGTCAATGTCTTGAGTCGCCGGAATGGAAGCGTGAGGTTCTGCTGTGAAGTGGTCAGGTGGAGGGAAGACTCTTCTCTCTCGAGCTATTCATCTCCGGTTGTGTTCTGGAGAGAACTTTGCTGTCACTTAGGAATTCTTCCGAGAATCAACAACTTTTCGCTAGCAGGTCTACCTTTTTATAGAGGTTGCATTCGTAATTAGTGGAAAATCTGCATGATTGGAGGAAATTGATGTCGTGCATCTATCTCACCTAATTACGTAATTTTCGATTCAATTTAGATCCACCACTTTAGGCACAGATGATGCATGTCAATCTTCTGACAATCTCTCAAGATTCTGATCTAATTTTTCGTTGTCTTGCGTTTTTGGTCGTTATGCGTCCATGGAGAATTTCGATTCATGCGTTTACTCATGTCGACGCATCCATATGTTCTAACGCATCATCCTGCGTTGAGCGGATGTCAACACATCCATTGGTTGCTTGCGTTTCTGCGTTAAAACATGTGTTTTAGGCTCAAAAAGCTATAAAATAATTATCTTCATCAATTTACAAGAGTAGAATGCATAGGAAGATTTATCAATAGAATTTAACATTAACTACTGCATATTTTCTATTTAATCTCTATTTTTCTCAGAGAAAGGCTGTAATAACTTGTATTTCTACAAGTTATCATAAGCCCAACACTTAGTTGAAAAGGAAGGGCAAGCTAAAGCATGGTAAGTGTGGAGGTCGAGAGCTTAAGTCATGAGTTACCTTGCGTTGAAGTGTATTATGCGTTGAAATGCATTATGCGTTGGAGAAATCCAAGGCACTGACCAAGATCTTTTGGTTGTGGTGAAGTGTATGAAGACGTGGTTATCAATCGCTAAGTGATACTGCTATGCGTTGAGAAGGGCTATGCTTTGAAGGTTGGTATGCGTTGGTGCATAGAAAAGTGGCCGAGAGGACCATGCGTTGGTCGGCTATCCATCGATGGGCCGCTGGGCAATTAGTAGCACAGTAAGTTGTGGCTGTGCGTTGCTGAAGCCATGCGCTGAAGGTTTGTGTTGGCCAACCTAAGTAGGAAGGTAATGGTAGTGCTGGTGAGTCGGTGGTGTATATTTATATGTAAGTGAGTGCACTGAATAATTAAACACTTTAGACATATTTCTGAACTCAGACTGATCCCATTTTGCAGACGAACAACGAGGAGAGGTGGAAGAAGGTGTTTATATCGAATTTAAGTAGAATTCGGATCATTTTTATGGTGAAATTGAAGCTGGAACCAGAAGCTTGATTGTTGTCGAGAAATCTGGACATCATTCGGTATTTGAAGAAGAGTGAGCTGTGGAAGTTGAAGCTAGGGCTAGAATTTTAAGGAGGAATTAATCGGAGTTTGTTGCGGTGCAATGCAGATCTAAAGTGCAAAACTTGTTACTGCATCTATCTATTATTATTAAGCTTCCTATGCGTTTAACATACTATGTGTCTTACTTATGCTTAATGCTATACGTTGGTGATCTGTCAAGTTTTCCTATCCTTTATCCAAGTATAAGCAAAGGAGTAGGTTTTCTCGGTGGGTCCGAGGTCGAACATAGGGATTATGTTGATTTTTATTTAAGTGGATTATATGCGTGGTAGTGGTAACCAAGAATAATTTGAGAGAGGTGTTTGTTTCTAATTAAAAGAAAGTGATAACATGTACACTAAACTAAAATGTGGAAGATGAAAAGGCATGCGACACAGCAAAGTCAGCTAGGTAAATTTAATGAATGGGTAAAAACAGGGTTAGTGTAAGACCCTAACTCAGAATTCATAAGATGGCTAGTAAGAAAAGAAGTAAGATTAGTTGAACGCCTAATATTAGGAAAAGGATGGATATGCCACTAAGAGTGAGAATGAAGGATTGAAGGCATAGTTTGGAGATTAGTTAAAAATTTAGATGTATTTTTTAGCATAGTCCAGTTAATGCATAGATGGTGAAGCGTTAAAGTGTGGTACTTTAATTTGGAAGGAATTTGATATTGAATTTTGAAAAGGGAAACAAGAATTAGGAAAAAGAGGAAACGCATGGCCCACACTTAGTCTTGGAAATTAACAAGTTATGGGATTAGTTTGGAGGGTATTAAGCTAGAAAGAAAAGAGAAGCCGAGGAACCTTAAGGCGTGAGCAGCATGCGTTGAAGGTTTATTATGCATTAGTAAGGATTTTGGTGTTGATAAAGAAGTCTATGCTCAAAGACCAGGACATTTAGTGTTTAAGGTGACTATGATCAAAGGGTTGCTGTGTGTTGAGGGGTGGCTACCAGCTATGCATTGAGGAGCCCAATTCCATGGTAAATGGAAACATAACTTTGATTTTGGGTAAACGCATAGGTTGTAACTCAAGAGTTTAAAGGGTAGGAAGTTGGACGCATGGTACGATGCGGTAAGGGACAAATGCATAGTAGTATGCGTTTGGGACATTGACGCCTAGTAATATACGGTGAATAAACTGTTTCAAAGGTATTATGGCAGAAGGTAAAAGAAGTAATGAAGGTAAAACCTTAAAGGAAAATTCAGTGGACACATAAGGGCAGTACGATTGAATGAATAGTTTGTATATTAGAATATGTTGGACGTATGAGATAAGCTTATAAAGGTTAGGCGGCTTCATATAAACTTGACACCTTATAAGCAATGTAACGACCTAGACTCTTACTACCTAGCTCGTCACTACAACATGCATGAACATTTACGTAAATACGATGAACAAGTGGACATGACATCATCCATTTTAAACAAATGAGATTTTTTATGATAAAATGGCCAAATTATCCAGAGTTTATTTAGTCAATGTAGGAAAAGAAAAATACTTTAGCGGGGTACCCCTTTTTTTTATTGGGCTAAATCTCAAGAAATAAATCGATATAACCAAGACATTTAAACAATAATTTCATGAATGCAAGTTCAACTACCCTAGACTAAGGTGCGGAAGCAGTATGACGGCCCCATGGTATGATCACGGATTTCCTCAGCCATGCGCCGGTCCACCATGCTCCTTACCTGGAAGGAAAAACATAGAGCAAGGGTGAGTAAAATATACTCAGTAAGAGACCCACTACTAGGCCTAGCTGTTACCTTGTTTGTTGTGTGCGCCCGTGTACCCGACATAAGCATAAGCGTAGGCATAAGCATAGGAAGCGTCCCAAGGGTACGCTACTAACATCATAACATGAACATAGGTGGTGATCCTGAGGGACACCCTTCGTAGCATAGTACAGTGAGGGTACGGGCACAACTACAAGGCAATCTATGACGTGTCATGGCATAATTAATCTATAGATGAGATTTCAGAGTCACAACACATAGGCATGAGAAATGACCTACAATACAACTATTTGACGTGCCTGAATAATTATAGCATCAATCATCCGAAACATGGGATCATAGCGACATTCAAAACCAACAATGCCATAGCCAGTATACATCACTAAAACCCGGTAGTAAGCCCCTTACCTGTGAGAGCGAAAAGGATCGACACTGAGCGTGTCTGCGAGACAGTGACTTCCTTACAATGCGGCACGCGCTACGTAGACTGAGACAGTACGTGGCGGGGAGGACGGGCGACCCGGACTGATGATGCGTCTAGGGCTAATGATGCGGCAAAGCGAACTGACTATGCATCGAAGCTAATGATGCGGCAACGCGAACTGACTATACGTCGAGGCTAAGGATACGGCAACGCAGACTAATGATGCGTCGAAGCTAACGACGCGGCAAGGCAGACTGATGATGCGTCGAAGCTAACGATACTGCAACGCGGACTGATGACGCGTCGAGGCTAACGATGTCGCAACAAGGACAGATGACGGCCAAGATGCTGCGGCACGACAACTATGACGATGCCACAACGCTGAGCACTACGACTAAGGCCACACCATGAGGGCTGGAGCACTGCGGCTGAGTGACGGGGACAAGTGTTGTTATTATTTTGTATGTGTAAATTGTCCTAAAGCAAAGTGTTAAATGATGTGTTCATGCGTTCAACATGTCATGCTTTGAGCATGCTATGCGTCTCACTACTATGCGTTGGTGGTCTTGTCAAGTTTTCCTATCCTTTACCCAAGTATAAGCAAAGGACTAGGTATTCTCGGTGAGTCTGAGGTCGAACACAGGGATTATATTGATTAAGTTTTTAATTGAATTTCATGCATTGCAGTGGTAACCAATAAATAGTTCAGAGAGTTGATTTTAATCTAAAGAAAGCGATTGTTTGTACACTAGACTAAAAATTGTAGAATATGGAAAGCATGCGACACAGCAAGTTCAACTAAAGATGTGTGTGAATGGATAAAGAAAGGGTTCGGGTTGATTACCATCTAACATCGAAAACGCACAGTAGTATTCTATTCATACTTGCGACTCTTCTCCCGGTTGTCAGCCGCTATGCGTTATATGTCTATAACGCACAGGAGAGTGTTAAGAACCAAGGTTATCCCCATAGACAGGCAATACTACTTGGCCCTTGTCAATTGAGTTCCACAATCACTTACCCTCTCGAGCAGTTTGATTATTTCTACTTATATCGATTTGTCAGATGGACATAAGCATCGGATTAAGCTCGCAGTTGACAAGATAAAATAGTTACACTGTGGTTCCTAGTTAGATGCTAACGCAACCCTAGACCCTTGAGTGATTAGTTACTCATGGTTTGAAAGTAAAAAGCGGAAAGTTTAGAGAAATGAGTAGACATGGAAGATAATTATATTGATGAAACGAAATACAACTTTAGATGAGCTCAATGTCTTGACACAAATCTAAAATCAAGATAGAACAATAAGAAAGAAAGCAGGGAAAGGCGTCAATGTCTTGAGTCGCCCGGATGGAAGCGTGAGGCTATGCTGTGAAGTGGTCCGACGGAGGGAAGACTCTTCTCTCTCGAGCTATTCGTCTCCGGTTGAAGTCTGGAGAGGACTCTGCTGTCACTTATGTAGTTCTTTCGAGAATCAACAACCCTTTCTCATCTCACAGAGCTGCCCTTTTATAGATGATGCATTCGCAATTAATGGCAAATCTGCATGATTGGCGGCGAGATTGATACTATGCGTCCATCTCACCTGATTGCGTGATTCTCGGGTCAATTAAGATCCACCACTTTGGCCACAAATCATGTTCGTCAATCATCCGTCAATCTCTCAAGATTCTGCTTTGATTCTCAGCGCCTTACATTAATGGTCGTCTATGCGTCCATGAATAGTTTGGCCGATGTCAACGCAGCGTAGGTTGTGAACGCGTAGTCTTGCGTTGAGTAGTTGTTAACGCATCTTCAGGTTGTTTGCATTTCGTTCAGATCATACGTCCATGAAGAATAGATTGCTAACGCGTCGTTCTGCGTTAAGACGTCATCAACGCATCGTTTGCATTCCTGCGAACATGCGTTTTAGGCTCAAAAAGTGGTAAAATCATTTATCTTCATAGAAATACAAGAGTATAACGCAAAGGAAGATTTATTAATAAAAATCACATAAACCGCCGCATGCTTCTCTATTTAATCTCTAGTTATCTAAGAGAAAGGCTATTATAACTTGTATTTCTACAAGTTATCAACAAGCGAGAATATGGTCGACGAAGGGTGACTCCAGAGAGGAAAACTTAGACTGCCTTTTTTTTTTTCTTGCTGCCTCCCCTTCCTTCTCCTCTTCTAAAACGCCCCCCCTACATTCAAAATTCAACTGAGGATCTCTCCCCAACCGAAAACGGCGCAGCCTCCTGCTAACTATCAACTCCCTTCACGCTTCCCCCTCTGTAAAACTATTATTAACGATAATTAAAAAATTATTATTTATTTTATTTTATTTTATTTTATTTTATTATATATATATATATATATATTTTAAATTAAAGGGGGAAATGATTTACTGAAATTAGGGCCGTTACACTCTCCCCTCCTTGGGAGAACTTTCGTCCCCGAAAGTCCTAATCCTAAAAGAGCTCAGGGTACCTTGACCTCATTTCTTCCTCCCGCTCCCATGTTGCTTCCTTGAAACCATGGTTCTCCCATAACACCATCACCAGTGCTATTTCCTTGTTACGCAAGGTTTTCACTTCCTTTGCCAAGATTTCTATGGGTACCTCCTCGTAGCTTAGGTCTTCCCTCAACTGTAATGGTTCGTAGTCCACTATATGAGAAGGGTCGGCGACATACTTCCTTAGCATGGAGACGGGAAACACATTGTCGACTGCGTCGAGAGACGGTGGTAGCGCCAACCGATATGCCACGAGGCCAATCCGTTCCAAAATCTCAAACGACCCTATGAAACGGGGACTTAGCTTCCATTTCCTGCCGAATCTCAAAACACCCCTCAACGGGGCCACTTTTAAGAACACGTGATCCCCCACGTCGAACTCCAGGTCCTTGCGTCTAGTGTCTGCATAACTCTTCTCCCTGCTCTGTGCGAACCGCATGCACAACCTAATTCTTTGGATAGCCTCGTTTGACACTTGTACCAACTCTAGCCCTAGCAACCTTCGCTCTCCCACTTCGTCCCAGCAAACTGGAGACCTACAAGATTTTCCGTACAATGCTTCGATGCCGCCATACTGATGGTTGCCTGATAGCTGTTGTTGTTGGCAAACTCCATGAGGTGTAGATAGGAGTCCCAACTTCCTGGGAAATCCAAGGCACAAGCACGCAACATGTCCTCTAGTGTTTGGTTCAATCATTCCGTCTGGCCGTCGGTCTGCGGGTGGAAGGCGGTACTGAAATCCAACCTAGTGCCCAAAGCCGCTTGGAGGCTTTTCCAGAATTTAGAAGTGAACCGCAGGTCCCTGTCTGATACTATGGAGACTGCCACCCCGTGCAACCTTACCACCTCCTTTAGGTAGATCTGTGCCCATTTACCCACCGAAAAGGTGGGCTTCCCTGGAAAGAAGTGTGCAGACTTGGTGAGTCTGTCGACTATAACCCAAATCACTGTATGGCCCAACATCGTTCTTGGTAAACCTCCCACGAAATCCATAGACAGCTCTCCCATTTCCACTCTGGGACACTTAGGGGCTGCAATAGCTCTGTTGGCTTCTGTTTCAGGGCTTTCACTTGCTGGCACACCAGGCATCTACTAACATACTCTGCAAGTCCTTTTTCATGTTATGCCACCAATAGTAACGTTTTAGGTCCTGATACGTCTTAGTGTTGCCAGGGTGAATCGAGAAGGAAGAATTGTGAGCTTCTGACAACAGTTCGCTCTTAAGTTCGTCGCTTGCCGGCACGCACAAACGCCCCTGGAAAAGTAGACCATTTTCCTACGATAACAAGAAATCGCCGCTTTGACCCGCCATTAGCTGGTTAACCTTCTCGACAAGGTAGGGATCACTTTCCCCCGCTGCAAAATTATTATTAACGATAATTAAAAAATTATTATTTTATTTTATTTTTATTTTTATTTTATTTTACTTTATTTTATTTTTTTATTTTTATTGTTTTCTTTAAATTAAAGGGGGAAATGATTTACCGAAATTAGGGCCGTTACAAGCAGAAGGTGTTAGAAAGTATGTTAAGTGTTTCATGCAAGGTGACGCTTGGATAAATGCATGATTGGTTAAGCATGCAGCTTGACATGTGGCAAGCAAATGGCAAAAAGGGAGAAGGAGTAGTATAAATGGGACCTTGAAGAAAAAGGAGCGACTGATGATGCCGAAGTAAGAATTCTTGAGAGAAAGGAGGAATCCTTGCGTCCGTAGTAGAAGTCTGTGGTCAAGAGAGAAGATATCCTGGACAACTTAACTATATCTTGTGTTAAAGAAGTTGTCTTGCGTCTAAAAGGGTCAGTCTTGCGTTTAAGTTTCAAAAGAGATGGGAAGAGATGGGATGCACCTCGCATTAGCTATCAACCTTGCGTCCAAGGACAGGGTTGCGACCAACCGAGCTGCCAAAGAAATATGAAGCATTGCATTCCAGAGTTAGAATGCTTCGTCCAAGAAGATTAGGAAGAGGAAATAGCAAGAAAGAGGGAAACTATCCTTCAAGTATTTAGTGAGTGACACCTTTCTTTCTTTGGAAATGCTTTATTGAAAATGTTACTCTGATTTTATTCTGAGCTATGATTTGATGAAAAGTGTTTATTTGAATATATAGTTCACAAGGCATGTCTTATCTTTTCTCTATAAGTTGTTGAAAAGCATGTTGTGAGATGTGGTTTAGCGAGAAATATCTTATTTTTCATGAAAGGTTTCATATGAACTAATTATGCCAAATGTTGATTTTCAAAATGTTTTAGAGGAGGCTCAATGCTGAGGGACATGAGAAGGCATGTGAGTTTGCCCGGGACTCAGTATTGAGGGACATAGAGAAGTGATAACTTGTAGAAATACAAGTTATAATAGCCTTTCTCTTAGATAAATAGAGATTAAATAGAGAAGCTTGCGGCAGTTTATGTGATTTTTATTAATAAATCTTCCTTTGTGTTATACTCTTGTATTTCTATGAAGATAAATGATTTTACCACTTTTTGAGCCTAAAACGCATGTTTTAACGCAGGAATGCAAACGATGCGTTGATGACGACTTAACGCAGGACGACGCGTTAGCAATCTGTTCTTCATGGACGCATGATCTGAATGGAACGCAAACAACCTGAAGATGCGTTAACAACTACTCAACGCAAGATTACGCGTTAGCAACCTACGCCGACCATTAATGCAAGGTGCTGAGAATCAAAGCAGACTTTTGAGAGATTGACGGATGATTGACGAACATGATTTGTGGCCAAAGTGGTGGAACTTAATTGACCCTAGAATCACGCAATCAGGCGAGATGGACGCATAGTATCAATCTCGCCGCCAATCAAGCAGATTTGCCATTAATTGCGAACGCATCATCTATAAAAGGGCAGCTCCGCGAGATGAGAAAGGGTTGATTCTCGGAAGAACTCCATAACTGACAGCAGAGTCCTCTCCAGACTTTGACCGAAGACGAATAGCTCGAGAGAGAAGAGTCTTCCCTCCGCTGGACCACTTCACAGCATAGCCTCACGCTTCCATCCAGGCGACTCAAGACATTGACGCCTGTCCCTGCTTTCTTTCTTATTGTTCTATCTTGATTTTAGATTTGTGTCAAGACATTGAACTCATCTAAAGTTGTATTTCGTTTCATCAATATAATTATCTTCCATGTCTACTCATTTCCCTAAACTTTCCGCTTTTTATTTTCAAACCATGAGTAACTAATCACTCAAGGGTCTAGGGTTGCGTTAGCATCTAACTAGGAACCACAGTGTAACTATTTTATCTTGTCAACTGCGAGCTTAATCCGATGCTTATGTCCATCTGACAAATCGATATAAGTAGTAATAATCAAACTGCTCGAGAGGGTAAGTGATTGTGGAACTCAATTGACAAGGGTCAAGTAGTATTGTCTGTCTATGGGGATAACCTTGGTTCTTAACACTCTCCTATGCGTTATAGACATATAACGCATAGCGGCTAACAACCGGGAGAAGAGTCGCAAGTATAAATAGAATACTACTGTGCGTTTTTGATGTTAGATGTTAATCAACCCGAACCCTTTCTTTATCCATTCACACACATCTTTAGCTGAACTTGCTGTGACGCATGCTTTCCATATTCCACAATTTTTTAGTTTAGTGTACAAACAATCGCTTTCTTTAGATTAAAATCAACTCTCTGAACTATTTATTGGTTACCATTGCAACGCATGAAATTCAATTACAAAGTTAATCAATATAACCCCTGTGTTCGACCTCGGACTCACCGAAAATATCTAGTCCTTTGCTTATACTTGGGTAAAGGATAGGAAAACTTGACAAGACCACCAACGCATAGTAGTAAGACGCATAGCATGCTCAAAGCATGACATGTTGAATGCATAAACACATCATTTAACACTTTGCTTTAGGACAATTTACACATACAAAATAACAACACTTGCCCAAGTACTAGGTCCAGGGGAAACTCACATGCCTTACTAGCATTGACCCACCTCTAAAACATTTTCCCTTTTAGAAGCAACATTTTATACAAATCGTTCATAAGAATACAAGGCAATTATTATATCAATAACATTTCACAAACATGCTTCAATAGCTTTAAGAACATAAATATGCTTCATAAATCATTTAATTACAAATTCACATTTCATTGGAAAACCGAACTATCATGTTCAACAAAATCGTTTTAAAGTAAAAGAAGTGTCACTCACAATTCTTCCTAGGCCTTGAGTGGATTATACGCCTTTCCTATTTCCTCTTGGCCTAAAATAGATATTTTCCCTTGTTATACTTCTTTTCCATTCATCAAAACATAAACAGTAACTCATTACACGCACAATGTTTGTAATTCGTCACGCGGTTAAGCTCTCATAGGTTTATTCTCAAACTTTAACACTAAAGCTATAACTACTAATTGTTCCTTACCCTTCTGTTATACCCTGATTCCAGGGACACTTTGTGTGCAGTTTACTCCTGCTGTTATACCCACGTTGAACTTTAACTACTCCTTAACAAAGCTGACTGCTACAGCCTTGATCTCTCTGCTTAATCCCTGCTAAACACGCATTTCCAGCCCATTTTAAGACTTCTTCCCTTCTACAAACTTGTAAAGAATTAAGTCCCACAGCTTACCTCAAAATTTCAAGGCTTAACTCTTTTTCGTTCTCCAGTTATGCCAAAATCACTCCACGTTGCTCCAGATTGCATAACAGTTCTGTAGTTGCTGCTTTTACCTAAAGATTCATGTGATTAACTTCAATTTCAGCTCAACCATCCTTCATAAGACTTGTTAAGAATTATATTAACTTACTAACCTCAAAATTTCAGCCCCAAACTCGGCTTCCTTGAGTCGTTCCACTCCAAACATCAACCACTGTTCAGTCTGTGGGTCTACGATCAATCAGTCTCCTGTTCCAGCTCTGATTTGAGCACCAAAACGAGTGAAATTTCGTCCAAAAACTAAAAGAACACCTTCCTCTTCCTTCTTTTGTGGTCTCTCTGAAAGATGGAATCGACTTAAGTTCTCGAAATGTCTGAAAGTGATTAAACTCACCTATATATATACTGCCGACTTATCCCTCACAAGTACCAAGATGATAATGCCGACTTACCCCTCACTCGTAGGCTGCGCGCGGGTCTTTTCTTCGACGCAAGGCACTCATGTCTATGTTCTCCTTCAGCATCTTCAGCAACTAACCATTCTCAGCGCATGGTGTTCTCGGCGCCTCCTACCTTCGACGCATACAACATAGTCATTCACACCACTAGCTTCATCGCGTCAGGACCGTTCTGTCTTGGACGCAGTGTGACTTCAACACATGGTGACTTCAACGTATGGTTCAAGCATATTTCTTCCCCCGACAATGATCCCTTATTCTCCGATGCGGCGACTACTTCGGCTCACAACCCTTTATGATTCAATAAATAACGCATGGTTTCTCAAATAATTCAACTTCCCACTACATTCACCAACGCATTGTCTTGGCCAACACTTAACCAAAATTTTGCTCTACTTCTCGGCTACTTTTCCTCTAGCAACGCATAACCTCAATCATATTGCTCTCCCTAACACTTGGTTTTACAAGTCAGTGCTTACAGTTTGCGTTAACATCTAAATAAGAACCATATTGTAACTATTGGATCTTGTCAATTGTAATCTTAATTCGATGTTTATGTCCATGTAGCTAATCGATATAAGTAGTAATAATCAGACTGCTTGAGAGGGTAAGTGATTGTGGAACTCAATTGACAAGGCTAAGTAGTGTTGCCTAGACATAGGAACAACGTTGGCACTTAACATTCTCCTATGCATTATAGACATATAACGCATAGCGGCGGACAACTGGGAGAAGAGTCGCAAGTATGAATAGACTATCGCCATGCATTTCGGATGTTAGATGCTAACCAACCCTAACCCTGTTTTTACCCATTCATTAAATTCACCTAGCTGACTTTGCTGTGTCGCATGCCTTTTCATCATCCACATTTTAGTTTAGTGTATATGTTATCGCTTTCTTTAGATTAGAAGCAAACACCTCTCTCAAATTATTTTTGGTTACCACTACAATACATATAATAAACTTAAATAAAGAATCAACATAGTCCCTATATTCGACCTCGGACTCACCGAGGAAACCTAGTCCTTTGATTATACTTGGGTAAAGGGTAGGAAAACTTGACAGATTACCAACGTATAGCATTAAGCATAAGTAAGACACATAGTATGTTAAACGCATAGGAAGCTTAATCATAATAGATAGATGCAGTAACAAGTTTTGCACTTCAGGTCTGCATTGCACCGCAACAACGGGAATCACCTTCATCGATAAAAGAGGTCTAGAGTCAGCCAAAAGAGACTCGGGAGGGTGAAAAGATTGGGGGAAATAAGAAAGGAGACGCCGCTTACAGCAAGGAGGTCGTAGGCGAGCCATTCAAAATGCATGGGTTAGTCTCTGAGGTCTATCAGTCCTGCGGAGATGACCCTGGACTTCAATGAAGGACCTATCAAAAAGGTTGTGATGGCCACAGAGGCCAAGAGAAGAAGAGAAGAAGAAGAGGAAGTGGTACCCCTGATAAGGAAGAAAAGAAGAGCATCACAAGAAACTGCCAAGGATGAAGAGCCAAAAAATGTAGAGCCAGGAGACGATCCTGAGTTCCCGATTGCGGCAACATCCTTTGATCAGCTTGCAGAAAAGATGAAGAAGAAGAGGGCTAAATTAAGAAAAGAGCTCGAAACGCTCAAAAAATGAGCGGAGAGAATTGCTAAGGACGCATTGTCCAGCAAAAAGGTGTGCAGGGTAGTGCAACCTGAGGAAGAATGGGAAACGCAAGGCCTTCCTAATCCTCAAATTGACGAAGCCGGTATGGCATTGGAGGAGGAAATGAGGGAAGAAGAAAGAATAGAAAAGGCAGCTGAGGAGCTTGAGAGAGAGCTGTAAATAGAAGAAGATGAGGAGTTGGCTGCACGAATAAATGCCCAAGAAGAGAGGGAGGGCAAGAAGAAAAAGAAGAAGAAAAGTAGGCACCACTCGCCTACACGGAAGGAACGCATCGGGGAGGATGCGTTAGAGGTGCAAGGTGTCAGCACCTTGAGAAAGAAGAAAAAGAAAGAAAAACCAAACTCCCACGTATTCACCAAGAGAAACGCAAAGGGAAGGAGAAAGTGACTGACGTTCCAACTAAAGCGGCCAAGAGCAAGAAAAAGACAGTGGATAAAATACCTGCTAAGGCCAAAGTAAAAGAGAAGGTGGCGGATGCATCACCAAAGAAGAAGGATGGAAAAGGGAGATGTAGGGTGTTCCTTGATTTCTTGATGGAGGTGGGATTTTTCCCTGAAGAAGCCCCGTTGGCGCCATATATCACTGAAATCATCGACCACCACAGATGGAGAAATTTCTGTTCCAACACTCTTTGGATCCTGATAACATGTAGAAATACAAGTTATTACAGTCTTTTTCTTAGAAAAATAGAGATTAAATAGAGAATCATGCGGCAGTTGATGTTAAATTCTATTGATAAATCTTCCTATGTGTTCTACTCTTGTAAATTGATAAAGATAATTATTTTATAACTTTTTTAGCCTAAAACGCATGTTTTAACGAGGGAAAGCGAGCGATGTAAGCACCTAATTGGTAAGCACGTTCAAAAGCTTTAAGCGAACTGGTATTAATAATCTCATATTGTAAATTCAAAAAAAAAAGAAAAGAAAAAAGGACAAACCAAAAAGGGGAAGAAGACAAAAGAAGAAAAAAAAAAAAAAAAAAGAGAAGAAAAGGAAAAAAGAAAAAGAAGAAGAAAGGATAGGTTGGATGCGTTGGTTATAACTTTCTTTGGACAGAAATTTTGCCGACTTCATTTTACTCATTTCCAAACTCCATTTTATGCTATTTTTCAGCTGCACGTCATGGAGAGGTTGAAGAAGAGTTCTAGGGCAATTTCGTGCAAGGTTTTGGAAGATTTCATGGTAAAACAGAAGCTGAAACAGAAGCTTCATCTGCTGTCGCGTAGCTCGAACCAGGTATGGTGTTTGGTGAATATCGAGCTGAAGAGATTGAATTTCGGCCTAAAATTTTAATTTTAGTAAGTTATCTCAATTTGGAACAACTTTTATGTAGGATGCTTGAGTTGAAATGGATTAGAAACATGTAAACTTTTAGCTGGAAGTTACTGATACGAAATTTCTGTGCAATCTAGAGTAGCGCAGAGAAAACTTGCAATATCTAACGAACAAGGACGAGTTAAGCCACAAAATTTTGAGGTAAGCTAGAAAACATGTTTCTCTACAAGTTTGTAGAAGGAAAGAAGTTCTAAATCTGGCTGGAAATATGACTTTGAATTGATAGAAGTGAGAACAAACAGGAAAGGAGGAAACTCTGCTGTCGGGTGCCGTTGGGAAGCAGGTAACGCTGAGAATTGGAGTGGGAGTAGCGACACTGGTGTTGCTGGTTGTGTAAAGGAGGATTTTCTCTCACAAATATCGCTGGCTCTCGCTCAGTATCACTCATCAGGTAGTGTCGCTGGTATCGCTCATGCTGGTGTTGCTAGTGTCGTGACCTGTTGTGTAATTTTGTTAGTAAACTCGCTAGTAAGGTGAAATCTCGTTGGTAATCTCGCTAGTGACATAGAATCTCGCTTATTATTTGTATTTTAGGAAAGAAAGGGAGTCTCAGTGGTGAATCATGATTAGAGTTTAAGTATGCACGTTTAATGATCATGTAAAGGAAGTTTAAGGAGGAATGTGTATTTACAGGCCAAGAAGAGCTCGGGGCCTAAGGACAAGTTGTGAGTGACACTTTTCTTTCTTTGAAAACGAATTTATTGAAAATGTTTAGTTTGGTTTTTCTTATGAAATATGGCTTTGAGATGAACTGTTTTCTTGAAAAGCATGATGTTTGATGATATTGTTCATAAGGCACGTTTTATACGTTTTCTATAAGACGTTGAATGGCATGTTTTGAAATGTTGTTTATCGTGATATACCTGATTTTCATGAAAGGTTTTCATGTGAACTATTTACGTATAATATCGATTCCTAAAATGTTTTAGAGGAGGCTCAATGCTGAAGGACATGAGAAGGCATGTGAGTCTCCTCGGGAGCCAGTACTGAAGGACTCGTAGAAGGTACTTGGGCAACCCGCCATATTCCTATGTGCACATAGAGGTTATATGCTGGTGCATTGAGTTTCACTCCGCATCGAGCCTTACTTGTTTTCGACGTCGGGTGCGTTGAGTCTTTCTCCGCCCTGACTAAGGGAAAGTTTTGAGAAATAACTGTTTTTCGTATACGATGATTTTGGCATGAACATATGTGATTTGTTTACGTTGTTGAAATTATGATTTTACAGAAATGATTATTTGTATCACGTTTACGTTTATGGCGTTATTATGATTTTAACATGCCTGTTTTCGAACAAAAGATAGTTTTACAAAATTAGTCACTCACAGGGCTTTTAACTCACGTTTTCCATGTTTTCTTTTCCTCCCAGGTAGCAAGAACGTTCCTGGTGCATTGCCTACTCCAACTCGCCCTGCTTAAGCTTCAAGTTTCCAAAAATAGTTTATTTTCTCGTTGTTATACGTGTAAATAATTTAGCACTGGTGGCATTTAGAGTTAGTTGTTTATAAGTGGGTTATGAGAGAGTATGTTATAAAAGTGTATTGGGTACAGGAAGGATTATTATATTATGATCATGCGTTAATATGGCTGAATTCTATGAATGTATACGTATGGAATGTTTGTGCAAGAAGTTATGTAAGATATGGCAATATGCGTCATAAGAGGGGTGATGTATATTGTCTTCACATCTTCTTTCAAGTTAAGTAGGCAATCAGAGAGGGGGTGTGACAACCGACCTGTAGATTCTTAACACAGGACTATGCGTTGGCAACTTGTGACGCGTTGACATCCGCTCAATGCAGGATGATGCGTTAGAACATATGGATGCGTCGACGCATGAACCTAAATTCTTCATGGACGCATAACGACCAGAAACGTAAGGCAGCAGTAAATCAGATCACAATCTTGAGAGATTGTCATAAGATTGACATGCATGATCTGTGGCTAAAGTGGTGGATCTAAATTGAACCAAGAATTATGTAATTAGGCGAGAAAGACGCACGACATCAATTTCATCCAATCACGCAGATTTGCCACTGATTAAGAATGCAACCTCTATAAAAGGGCAGACCTGCAAGTTGAAAAAGGGTTGTTTATTCTCTAAAGAATTCCTAGGTGATAGCAGAGTTCACTCCAGAAGACAACCGGAGACGAATAGCTCGAGAGAGAAGAGTTTTCCCTCCGCCTGACCACTTCACAGCAGAACCTCACGCTTCCATTCCGGCGACTCAAGACATTGACGCCTTTCCTGCTTTCTATCTCTTTTTCTAGCTTTGATTTTAGATTTGTGTCAAGACATTGAGCTGTCTAAAATTGTATTCCATTCGTTAATCTAAAATTCCTCCATGTTTATCCATTTCTCTACACTTTTCGCTTATTACTTTGAATCCATTAGTAGCTAATCTTTCAAGGGTCACGGGCTGCGTTAGCATCTAAATAAGAACCATGGTGTAACTATTGCTGAACCATTATAATTTTGAACCAGGAATTTTACAACCAACCTTTGAAGGTAATGGAAGGCTTGAAATGAAGCCAGTGATGTTGCAGATGTTGCAAGCCGCAGGGCAATTTGGGGGTGCAATGGGTGACGACCCGTATGCACACTTGAAAAGCTTCTTGGAGATATGTAGCACATTCTCCATGGCTGGAGTATCGTAAGACAGCATCAGGATGATGCTATTCCCTTTCTCTCTCAGAGATGAGGCAAGGCAATGGGCATATTCATTTGAACCTGGTGAGATTACAACTTGGGCGCAAATGGTTGAAAAATTTATGCAGAAATATTTTCCTCCGACGGTGAGTGCAAAGAAGCAACAAGACATTGTCACCTTCGAGCAAAAGGATTCGGAGACTCTTAGTGAGGCTTCAACCCGATTTAAGAGGCTGGTAAGGAATTGTCTGCACAATGACATTCCTGATTGTGTGCAAATGGAGATCTTCTATGGAGGATTAAACAAAACATTACAATCAGTGGCTAACGCCTCCGCCGCAGGAGGATTAATGGACAAGACTTATATGCAAGCCAAGGATATTCTCGATAGAATTTCAAGGAACACTGATGAATGGGTGGATAATAGGTATGGATCCCGATTCTTTGACAAGAGACGGACGCAAGCTGGTACGCTTGAAGCTGATACTGCCACTAATCTTTCAGCTCAGATTGCCACTACGACATCTTTCCTGAAGACAATAGCATTGAACAACCAAGGTGGATTTGTTGCTGCGATGGACGCAATGAATGCGACAGCATCTATAAGCTGTGTGCAATGTGGTGAGGGACACCTGTATAATATGTGTCTTTACAATCCACAATCCGTTTGCTATGTTCAAAACAACCCGTACGCTAAAACATATAATCCGGGTTGGAGGAACCATCCTAACTTTGGATGGGGAGGAAACCAGCAACAGACATAGGGAACTGAGCAACAGCCACAGAGAAGCAACCCTCATGTTCACAACCAAGGTATTCAAGGGCATCAGCCACAAAGAAACCAGTTAGCAAACGCATCATCATCATCCATGGAAGCTCTACTACTAGAATATATCAGTAAGAATGATGCGATGCTCCAAAGTCAGGCTACTGCAATTCGCAATTTAAAAGTTCAAATGGGACAAATTACAGGTGAGCTCAAAAACAGACCTCAAGGAGCATTGCCAAGTAATATTGAAGCCCCACGAGGTAATGGTAAAGAATGATGTCAAGCTGTGACATTGAGGAGTGAGAAAACTCTTCCCACTGAGACGTAAAACCAGAGGACGCAAGGAAACCTGCAGCCTCACATCACTTCACAACCAACTCCAACAGCACCAACCAATGATCCGCAGCCATCATCAATCACCACAATTACTCAATAGCAGGAAAATAGAGGGAGGAGAGAAAAAGCAACGCAGGCAGAACCTGTGTCGGTATATCAAGATACCTCTCTCCCTATGCGTCCACCCTTTCCTCAATGCCTAAAGAAGAAAAAACAATGAGGGCCAATTTAAAAAATTTCTGGACGTTCTCAAACAACTTCACATCAACATTCCGTTGGTGGAAGCCCTGGAACAAATGCCAAGTTATGTCAAATTTTTAAAAGACATACTATCCAAGAAGAGAAGGCTCAGAGAATTTGAGACAGTCGCATTAACGCAAGAACGCGAGCGACCGATAAATTCTTAACACAGGACTATGGTTGGCAACCTGTGACGCGTTGACATCCGCTCAACGTAGGATGATGCGTTAGAACATATGGATTCTAGACAAGAGTGAACACATGAACCTAAATTCTTCATGGACGCATAACGACCAGAAACGCAATGCAGCGGTAAATCAGATCAGATCTTGAGAGATTGTAGGAAGATTAACATGCATGATCTGTGGCTAAAGTTGTCATACGCCCTCTCTGATTACCTACTTAACCTGAAAGGAGATGTGAAGACAATATATATCACCCCTCTTGTGACGCATATTGCTCTATCTTACATAACTTCTTGCACAAACATTCCATACGTATACATTCATAGAATTCAACCATGATCATAAAATAATAATCCTTCCTGTACACAGTACACTTTTATAACATACTCTCTCATAACCCACTTATAAACAACTAAATCTACATGCCACCAGGGTTAAGTTATTTACATGTACAACAACGAGAAAATAAACTATTTTTGGAAACTTGAAGCTTAAGTAGGGCGAGTTGGAGTAGGCAATGTACTAGGAACGTCCTTGCTACCTGGGCGGAAAAGAAAACAATGAAAAACGTGAGCTAAAAGCCTCGTGAGTGACTAATTTTGTAAAACTATCTTTTGTTCGAAAAACAGGCATGTTAAAATCATAATAACGCCATAAACGTAAACTTGATTCAAATAATCATTTCTATAAAATCATAATTTCAACAACATAAACAAATCACATATGTTCATGCCAAAATGATCGTATACGAAAAACAGTTCGTTCTCACAACTTTCCTTTAGTCAGGGCGGAGTAAGACTCAACGCACCCGACGTCGAAAACAAGTAAGGCTCGATGCGGAGCAAAACTTAACGCACTAGCATATAACCTCTATGTGCACATAGGACTATGGCGGGTTGCCTAAGTACCTTCTCCATGTCCTTCAGTACTGGGTCCCAGGAAAACTCACATGCCTTCTCATGCCCTTCAGCATTGAGCCTCCTCTAAAACATTTTAGGAATTGATATTATACGTAAATAGTTCACATGAAAATCTTTCATAAAAATCAGGTATATCACGATAAACAACATTTCACAACATGCCATTCAACGTCTTATAGAAAATGTATAAAACGTGCCTTATGAACAATATCATCAAACATCATGCTTTTCAAGAAAACAGTATCTCAACCATATTTCATAAGAAAAACCAAACTAAACATTTGCAATAAATTTGTTTTCAAAGAAAGAAAAGTGTCACTCACAACTTAACCTTAGGCCCTGAGCGGATTATATGCCTTTCCGAGCTCTTCTTGGCCTGTAAATACACATTTCTCACGTTACGTTTTCCTTAAACTTCCTTTACATGATCATTAAACGTGCATACTAAAACTTTAATCATGATTCACCACCGAGACTCCCTTTCTTTCCTAAAATACACATAATAAGCGAGATTCAATGTCACCAGCGAGATTACCAACGAGATTTCACCTTACTAGCGAGTTTACTAACGAAATTACACAACAGGGCACAGCACTAATGACACCAGCATGAGCGATACCAGCGACACTACTTGCTGAGCGAGATTGTGAGAGAAAATCCTTCTTTACACGATCAGCGACACCAGTGTCGCTACTCACGCTCCAATTCTCAGCGTTACCTGCTTCCAAACGGCACCCGACAGCAGAGTTTCCTCCTTTCCCATTTGTTCTCACTTCTGTCAATTCAAAGTCATATTTCCTTCCAGATTTAGAACTTGTTTCCTTCTACAAACTTGTAGAGAAACATGTTCTCTAGCTTACTTCAAAATTTCGTGGCTTAACTCGTTTTGGTTCGTCAGATATTGCAAGTTTTCTCTGCACTGCTCCAGATTGCACAGAAATTTCGTATCAGAAACTTCTAGCTAAAAGTTTACATGTTTCTAATCCATTTCAACTCAAGCATCCTACATAAAAGTTGTTCAAAATTGAGTTAACTTATTAAACTTAAAATTTTAGCCCAAAATTCAATCTCTTCAGCTCGATATTCACCAAACACCAGACCTGGTTCGAGCTACGCGACAACAGATGAAGCTTCTGTTTCAGCTTCAGTTTTAACATGAAATCTTCCAAAACCTTGCATGAAATTGCCCTAGAACTCTTCTTCAACCTCTCCACGACGTGCAGCTAAAAAATAGCATAAAATGGAGTTTGGAAATGAGTAGAATGAAGCCGGCAAAATTTCTGTCCAAAGAAAGTTATAACCGACGCATCCAACCTTATTCTTTCTTCTTCTTTTTCTTTTTTCCTCTTTTTTTTTTTTTTTTAATGTACAATATGAGATTATTAATACTAGTTCGCTTAAAGCTTTTGAACGTGCTTACCAATTAGGTGCTTACAATAATGGTAGCTTATTGCATCATGCGTCGCATCCCCATTGATGTCGGACGCATAATTTCGGGGCAAATAAGAGGGGTCTTCAACAAACCAAGAGGCCAGCTCTGTTTCCCCTCACTTATCATGAACTTATGCGCCAATGCTGCCATCGGAAGGCAGATAGATGTGTTAGACGCAGAGAATATGATCGAAGTTAGTGGGGTAATCGCCCATAAGACTCTGCATCGGTTGATGAGAGGATCGCAACATCTGCCAAAGCCTGCTAAGGCCACCAAAAGACCTCCACTCCATCACCTAAAGTGTCGCCTCCGAAGCCGCAAATGAAGAAGAAGGGAAGACATCCAAGCCGAAATACAAACCACCACCTCAAGCTTTCCCGACCTCAAGCTCTTCACCTCCATTTTCAACAACTAGAAGAGAACCAACTCCACCTCCTCCTAAAACGCATCACCCAAAACCTTCTCAACCTCAACCTTCCGCAAAACCTATCTCCACTATGCGTCCATCATCCCCTACGTTTGATGAAACTTCATCAACTTCTCGACCCTAGCCAAACCATCCTCAACCACAACCGCAACCTCAACCTCAAGAAGCCCAACTCGACCTCGACTGGGAGACAGTGCAAACATACCTACAACAATGAATCTTACGTCCAATGATGCATTCAATGAATATGTTAGCACGCCGGCAGACGGAGCAATTTCACTTCACATTGAATTATATTCATCAACTGTTTCCAATTCGACCGGAAGTCCCGCACCCTAACATTCCTGAACGCTTACAACATCCGCTTGTCTTCCCAATGCCTCAACGCCCTGCATCTGAGTAGAAACGCAAACTTGATGAAGACAAGTTGGATAGTTAAAATTTAGGGGTGTAGTTCGAGTTGTATCTTCTTTATAGCTTTCCTTGCAATTATCTTCATCTCCAACTGTATGCGTTTGTGGGAAAAGAATTAATAGAATGAAAATTTCTGCACTGCATTGAATTTCTAATTACCTCCTTGCGTTTTCCTTGTGTTGTAAATTCATTCTAAGTACTGTATTTATTCCTAAATTTTATCTTTGCGTTGAAAAGTTAGTCACTATGATAATAATCATGCTTACACTTGCTGCACACTCTTAAGCTAGATTACTTTCAAAGCATCTGCATACTATTCCATAGAAACACAAACCTACTTTGCAAAAATTTTCAACATAATCTTTGTTTATAATTTAAGCAATCAGGACCTTGCTACTCTCAAGTTTGGGGGTTGAAGAGGTTTGAACTGTCAAAGATAAAAATATGAGGAACTTATTTCTAAAAATATCCAAAAAAAAAACATCTTTTAAATGCAAAACTCTGCTGACAAGACTGATATATTTATCTTATTAAGAGTTTAGCTAAAAACAACCCCTGCTCGTAGTTGGCCGCCTTCATGTGAGTAATCATAATTAGCAATATACAAATAAATAACAAACTCCAATGTCTAGTGAAGAAACTGAACTTAGATAAGAGTTTAGTCGAGAAGGGCACTTGATCGTAGTTGGTTGCTTCCATGCACCCCATAGTTGGTATGTCAGAACGAAGGTGGGTAACCCTACTCGACACATGGTTACTTATAAACAATAAAACAAATGAAAGAAAAAGAAACTTTATATCTTCATCTTTTCAAACTCAATGTTAAAAGAAGAAACAAAAATTTTGTGAATAATGAGTAAAAAATTTTGAAAAGAAAGCTTGCAGCATACAAATTAGACCCATTCTAAAGAAAAGAATATAGAGGTAGAGAAGTAATATAACTGACGGGTAGCTGATTGAGTATAGCATTCTGAGAGACTAGTCAATGCGTTGATAAAATTTTAGGGTTGATTGAAGTCTTAGATAGAAGTTATGCTTGAGGACAAGTATTTCTCTAAGTTTGGGGGTGTGATAACTTGTAGAAATACAAGTTATTACAACCTTTTTCTTAGAACAATACAGATTAAATAGAGAATCATGCGGCAGTTGATGTTAAATTCTATTGATAAATCTAACTATGCGTTCTACTCTTGTAAATTGATGAAGATAATTATTTTATAGCTTTTTGAGCCTAAAATGCATGTTTTAAGGCAGAAACGCGAGCAACTTGTAGATTCTTAACGCAGGATTATGCGTTGGCAACCTGTGACGCGTTGACATCCGCTCAATGCAGGATGATGCGTTAGAACATATGGATGCGTAGACGCATGAACCTAAATTCTTCATGGACGCATAACGACCAGAAACACAAGGCAGCGGAAAATCAGATAAGAATCTTGAGAGATTGTCGGAAGATTGACATGCATGATTTGTGGCTAAACTGGTGTATCTAAATTAACCGAGAATTACACAATTAGGCGAGATAGACGCACGACATCAATTCCCTCGAATCACGTAGATTTGCCACTGATTACGAACGCATCCTCTATAAAAGGGCAGACCTGCAAGCTGAAAAAGTGTTGTTGATTCTCGGAAGAATTCTTAAGTGATTGCAAAGTTCTCTCCAGAAGACAATCGGAGATGAATAGCTCAAGAGGGAGGAGTCTTCCCTCCGCCTGACCACTACACAGCAGAACCTCACGCTTCCATTCTGGCGACTCAAGACATTGACGCCTTTCCTGCTTTCTATCTCTTTTTCTAGCTTTGATTTTAGCTTTGTGTTAAGACATTGAGCTGTCTAAAATTGTATTCAACGCGATTCGATTTTTCATTTCCCATTTTCAAAACCCCTTCATCTTTCAAACCTCCAGTGATTTGAGTTCTTCGCACTTCTGTCTATGTCTAGCCAATCAGACTCCCAAAACCAAGAACACTTCGCTGGCGACGTTTCCCCAATATCTTCCTACAATGCCCAATATTCGACCCATCTTCTTCTTCATCTGAACCGCGACCAGTCCTCGAGATATCTCCTAACCCTCGAGCTCCATTTTTCTCTTTACCACTATTCCAACCCACCGGCCCTGTGAGGCCTTTCGCTTCTCCGGTCCACCCTAAACCTCCAAACCCCAGCCCTCCATTTATCCCAACTTTTTCGGCGTCACAAATCACAGCTAGTGCCCAAAGACCGCCTATAACCCTATTTTTTCGACCATTTGTCAGACCTCCAGTTCGTCCACCAATAGTCGATCTTGACTCAGATGACTATGTGGAAGTCCTGAACATTCAACCCCTGACCTGAATCGACCCAGCACCCACTCCAAAACTCAAAAGTCGAGTCAAGTCCTATATCCTAAAGCACAGAATGAAGAGTGTGAAGGAGTTTTTCACCGCAAACTTCAATGCCGGAAACCAACGTCTAAGCACGAAAAACTCCGAAGCCGAGCAACCGGGTCCTAGAACAGTTCGCGATGAAGCTAGCACACTGTATGGAAGCAGTGAAATTCGCCTCAAAGACAAGCGGAATGTCTTCTGCGATATCCTCGAGAGGATTGCTCAAGAGGAAAGAGACGCAAAGGCTAGGGAGGATGACGGGGAGGTCAACCAGCCTTTGCCTTCATCAAGACACCCCAGCACAAGAGGGACTGATGAAGTGGGGGGAGGAGTAGAAGAGGATGTGGTTATGGAAGAAGGGGAAGGGAACTCTGCGCGTTTCCAGACGAATGGATAGCACACATTCTCAGCCGTCTGCGGGACCCGTTTGAAGCATGTGTTTCAAACATAAAAAGGGAATCACCCTCACCGATAGAAGAGGACCAGAGTTAGACAAAAGAGACTCGGGAGGGTGAAGAGATTGGGGGAAATAAGGAAGGAGACGCCGCCTACAGCAAGGAGGTCGTAGGTGAGCCAGTCAAAACGCATGGGTTAGTTCTTCCGTCTATCAGTCCTGAGGAGACGACCATGGACTCCAATGAAGGACCTATCAAAAAGGTTGTGATGGCCACAGAGGCCAAGAGAAGAAGAGAAGAAGAAGATGAAGTGGTACCCCTGATAAGGAAGAAAAAAAAGGGTATCAGAAGAAACTGCCAAGGATGAAGAGCCGAAAAACGCAGAGGAATGAGACGGTCCTGAGTCCCCTATTGCAGCAACATCCTTTGATCGGCTGGCAGAGAAGATGAAGAAGAAAAGGGCCAAGTTGAGGAAAGAGCTCAGGGCCCTAAGAAAAGGAGCAGAGAAAATTGCTAAGGACGCATTGTCCAGAAAAAAAGGTGCGTAGGGTAGTGCGACCTGAGGAGGAATTGGAAACGCAAGGCCTTCCTGATCCTCAAATTGACGAAGCTGCTATGGCATTAGAGGAGGAAATGAGGGAAGAAGAAAGAATAGAAAAGGCAGCTGAGGAACTTGAGAGAGAGTTGCAAATAGAAGAAGATGAAGAGCTGGCTGCACGAATAAATGCCCAAGAAGATAGGGAGGGCAATAAAAAAAAGAAAAAGAAAAGTAAGCACCCTCGCCTATACGGACGGAATGCATAGGGGAGGATGCGTTAGAGGAGCAAGGTGTCAGCACCTTGAAAAAGAAGAAAAAGAAAGAAAAAGAGGAGTCAGTCACCAAACTCCCAGGCATTCACCACGAGAAACGCAAAAGGAATGAGAAAGTGACTGACGTTCCAACTAAAGTGGCCAAGAGCAAGAAAAAGACAGTGGATAAAATACCTGCTAAGGCCAAAGGAAAAGAGAAGGTGGCGGATGCATCACCAAAGAAGAAGGAAGGAAAAGGGAGACGCAGGGCGTTCCCTGATTTACTGATGGAGGTGGAATTTTTCCCTGAAGAAGCCCCATTGCCGCCGTTCATCACTAAAATCATCGACTACCACGGTTGGAGAAATTTCTGTTCCAGCACTCCTTGGATCCAACCTGACTTGGTCCGCAGCTTTTATAACGGACGCATTGATGAAGAGGAGGATGTGGTAGTAGTTGAAAAATACGAGGTCCCATTCAACACAAGGGAAATAAACGCAATCTATAAGTTAAGGGACAACGCGGATGCGAAAGGAAACAAAATAATAGAATCAACTCCACTGGAGTTAATGGAAGACGTAGTCCGCGTACTGGCAAAGCCTAGGGCAAAGTGAGACGTATCATCCACAGGCATTAAAACTTTGCCTCTAACAGCCTACAGCCAGAGGCCAACCTGTGGGTATACTTGGTGAAGAAGCAGCTAATCCCAACGACGCATGACAGAACAGTGTCAAGTGATTGGGTAATGGCAGCTTATTGCATTATGCATTGCATTCCCCTTGATGTCGGACGCATAATTGCGGCACAGATAAGAGGGCTGTTCAATAAACCAAGAGGCCAGCTCTTTTTTCCCACACTTATCATGAATCTATACGCCAATGCTGCCATCGGAGGACTGACAGAAGTGTTAGACGCAGAAAAGATGATCGAAGTCAGTGGGGTGATCACCCATAAGACTCTGCGTCGGTTGATGAGAGGATCGCAACATCTGACAGAGCCTGCTAAGGCCACAAAAAGACCTCATCAACCCACTCAGTCACCTAAAGTGTCGCCTTCGAAGCCGCAAACGCAGAAGGGGAAGTCATCCAAACTGAAACACAAGACTGTGGCAAGTCCTGATGCCACCACTTGACCTTCCCCTTCCTCAAGTCCTTCAACTCCACTTCCAACAACCAGAAGAGAACCAACTCCACCTCCTCCTAAGACGCATCGCCCAAAACCTTCTCAACCTCGACCTTCCACAAAACCTATCTCCCCAACCTCCTCATTAAGAGTTGATGACTCACACTACGGAAATTTTGGCGCAACTACTATGCATCCATCATCCCCTGCGTTTGATGAAACTCCATCAATCTCTCGCCCCCAGCCAAACCATCCTCAACCACAATCGCAACCTCAACCTCAAGAAGGCCAACTCGACCTCGACTGGGAGACAGTGCAAACATACCTGCAACAATCAATCTTGCGTCATATGATGCATTCAATAAATATGTTAGCACGCCGGCAGACGGAGCAGTTTCACTTCACATTGAATTACATTCATCAACTGTTTTCAATTCGACCGAAAGTCCCGCCCCCTAACATTCCTGAACGCCTACAACATCCGCTTGTCTTCCCAATGCCACAATGCCCTGCACCTGAGCAGAAACGCAAATCTGATAAAGACAAGTCAGATAGTTAAACTTTAGGGGTGTAGTCAGAGTTGTATCTTCTCTACAGCTTTCCTTGTATTTATCTTCAATAGAATGTATGCGTTTGTGGGAAAAGAATTAATAGAAGGAAAATTTCTCCATCGCATTGAGTTTCTAATTACCTCTTTGCATTGTCCCTTGTTGTAAATTCATTCTAAGTACATATATAATTATTCCTAACTTTTATCTTTGTGTTGAAAAGTTAGTCACTGTGATGATCATCATGCTTACACTTTTTGCACACTCTTAAGTTAGATTACTTTCAATGCGTCTGCATACTATTCCTTAGAAATGCAAACCTACTTTGTATGTATGCAAGTGGCCAATTCAAACCTCTTTTAGAAAATTTTGCAACATCATCTTTGTTTACAATTTAAGCAATGAGGACCTTGCTACTCTCAAGTTTGAGGGTGGAAGAGGTTTGAACTATCAAAGATAAAAATATGAGGAACTTATTTCTCCAAAAGAAAAAAAAAATTCTTTTAAATGAAAAACTTCGCTGACAAGACTAATATATTCATCTTGCTAAGAGTTTAGCTGAAAATGACACCTACCCGTAGTTGGCCGCCTTTATGTGGGTAATCGTAATCAGCAACGCATAGATAAAATAACAAACTACAATGTCTACTGAGGAAACCGAACTTAGATAAGAGTTTAGTCGAGAAAGGCACTTGCTCGTAGTTGGCTGCCTCCATGCACCCCATAGTTGGTATATCAGAGCAAAGGTGGGTAACCCTACTCGATGCATGGTTACTTATAAACAATAAAACAAATGAAAGAAAAAGGAACTTTATATCTTCATCTTTTCAGACTCAATGTTAAAAGAAGAAACAAAAATTTTGTGAATAATGAGTACAGAATTTTGAAAAGAAAGCTTGCTGCATACAAATTAGACCCGTTCTAAAGAAAAGAATATAGAGGTAGAGAAGTAATATAACTGACGGGAAGCTGATTGAGTATAGCATTTTGAGAGACTAGTCAATGCGTTGATAAAACTTTGGGGATGATTGAAGTTTCTTAGATAGAAGTTATGCTTGAGGACAAGCATTTATCTAAGTTTGGGGGTGTGATAACCTGTAGAAATACAAGTTATTATAGCCTTTTTCTAAGAAAAATAGAGTCTTCCCTCCGCCTGACCACTTCACAGCGGAACCTCACGTTTCCATCTCGGCGACTCAAGACATTGACGCCCTTTTCCTGCTTTCTATCTTGTTTTTCTAGTTTGATTTTAGATTTGTGGCAAGACATTGAGCCATCTAAAGTTGTATACCGTTCATCAATCTATATTTCTTCCATGACTACTCATTTCTCTACACTTTCCGCTTTTTACTTTGAATCCATGAGTAACTAATCCATCACGGGTTAAGGGTTGCGTTAGCATCTAAATAAGAACCATAGTGTAACTATTGGATCTTGTCAATTGTAATCTTTATTAGATGCTTATGTTCATCTAGCTAATCGATATAAGTAGTAATAATCAGACTGCTCGAGAGGATAAGTGATTGTGGAACTCAATTGACAAGGCTAAGTAGTGTTGCCTAGACATAGGAACAACCTTGGCACTTAATACTCTCCTATGCACTATAGACATATAACGCATAGTGGCCGACAACCGGGAGAAGAGTCGGAAGTATGAATATACTATCACCATGCGTTTCTGATGTTAGATGTTAACCAACCCTAACTCTGTTTTTACCCATTCATTAAATTCACCTAGCTGACTTTGCTATGTCGCATGCCTTTTCATCTTCCACATTTTAGTTTAGTGTACATGTTATTGCTTTCTTTAGATTAGAAACAAACACCTCTCTCAAATTCTTGGTTATCATTACAACGCATATAATCCACTTAAATAAAGAATCAACATAATCCCTGTGTTCGACCTCGGACTCACCGAGAAAACCTATTCCTTTGCTTATACTTGGGTAAGGGATAGGAAAACTTGACAGATCACCAACGTATAGGATTAAGCATAAGTAAGACGCATAGTATGTTCAGCACATAGTATGTTAAACGCATAGGAGGCTTAATAATAATAGATAGACGCAGTAACAAGTTTTGCACTTCAGATCTGCATTGCACTGCAACATGTGTTGAAAGATTTCTATGCATTGGTAAGGCTACGCGTTGAGGAGCTGAAGCTCATAATAGTTAAGGATGGAGATGCAATTTTAACTTAGGGTGATCATATGAGCTATCCAAAAGAGACTAAGGTTAAGTGTTGGATATGCTGTAAGGGTGGAAAGCAAGCTTAAAAGAAGGAAAAAAAGGATAGATGGATACTAGAATAATCATTAAGAAAATGGTTGAGTGTGGGAGAAGTAAAAAGGAAGAATTGGAAGCAAAGCCTTGTGTTATACCTCATGGACGCATAGAAGGGTAACCACAAAGTCCACAAGGATTAATTGGAGGATCATAATATGTTTTATGTTTTAGTTTTAAGGAATATGTCCTGATACTACTCATATACTTAAGGTGCAACCGATTAAGCTAAGAGAAGATTTGAGTTATGAGGAGAAATCAATTCAAGTGTTAGACGAGAAGGAGTAAGTACTAAGAATTAAATTGATTCCGCTGGTCAAAGTTTTGTGGAAAAATCATGGTGAAAAGAAGCTACTTGGGAAACAAAGCTCAAGGAGCAAATGGTAAAGTAGTATCCACAATTGTTTTCGAGAGACTAACAACCTACATAACTTTCTTTCTTTTTAGGAAAAAAAATTCTTGTAAGGAGATGGTAAGTTGTAAAACTTTACTCTTAACTTGGAAATGGCAAGCAAGTAGTCGGGTGATGAAGTTGTTGGACCAGCAGCCACGCGTTGGTTGAGATCAGTAGGAGGTTGCGTTGGTCGAATTGGCGAAAGTTGCGGTCAAGGGTGTTATAGTTTAGATGTTTGGTATGATGCGTCCAGTTTAGCAATTAAACTATATGCTCAGATTGTAACTAAGCCGCGTCGGCAGAATATGCGTACAAGAAAATTTCAAAAGACAGGCACATAGTACTAAAACTATAACCAATGGGATTTATAGTAGTTTTCGAAAAAGTGTTTCTTACAAAGTTATTTCCCTTGTTCATGTATTGGATTCCATTAGGGAAACATATTGTGTTTAAGTAAGGTTAAGAAGTGTCACAGAGGAACAGATCTGAAGTCCAAAACTTGTTGCTGTGTCTATCTATTATTATTAAGTTTCCTATGCGTTTAACATACTATACGTTGAATATGCTTAATGTTATGCGTTTATGATCTGACAAGTTTTCCTATTATTAACCCAAGTATAAGCAAAAGAAATAGGTTTACTCGGTGAGTCTGAGGTCGAACACAGGAACTATGCTAATTCTGTAATTAATTTGATTATTAGAGTTGGAGTGGTAACCAAAAATAGTTGAGAAGTATGAGTAACTAAAGAAAGCGATAACATGTACACTAAATTAAAATGTGGTAAATGGTAAGGTATGCGACATAGCAAAGTCACCTAATTGAATTGTATGAATGGGTAAAAACAGGGTTCATGTAACACCCTATTTCTTGAACCTATGCATTTAAGAGCTTATAAAGAAAAGATGACAATAGAGGTGGTATTGGATCACAAGGTTGCCCGAGAGCTCGAAGGGAAAAGAAGTGAAGCGCATAAGAGGTAATTAAGGAAGGAGATGTAAGCTTGGCTTAAGTGGGACGTATGAGTAAGAGGACTAAAGTTGAGTAGTAATGAGTTGGAAGGATAAAACGCATAAGGCGGAATCGAGGAAAGATACTATTATAATTTAAAGTAAACGCATGACTTCCATCAAGAAAGATTTGGTTGAAGAATTGGACAAGTAAGAATGTTGAGGAATAAGCCTAAAGGAAGGAGGCTGGAGGTGGACGCATATTAATTTATCATAAGAGAAATAATTAAGTACAAGGAAAATGTCAAATGAATAACCCTGGAATATAACTCAATGACACGTAGAGGGATAATCAAGGAATCCTCAAGGATAGGAGGAAGGTCATGGACGCAGAATGAAGAAAAGGTAAATACAAAGAGTGCAAACACATAAAGGAAGGTCTTGAGTTGGATTTGGTTATCAATGGTAAACCACATCATCGGATGTGTTATCACACAAGAGAAGGACTTGTAGCCAAGATTGGACATAAGGGAAGAGAGTTGGACGCATAGTATTATGCAATAAGGCATAAATGCATAGTGGTGTGCATTTGAGACATTGACGCCTAGTAGTATGCGGTGGAGAAACGTGGTCAAAGATAGTATGGCTGAAGAGTAAGGGAAGAAAGTAATGAAGCTAAAACCTGAAAGAGGATTAAATGGGCTTATAGGGGACACTATGTTGAATGAAAAGTTTGTATATTGGAGACAGTTGGACACATAAGATGAGTTGGTAAAGGTTGCATGTGCAAGCCTCGTACCTGTCATTGGAAGAAGGTAAGTAAGAAGAAAATATGGGACGGGTATTGAGTAAAGTAATTGACCGAGTTGTGCGGGAGCAAAAGTGGCTAAGTGTTGGCCATGTGATGGGGTGATTATGCGTTGAAAGTATGTCTAAAGCTTGACAAGAGTTGCCGCTGGTAGCTATGCGTTGAAGAGGGCAGCTTGGCATGGAAGCAGATGTGAAGGAAGGAGGGTGCAATTGGCGTTGGTGGAAGTACGCGTTGAAGGCTACTATGTGTTAGAAAGTTGGCATTGCTATGGATTGAGATGGCCTATACGTTGAAGGTTGGTATGCGTTGTTGCATAGAAAAGGGGATGAGAGGGCCATGTGGTAGTCGACTATTCGGCGTTAGGAATTAGTAGCATGGTAAGTTGACGCTATGCATTGCCGAAGCTATGCTTGGAAGGCTTGCGTTGGCTAATTCAAGAAGGAAGATGATGGTAGAGCTGGTAAGTCAGTGATTTATATTGATATATCAATGAGTGCATCGAATAATTAAACCCTTTTGGACATATTTTTGAACTCAGATTGACTCTATTTCTCAGACGAACAACGAGGAGAGGTAGAAGAAGGTGTTTATATTGAATTCAAGTAGAAACCAGATCATTTTCATGGTGATTTTGAAGCTGGAACCAAAAGCTTGATTGTTGTTGATAAATCTGGACACCATTCGGTATTTGAAGAAGAGTGAGCTGAGGAAGTTGAAGCTAGGACTAAAATTTTGAGGTTAGAAAGTCGATTTCATTCTTAGCAACTTCCATGAAGGATGTTTAAGCTAAATCTGAGCAAAAATGTGTTAATTTCTAGGAGGAAGTAATCGAAGTTGAATGCTAGGCAATTCAAGGCAGTCAAAGTCATTTGGGAATAGTTCTCAAACGAAGACGAGTTATGGTCTGAAATTTTGAGGTAAGTTAGAAAGCTCACTTCTTTACAAGATTGTAGAAGAGAGGAAGTTCTAATTTTGGCTCTAATATGGTTTTTAGCAGGCTAAAGAAAGAGTTAGAAGGGAAGGAAGAAACCAGTGGTATCAGGTGTCGTTAAGACCGTAGTATCGCTAAGAAGCTGGAGAATGAGCAGCGGAACGAGTGTTGCTGATAACGCAAAGGGCTTTACGTCTCACAACTCTCGCTGAAGTCTCGCTGGGTATCGCTCCTTAAGGTAATCTCGCTAGTCTAGTTCACTCCGGTTTCGCTAGTGCAGTACCCAGTGGTTTGATTTCGCTGGTAGTCTTGTTA
Organism: Citrullus colocynthis; assembly: GCA_031780015.1. Lineage (NCBI taxonomy): Eukaryota > Viridiplantae > Streptophyta > Magnoliopsida > Cucurbitales > Cucurbitaceae > Citrullus > Citrullus colocynthis. The sequence goes on along the minus strand of QLSR01000126.1, from coordinate 1,278,738 downwards.
GTGACATAGAGTATCGCTAGTTATGAATATTTTGGAAAAAGAGAGTCTCAGTGATGAGTGAGAATGGTATATGAATATGTATACTTAATGATTATGGAAAGGGAGTTCAAAGAAAACATAATGTGAGAAATGTGTTTTTACAGGCCAAGAAGAGCTCAGAAAGGAATATAATCCGCTTGGGGCCTAAGACAAATCGTGAGTGACCTTCTATTTCATCCAAGAATTATTTCTAACATTGTGCAAGTGAAAATTAGTATGTCATATGAACTCCTGTATGCATGTTATCTAAATGCAACCCACGGCCGAGGGACCATGTGTGAAGGCCTATGGGGATACGATATATAATACACAGTGCTGAGGGACCATGGGTGTAGGCACTTGAGAAATTGATTGAGATAGATTCCAATGCCGAGGGACCTTGTGAGAAGGCATATGGAAAACCAATATATGATGGCTCGGTGCTGAAGGACCACGAGTGAAGGCACTTGAGCAGTGGATTGATATGGAACTCAGTGCTGAGGGACAACATGAGAAAGCTCTTGAGAGTTGAAACGCCGAGGGACGAAATGTGAAGGTGTGTGAATATATGAATAATGGGAATTGGTTCATGAGGTTAAGTGTGTTGAGCTTTGCTCCGCTACCTCTTGTAAATATATTTATGTTATATTGTTAAACGGCATGGGTGACCAAGGAATCTGTAATTGTAAAATATATAGTAGTTATTATGATCAGTATTAATTCAAGGATTTAATTGTAATTGGATAACTTAGTCACTCACTGGGCTTTAGGCTCATGCTTTCTTGTTTATTGTTGTTCATTTCAGGTAGCGAGCATGTCCGAGAGACGCCTAGCCTACAGAAGATTCTCGTCTGGGCTTACTCTTCATTAGTTCTCTAGGATATTTGTAAATACTCAGTTCATGTATATATTTTTGTCATACATGATCCTTGTAGTATAGTGAGAGTGGGTTTTGTACAGCGTGTAGAGCAAATACCTGTTGATAATTTGTAGAAATACAAGTTAATAAAGCCTTTTTCTTAGAAAAATAGAGAATAAATAGAGAATAAATAGAGAAGCATGCTGTAGTTTAAGCTAAATTCTACTAATAAATCTTTCTACACGTTCTACTCTTGTATTTTTATGAAAATAATAATTTTACCACTTTTTTAGCCTTAAACGCATGTTTCAACGCAGGAATGCAAATGATGAGTTGACTACCTCTTAACGCAAGACTGTGCGTTAGCAACCGATGACGCGTTGACATACGCCAAATTTCTCCATGAACGCATAACCACCAAAAACGCAAGGAGCAGAGAATCACATCAAAATCTTGAGAGATTGACATACATAATCTGTGGCTAAAATGGTGGATCTAAATTGACCCGAGAATTACGCAATTAGGCGAGATGAACGCATGATATCAATTTCGCCACCAATCAAGCACATCTGCCATTGATTGCGAATGCAACATCTATAAAAGGGCAGTCCTATAAGATGAGAAAGGGTTGTTCATTCTCGGAAGAATTCCTAAGTGACAGCAGAGTTCTCTCCAGATGATGCGCACTTTTATTGTTAACCGCAAGTGTAAGAGTCAAGTTATAATATAAGACGGTTAAGTCCGAATATCGTTTCACTGGAGATCCAAATGTTGAAGGTTTAAGTTACTTAGCTATTCTAGAGTTGAATCAATTTTATTTGAGGATTGAAATTGAAAATTATGAGTTATGGAAAATATAAATCAAATAAGGAAAGTATTGAAGTGAGAAACATAAGAGTCAAAGAGAGTTCCAGGGTAATGAATCCTTGTTTATTTCATCATGCAATATTATGGATTTCATGGATTTTATTGTCATTCATATGCCTAAGTCTAGAAACTTAATTCCAAGTTATTTTCTCTAAAAAAGAACCTTTTCTCATGCAACTCAATTGATTATTAATCTTTTCAAACCAATACAAAATTACATGGCATTAAAAATAGTCTTTAGCAACTTTTATTGTCAACCTAACTATTCTCGTGATAGATATTAACAACAATTCAATGTTATAGATCAAGTTAAACATACAACCTTTCAATCATACATCTAACCTAACATGTGAAGATGGCCAATCCACAAGAATTAAACACAATAACAATGAAAAGCATAATCATTCCAACAAAACCATGAAAGTCTACAAAATCAACATAAATTCATAAACAAATCATCAAAAGCAAAATAAACAAAGAAAGAGTGTAAAGAAAGGGAAACTCTACTGAAAAGAGGCTCTTGATTGAGGTAGAACTGTTTTTCTCTTCCTTGCAACTAACTCACTCTTTGAACTTTCACTCAATTCTCTCCTTTTTGTGCCTCTTTAGGTTTGTGACTTCCTTGATTTTATTTGATGATTAGGGCTGCTGGAAACCCCCAAATTTATAGAGTTTGGCCATCCAAAAACTTACCAAGAATAACAATTTTCATTTAAGGAAAACTGGCGTTGCAGCGCTATTGAAGATTTTGGAACGAGGCCGCGACGCTGTTGGAGAGCGCCGCGACGCTAGGGCTGTGTTCAGAAAAGCTTGCTCTCGGGTTTAGCGCCGCGGTAGCGCCGTCCAGGCGCCACGACGGTTGCCCCAATTTGTGTCATTTTGAGTTTTCAGCTCTTTTTCGCTATATTCTTGCTCGGTTTTGATCTTTTAGTCTTTTCTTCTAATTTTCCTCATTTTAACCTAAAAACCACTAGCAAACAAGTGAAATCTAATATAAACTCCCTTAATTTGAGAGAATAGAAAACACTTTTCAAGTGCTTATCACCAGAATACAACCAGAGACGAATAGCTCGAGAGAGAAGAGTCTTCCCTCCGCCTGACCACTTCACAGCAGAACCTCACGCTTCCATCCCGGCGACTCAAGACATTGACGCCCTTTTCCTACTCTCTATCTTGTTTTTCTAGTTTGATTTTAGATTTGTGTCAATACATTGAGCTATCTAAAGTTGTATTCCGTTCATCAATCTATATTTCTTCCATGTCTACTCATTTCTCTACATTGTTCGCTTTCTACTCTGAATCCATGAGTAACTAATCTATCACGGGTTAAGGGTTGCGTTAGCATCTAAATAAGAACCATAGGGTAACTATTGGATCTTGTCAATTGTAATTTTAATCTGATGCTTATGTCCATCTAGCTAATCGATATAAGTAGTAATAATCAGACTGCTCGAGAGGGCAAGTGATTATGGAACTCAATTGCAAGGCTAAGTAGTGTTGCCTAGACATAGGAACAACCTTGGCACTTAACACTCTCCTATGCACTATAGACATATAACGCATAGCAGCCGACAACCGGGAGAAGAGTCACAAGTATGAATATACTATCACCATGTGTTTCTGATGTTAGATGTTAACCAACCCTAACCCTGTTTTTACCCATTCATTAAATTCACCTAGTTGACTTTGCTGTGTCGCATGCCTTTTCATCTTCCACATTTGAGTTTAGTGTACATGTTATCGCTTTCTTTAGATTAGAAACAAACATCTCTCTCAAATTCTTGGTTATCATTACAACGCATATAATCCACTTAAATAAAGAATCAACATAATGCCTGTGTTCGACCTCGGACTCATCGAGAAAACCTACTCCTTTGCTTATACTTGGGTAAAGGATAGGAAAACTTGACAGATCACAAACGCATAACATTAAGCATAAGTAAGACGCATAGTATTTTAAACGCATAGGAAGCTTAATCATAATAAATAGACGCAGTAACAAGTTTTGTATTTTAGATCTACATTGCATTGCTACAGCTGCCTACAGCAAGGAGGTCGTAGGCGAGCCAGTCAAAACGCATGGGTTAGTCCCTACTTCCATCAGTCCTGAGGAGACCACCGTGGACTCCAATGAAGGACCTATCAAAAAAGTTGTGATGGCCACAGAGGCCAAGAGAAGAAGAGAAGAAGAAGAAGAAGTGATACCCCTGATAAGGAAGAAAATAAGGGTATCAGAAAAAACTGCCAAGGATGAAGAGCCGAAAAACGCAGAGCAAGGAGACGGACCTGAGTCCCCGATTGCGGTGACATCCTTTGATCGGTTGGTAGAGAAGATGAAGAAGAAAAGGGCCAAGTTGAGGAAAGAGCTCAGGGCCCTAAGAAAAGGAGCAGAGAAAATTGCTAAGGACGCATTGTCCAGCAAAAAGGTGCGCAGGGTAGTGCGACCTGAGAAAGAAAGGGAAACGCAAGGCCTTCCTGTTCCTCAAATTGACGCAGCTGCTATGGCATTACAGGAGGAAATGAAGGAAGAAGAAAGATTAGAAAAGGCAGCTGAGGAGCTCAAGAGAGAGCTGCAAATAGAAGAAGATGAGGAGCTGGCTGCACGGATAAATGCCCAAGAAGATAGGGAGGGCAAGTAGAAAAAGAAAAAGAAAGGTAGACGTGACCAAGAACAATAAAAAGACAGTGGATAAAATACCTGCTAAGGCCAAAGGAAAAGAGAAGGTGGTGGATGCGTCACCAAAGAAGAAGGAGGGAAAAGGGAGACGCAAGGCGTTCCCTGATTTACTGATGGAGGTGGGATTTTTCCCTGAAGAAGCCCCATTGCCGCCATACATCACTGAAATCATCGACTACCACGGTTGGAGAAATTTATATTCCAGCACTCCTTGGATCCAACTTGGCTTAGTCCACAGTTTTTATAATGGACGCATTAACGAAGAGGAGGACGTGGTAGTAGTTGAAGAAAATGAGGTCCCATTCAACGCAGGGGAAATAAACGCAATATATAAGTTGAGGGACAACGCGGATGCGGAAGAAAACAAAATAAAAGAATCAACTCCACCGGAGTTAATGGAAGACGCAATCCGCGTATCGGCACAGCCCGGGGCAAAGTGGAACGTATCACCCACAGGCATTAAAACTTTGCCTGCTAACAGCCTATAGCCAGAGGCCAACCTGTGGGTATACTTGGTGAAGAAGCGGCTAATCCCGACGATGCATGACAGAACAGTAGCAAGGAATCGGGTAATGGCAGCTTATTGCATTATGCGTCGCATTCCCCTTAACGTAGGACGCATAATTGCGGTGCAGATAAGAGGGGTCTTCAACAAACCAAAACGCCAGCTCTTTTTCCCCACACTTATCATGAACCTAAGCACCAATGATGCCATCGGAGGACCGACAGAAGTGTTAGACGCAGAGAAGATAATCAAAGTCAATGTTGTGATCGCCCATAAAACTCTGCGACGGTTAATGAGTGATAAGCACGTCAAAAGTGCTTTCTATCCTCTCAAATTAAGGGAGTTTATATTAGATTTCACTTGTTTGCTAGTGGTTTTTAGGTTAAAATGAGGAAAATTAGAAGAAAAGACTAAAAGATCAAAACCGAGCAAGAATACGGCGAAAAAGAGATGAAAAACACAAAATAGCAAAAATTGGGGCAGCGCCGCAGCTCCTGGACGGCTCTGCCGCGGCGCTAAAACCCGAGAGCACACTTTTTTGATCGTAGCCCTAGCGCCGCGGCGCCAGTTTTCCTTAAATGAAAATGTGTTATTTTTGGTAAGTTTTCAAGTGGCCAAACTCTATAAATTTGGGGGTTTCCAATAGCCCAAAGGATCGAAAAAAGAGGGAAATTAATCATCAATTTACAGACCTAAAGAGGCACAAAAAGGAGAGAATTGAGTGAGAGTTCAAAGAGTGAGTTAGTTGCAAGGAAGAGGAAAAGAGTTTGAGATAGTCGTGGTGCCTTTCAAATTCCGACGTGAGAGCCAAGGAGATCACGACGGTGCTACCTCAATCAAGAGCCTCTTTTCAGTAGAGTTTCTCTTTCTTTACACTCTTTCTTTGTTTATTTTGCTCAAACATGTTGCTTCAAACTATGAGTGGCTAAACTCTTTAGTTTTAGGGTTTTGATGATTGGTTTATGAATTTATGTTGATCTTGTAGACTTTCATGGTTTTGTGGGAACGATTATGCTTTTCATTGTTATTGAGTTTAATTCTTGTGGATTGGCCATCTTCACATGTTAGGTTAGATGTATGATTGAGAGATTGTATGTTTAACTTGATCTATAACAATGAATTGTTGTTAATCTATCACGAGAGTAGTTAGGTTGACAATAAAAGTTGCTAAAGACTATTTTTAATGCCATGTAATTTTGTATTGGTTTTAAGAGATTAATAATCAATCGAGTTGCATGAGAAAAGGTTGTTTTTTAGAGAAAATAACTTGGAATTAAGTTTCTAGACTTAGGCATATGAATGACAATAGAATCCATGAAATCTATAATATTGCATGATGAAACAAAAAAGGATTCATTACCCTAGAACTCTCTTTGACTCTTGTGTTTCTTACTTTAATACTTTCCTTATTTGATTTGTATTTTCCATAACTCATAATATTCAATTCCAATCCTCAAATAAAATTGATTCGATTCTAGAATAGCTGAGTAACATAAACCTTCACAATTGGATCTCCAGTGGAACGATATTCGGACTTCACCATCTTATATTATAATTTGACCTCTACACTTGCGGTTAACACTCAAAGTGCGCATCAATGAGAGGATCGCAACATCTGGCAGAGCCTGCTAAGGCCACCAAAATACCTCATCAACCCACTCAATCAACTAAAGTGTCGCCTCCGAAGCCACAAATGCAGAAGAATGGGAAGTCATCTAAACAGAGACGCAAGACTGTGGTAAGTCCTTATGCCACCATTAGACCACCCCTTCATCAAGTCCTTCCCCCCATTTCCAACAATCAGAAGAGAACCAACTCCACCTCCTCCTAAGACGCATCGCCCAGAACCCTCTCAACCTCAACCTTCCACAAAACCTATCTTCCCAACCTCCTCAATAAAAGTTGATGACTCACACAACAGAGATTTTGGCGCAACCACTATGCGTCCATCATCCCCTGCGTTTGATGAAACTCCATCAACCTCTCGCCCTCAGCCAACCCATACTCAACCACAATGCAGCTTCAACCTCAAGAAGTCCAACTCGACCTTGACTGGGAGACAGTGCCAACATACCTGCAACAATCAATATTGTGTCCAATGATGCATTCAATGAATATGTTACCACGCCGGCAGACGGAACAGTTTCACTTTACACTAAATTACATTCATCAACTTTTTCGATTCAACCTGAAGTCCCGCCCTCTAACATTCCTGAACGCCTACAACATCCGCTTGTCTTCCCAATGCTGCAACGCCCTGCACCTGAGCAGAAGCACAACCCTAATGAAGACAAGTCGGATAGTTAAAATTTAAGGGTGTAGTCAGAGTTGTATCTTCTTTACAGCTTTCCTTGTATTTTTCTTCAATAGAATGTATGCGTTTGTGGAAAAGAATTTATAGAATGAAAATTTCTCCATCGCATTAAATTTCTAATTACCTCTTTGCATTGTCCCTTGTTGTAAATTCATTCTAATTACATATATAATTATTCCCAACTTTTATCTTTGTGTTGAAAAGTTAATCACTGTGATAATCATCATGCTTACACTTTTTGCACACTCTTAAGTTAGATTACTTTTGATAAGCACTTGAAAAGTGCTTTCTATCCTCTCAAATTAAGGGAGTTTATATTAGATTTCACTTATTTGCTAGTGGTTTTCAGGTTAAAATGAGGAAAATTAGAAGAAAAGACCCAAAAGACCAAAACCGAGCAAGAATACGGCAAAAAAGAGATGAAAAACTCAAAATGGCAAAAATTGGAGCAGCACCATAGCGCCGAGATGGCGCTATCGCACCGCTAAAACCCGAGAGCAAGATATTGTGCATGCTGCCCTAGTGCCGCGACGCTCTTGAAAAGCGTCGCGGCGCCATTCCAAAAATTTCAATAGCTCTATGGCGCCAGTTTTCCATAAATGAAAATAAGTTATTTTTTGTAAGTTTTTGGGCGGCCAAGTCTATAAATTTGGGGGTTTCCAGAGCCCTAATCATCGAAAAAAAGAGGAAATCAACCATCAATTTACAGACCTAAAGAGGCACAAAAAGGAGAGAATTGATTGGGAGTTCATAAAAGAGTTCAAAGAGTAAGTTAGTTGCAAGAAAGAGGAAAATAGTTCGAGATAGTCATGGTTCCATTCGAATTTCGACGTGAGAGCCAAGGAGATCGCAACTGTGCTACCTCAGTCAAGACCCTCTTTTTAGTAGAGTTTCCTTTTCTTTAAACTTTTTCTTTGTTTATTTTGCTTAAACATGTTGCTTCAAGCTATGAGTGACTAAACTCTTTAGTTTTAGGGCTTTGATGAATTGTTTATGAATTTATGTTGATCTTGTAGACTTTTATGGTTTTGTTGGAATGATTATGCTTTTCATTGTTATTGTGTTTAATTCTTGTGGATTGGCCATCTTCACATGTTAGGTTAGATGTATGATTGAGAGATTGTATGTTTAACTTGATCTATAACAATGAATTGTTGTTAATCTATCACGAGAGTAGTTAGGTTGACAATAAAAGTTGCTAAAGACTATTTTTAATGCCATGTAATTTTGTATTGGTTTTAAGAGATTAATAATCAATCGAGTTGCATGAGAAAGGGTTGTTTTTTAGAGAAAATAACTTGGAATTAAGTTTCTAGACTTAGGCATATGAATGACAATAAAATCCATGAAATCTATAATATTGCATGAAGAAATAAACAAGGATTCATTACCCTAGAACTCTCTTTGACTCTTGTGTTTTTCACTTTAATACTTTCCTTATTTGATTTGTATTTTCCATAACTCATAATATTCAATTCCAATCCTCAAATAAAATTAATTCGATTCTAGAATAGCTGAGTAACATAAACCTTCACAATTTGATCTCTAGTGGAACGATATTCGGACTTCACCGTCTTATATTATAACTTGACCCGTACACTTGCGGTTAACACTCAAAGTGCGCATCAACTTTCTATGCGTCTGCATACTATTCCTTAGAAACGCAAACCTACTTTGCCTGTAAGCAAGCGGCCAATTCAAACCTCTTTTAGAAAATTTTGCAACATCATCTTTGTTTATAATTTAAGCAATGAGAACCTTGCTACTCTCAAATTTCGAGGTGGAAGAGGTTTGAACTATCAAAGATAAAAATATGAGGAACTTATTTCTCCAAAAAAAAAAAAATCTTTTAAATGCAAAACTCCGCTGTCAAGACTAATATATTCATCTTGTTAAGAGTTTAGCTGAAAACGACACCTGCCTGTAGTTGGCTGCCTTCATGTGGGTAATCGTAATCAGCAACGCATAGATAAAATAACAAACTCCAATGTCTAGTGAGGAAACCGAACTTGGATAAGAGTTTAGTCGAGAAGGGCACTTGCTCGTAGTTGGCTGCCTCCATGCACCCCATAGTTGGTATGTCAGAACGAAGGTGGGTAACCCTACTCGACGCATGGTTACTTATAAACAATAAAACAAATGAAAGAAAAATGAACTTTATATCTTCATTTTTTCAGACTCAATGTTGGAAGAAGAAACAAAAATTTTGTGAATAATGAGTAAAGAATTTTGAAAAGAAAGCTTGCAGCATACAAATTAGACTTGTTCTAAAGAAAAGAATGTAGAGGTAGAGAAGTAATATAACTGACGACTAGCTGATTGAGTATAGTATTCTGAGGGACTAGTCAATGCGTTGATAAAACTTTGGGGATGATTGAAGTTTCTTAGATAGAAGTTATGCTTGAGGACAAGCATTTATCTAAGCTTGGGGGTGTGATAACTTGTAGAAATACAAGTTATTATAGCATTTTTCTTAGAAAAGTAGAGAATAAATAGAGAAGCATGCGGTAATTTAAGCTAAATTCTACTAATAAATCTTCCTACACGTTCTACTCTTGTATTTTTATTAAGATAATAATTTTACCACTTTTTGAACCTAAAACGCATGTTTCAATGCAGGAATGCAAATGATGAGTTGACTACCTCTTAACACAAAACTGTGCATTAGCAACCGATGACACGTTGACATCCGCCAAACTTCTCCATGAACGAATAATTACCAAAAATGCAAGGATCGAAAAAATCAGATGAGAATCTTGAGAGATTGTCGGAAGATTGACATACATAATCTGTGGCTAAATTGGTGGATCTAAATTGACCCGAGAATTACGCAATTAGGTGAGATGGACGCATGATATCAATTTCACCACCAATCAAGCAGATCTGCCATTGATTGCGAACGCAACATCTATAAAAGGGCAATCCTGCAAGATTTGAATGGGTTGTTCATTCTCGAAAGAATTCCTAAGTGACAGCAGAGTTCTCTCCAGAACACAACCGGAGACGAATAGCTAGAGAGAGAAGAGTCTTCCCTCCGCCTGACCACTTCACAGCAGAACCTCACGCTTCCATCCAGGTGACTGAAGACATTGACGCCCTTTTTCTGCTTTCTATCTTGTTTTTCTAGTTTGATTTTAGATTTGTGTCAAGACATTGAGCTATCTAAAGTTGTATTCCTTTCATCAATCTATATTTCTTCCATGTCTACTCATTTCTCTACATTGTTCGCTTTCTACTCTGAATCCATGAGTAACTAATCTATCACGGATTAAGGGTTGCATTAGCATCTAAATAATCACCATAGTGTAACTATTGGATCTTGCCAATTGTAATTTTAATCTGATGCTTATGTCCATCTAGCTAATCGATATAAGTAGTAATAATCAAACTGCTCGAGAGGGTAAGTGATTGTGGAACTCAATTGATAAGGCTAAGTAGTGTCGCCTAGACATAGGAACAAGCTTGGCACTTAACACTCTTCTATGCATTATAGACATATAACGCATAGCGGCTGACAACTGGGAGAAGAGTCGCAAGTATGAATAGACTATCACCATGCGTTTCTGATGTTAGATGTTAACCAACCCTAACCCTGTTTTTACCCATTCATTAAATTCACTTAGCTGACTTTGCTGTGTCGCATGCCCTTTCATCTTCCACATTTTAGTTTAGTGTACATGTTATCGCTTTCTTTAGATCAGAAACAAACACCTCTCTCAAATTATTCTTGGTTACCACTACAACGCATATAATCCACTTAAATAAAAAATCAACATAATCCCTGTGTTCGACCTTGGACTCACCGAGAAAACCTACTCTTTTGCTTATACTTGGGTAAAGGATATGAAAACTTGCCAAATCACTGACATATAGCATTTAGCATAAGTAAGACGCATAGTATGTTAAACGCATAGGAAGCTTAATCATAATAAATAAACGCAGTAACAAGTTTTGTACTTCAGCATTGCACTGCAACAACACCTGTCATGTTAAATTATGAGTTGAGAAATCTGAATTAAGAGATATGTTTAACTTATGATGTTTCGCTAGCATAAAGCTTTGTATAGTTGTTCTGGTATTGTTTATGTTTCAAGATATATGGAAATAAGTGTGTGTAGGTCGCACTCACTTCTAGGATAGGAAGGGAATATGGGAGGGGGTGTGACATTTTGGTATCAGAGCATAAGGTTTTGGGTTGAGAGATCATGCATAGTAGTTAGGAACATGTTAATAGTAAGTTGATTACATACTATGTTATAGGAACATGCCTAGAGGAACCAGACGAGGTAGGTGGGAAGGCGCCGAGACATCGCGTGCTACCGGAGAGGAGAGGCAAACATCTGAAGGAGAATCTAGTAATCCTCAGACGAGTATTAATATGGAAGAACAAATTTTTAGCAGAATAGCACAGAGATTGGTAGTCAGTATGGAGTCAGCTTAAGGAGATCCTGAGAGGAAGTTTGGGATAGAACGGTTTAAAGCTTTGGGTGCCCAAGTGTTTAAAGGCACCACAGATCCTGCAGAAGCTGAAGCATGGTTAAATCAGATAGAGAAATGTTTTAAAGTTATGTGTTGTCGGAAGACAGGAAACTTGATTTGGTCACTTTCATGCTCCAGAAAGGGGCTAAAGATTGGTGGCGTTTGACTGAGCACCGGAACTTAAATGTGAGCTCTTTAACATGGGCAGACTTTAAGAAATCTTTCCAGGAAAAGTACCACCCTAAGTCCTATTACGACGAGAAAAGGAAGGAATTTCTAAATCTAGTATAGAGGAATATGTCAGTTGTTGAATATGAGAAGAAATTCATAGAGTTTGCCAGATATGCCCTAGCATTAGTAGCAGAAGAAGTAGATAAGTGCAAGCGATTCGAGGAAGGCTTGCGCAGTGAAATCCGGACCCCAGTGACGTCAAGCACAGAATGGACTGATTTTCCAAAATTAGTAGAAGCAGCCATGAGAGTAGAGAAGAGTTTAGCAGGAGATGGAGCTGGCAGGGGTGGAAGTAAGACTGGGAAGACTTATTACTCATCTCGGGAGCAGACTTACCGAGGTGGGGGACAACATTTTGCTCCAGGAGTCTTTGGTAAGGGAAGGTTTAAGGCCCGATCTAGTGGTTCGTTTTTCCTAGGGGGACCACAAGGAGGAAATCCGCAGAGGGGACGAGGGAGGTTTCCTCAGACATCTGTACCTACAGGACGGTCGCAGTTCAGTCAACCTAATGAATTTGGGGCTAGCTCAACACGGAAACCATACTGTACTTCTTGTGGTAATAACCATTGAGGGCAGTGTTTTGCAGGGTCTGATGTTTGTTTTAATTGCCGACAAACAGGGCATTTTAAAAGAGATTGTCCTCAACTTAAGAAAGGAAGAGAAGCAACACAGAGAACTGTATCACAGACAATAAACCAGCCCGGTGGGAGATGGCAGCCGGAGAAGGGAATAGTGAAGGCCGACAGAGAGGTCATGTAGGGAGACCGAGACAGCAGGGACAGGTGTTGGCTGTGACATAGCAGGATGCCGAGACAGCACCGAATGTAATCACGGGTATGCTCACTATTTGCTCTAAAAATGCGCATGTATTGATAGATTCAGGGGCTACCCATTCATTTGTGTCTCGTGAATTTGTTGTGCATATAAATAGAAAACTAGAACCCTTGCCTGAAACATTTTTAGTGCACACCCCTATTGGGGAAACTATTGTGATAGAACATGCTTACTTTGAGTGTGAAATTGTGATTAATGATGTGGTATGGTTGGCTAATCTGTTACCTCTAGCATTATTGGAGTTTGATGTTATTCTTGGTATGGACTTTTTATCAAAATACCATACGAAAGTTGATGTTTCAAGAAAGAAGTGGGGTTAGTGAAATTTGATGGGATCGAGGTGGTTTTTAAAGGAAGAAGGCGAATTCTTCCTACCTGTGTAATTTCTGCGGTAAAGGCCACGAAGCTATTGAGTAAGACTATGAAGCATATTTAGCTCATGTAACAGAAGCTAAGTCAGAGAAGCTGAAACTAGAAGATGTACCGGTAGTGCGGGAGTTCCCTGATGTGTTTCCCGAGGAATTGCCAGGATTACCACCTGATGAGAGGTGGAGTTTACTATTGATTTAGTTCCTAGAACAACACCTATTTCACAAGCACCATACCGTATGGCACCATCGGAATTGAAGTAGTTGAAGGTGCAGTTACAGGAGTTAGTAGATAAAGGGTACATTAGACCAAGTGTATCCCCATGGGGTGCACCGGTGTTATTCGTGAAGAAAAAGGATGGTACTCTAAGACTGATTATCGTCAATTGAATAAGGTAACTGTACGCAACAAATATCCTTTGCCTCGTATTGATGATTTGTTTGATCAACTTAGAGGGGCATCGGTGTTCTCAAAGATAGACTAAGATCTGGATATCATCAGTTGAAGGTCAGGGAGACAGATACACTGAAAACAGCTTTTAGAACGAGATACGGACATTACGAATTTCTCGTGATGCCTTTTGGTCTGACAAATGCCCCAGCAATTTTTATGGACTTAGTGAACAAGATTTTCCATCCTTATTTGGACCAGTTTGTAATTGTGCTTATTGATGACATCCTGGTGTACTCTGGAAGCAAAAGTGAACATATGGAGCATCTTAGGACCGTCTTGCAGGTTCTGAGAGAAAAGAAATTATATGCGAAGTTTAGCAAATGCGAGTTCTGGTTGAAACAAGTAATGTTCCTTGGGCATATTTTTTGAACTGCAGGAGTATGTGTAGATCCTCAGAAGATTGAAGTAATTACCAAGTGGGAGCAACCAAAAACTGTATCGGAGGTTCGTAGTTTTCTGGGGCTCGCAGGATATTATCGGCGTTTTGTGCAGGGATTTTCTAAGATAGCATTGCCACTGACCCACTTGACTAAGAAAAATACTAAATTTGAGTGTAATGAGGAATGCGAACGAAATTTCCAAGAGCTAAAGACAAGATTGGTGACAGCACCTATTTTGGCACTTCCGGAGACGGGAAAGGAGTTCGAAGTGTATCGTGATGCCTTTCATCAGAGGTTAGGTTGTGTACTGATGCAGGAAGGGTTATAACCTATACCTCTAGGCAGTTGAGGCCACATGAGGTTAACTACCCTACCCACGACCTAGAACTGGCAGCGGTGGTGTTGGCACTAAAGATATGGCGGCATTATTTGTTCGGAGAGAAGTGCCATATCTATACGGATCATAAAAGTTTGAAATACATCTTTGATAAAAAAGAACTCAACATGAGACAAAGAAGGTGGTTAGAATTGATCAAAGATTATGACTGTACCATAAATTATCATCCAGAAAGAGCAAATGTTGTAGCTGACGCGTTAAGCAGGAAAAGCAGAAGTGTAGCCGGGTGAGTAAATGCAATTAGAGCGGTGGTATTACAAGAATTTAAAGATAATGCAGTTAGCTTGAGTGTAACCAGAACAGAAGCTTTACTAGCACAGTTTCAGTTGAGACTTAAACTTGTGGATGAGGTGACAAGAAAACAATTAGAAGATCTTGAAATGAAGAAGTTGATGGAAGAAGTAAGAGCTCAGCGGAGACTAGATTATGAGCTCAGGTCTGATGGTGTACTTATGAAACAAGGTAGAACTTGTGTGCCAAAGAATGAAGAAATTAAATAGTTAATCTTGAAAAAGGCACATAGTTCGGCATACGCTATGCATCCTGGTAGTACCAAGATGTATAGGACACTGCAAAAATTTTATTGGTGGCCAAGTATGAAAAGGAGATAGTATGTGGCCAAGTGTTTAATCTGCCAACAGGTCAAACCCAAACATCAAAAGCCAGTAGGATTGCTACATCCGCTTCCTGTTCCTGAGTGAAAATGGGAACATATTACTATGGAATTTCTATTTGGATTACTGAGAACAACTGCAGGTATGGACGGTGTATGGGTAATAGGAGACCGACTAACCAAGACAGCACGGTTTCTACCAATTAAGACAACATTTACCCTGGATAGATTAGCACAGCTTTATGTAGACAAAATTGTGAGTCAGTATGGTGTACCAATAACTGTAGTATCTGATAGAGACCCTAGATTTACTTCTAAGTTCTTGGGAAGTTTGCAGAAGGCGCTACGAACCAAGTTGCAATTTAGTACTGCCTTTCATCCTCAAACTATGGACAGTCAGAAAGGACGATACAGACTTTAGAAGATATGTTACGAGCCTGTGTACTACAGTTTAAGGATAGCTGGGACGAACATTTGTCTTTAATGGAATTTGCTTATAATAATAGCTACCAAGCGAGTATTGGAATGGCCCCATATGAAGCACTCTATGGTAAACCGTGCAGAACTTCGGTATGCTGGGGAGAAGTGGGTGAAAGGAAGTTGATTAGGCCGAAAATTATACAAACTACAACAGAAAAAGTGAAGTTGATTAAAGCTAACCTTAAAGCGGCCAAGGACCGACATAAAAGTTATGAAGATAAAAGGAGGAAAGACCTTGAATTTAAGGTCAGTGATAAAGTATTCTTAAAATTGTCGCCATAGAAAGGGATCCTAAGATTTGGGAAAAGAGGGAAGCTAAGCCCTAGGTATATAGGAGTCTTTGAAATCTTGGAAAGTGTGGGACCCGTGGCCTATCGACTAGCACTACCAATGGAAATGTCTAGCATACATAACGTATTCCATATTTCAGTATTAAGGAAGTATGTTCCAGATCCTAATCATGTGTTAGAAATACAACCAGTGGAGCTTCATGAAGATTTGAGTTATGAAGAGAAACCTGTGCAGATATCAGATGAAAAGAAATAGGTGCTGAGAACTAAAGTAATTCCATTGGTTAAAGTTTTATGGAGAAATCATGAGATAAAAGAAGCAACATGGGAACCAACGGAGCAAATGATGTAACAATATCCACATTTATTTGTTTAGGAATTGACTATTTGCTGATTTCGGAGACGAAATCTTTGTAAGGAGGTGGTAATTGTAAGCCCCGTACCTGTCATTGGGAGAAGGTAAGTAAGAAGAAAATATGGGACGGGTATTGAGTAAAGTAATTGACCGAATTGTGCAGGAGCAAAAGTGGCTAAGTGTTGGCCATGTGATGGGATGATTATTGTCACTCCCCCTCCCAAGTTTACCTACATACCCTGAAAGGAGATGTGAGGACAGTATACATCACCCCTCTTGTGATGCATACCATCCGTCCCTTCACACACGTTCTGAACTGTTCACCATGTAACCTCCACATTCTAAAACATATTAAACATCACATATGGAAAAGTATATATAAGCCAAAACGAAATTTTCTCAACTCTTTTACATGTCCTTACACAACCCATAGTTCAACCCCTAGTAATTGTACATACATATCTACATGCCACCTAATTAAGGTTTAACATATAACTAACACTTCAACAAGTCGAATTATTCAGAGTCTCGAAGCTTAAGCAGGGTGAGTGGGAGTAAGCAAAGCACCAGAAACGTCCTTGCTACCTGGAAGGGAAAGAAAACATTGAAAACATGAGCTAAAGGCCCAGTAAGTGACAATTTTAACAAACCATTTTAGTTTGGAAATCATCAGTAGTAAAACTATGTTCAACATCAAACATAAAACATGTAATCACTTCAAATACATTAGTTAAAACAAACTTAATTGCCCTTAGCACTTCATACATGATTCTCAGCAAATCATAAGAAAACAGTTTAAGTGCAGTACTTTTCCTTTAGTTGAAGTGGGGCAAAACTCAACACCCCAACGTAAAAAACATATAAGGCTCGATGCGGAGCAAGACTCAACGCACCAGCATATAACCTCTATGTGCACATAGGAATATGGCGGGTTGCCCAAGTACCTTCTCATGTCCTTGAGTATTGGGTCCCGGTGAAACTCATATGCCTTGCTAACATTGAGCCTCCTCTAAAACATTTTATATGCGGGTTGCCCAAGTTTTGGGTCCCGGGGAAACTCACATGCCTTGCTAGCATTGAGCCTCCTCTAAAACATTTTATAGGCGGGTTGCCCAAGTTCTGGGTCTCGGGGAAACTCACATGCCTTATTAGCATTGAGCCTCCTCTAAAACATTTTCCTTTTTAGAAACAACATTCATACAAACCGTTTGTATCCAAATCGTTCATAACAATACAGGGCAATTATTATACCAATAACATCTCATAAACATGCTTTTCAATAACTTTAAAAAAAAATATAACGTATGCCTCATTAAGCATTTAATCACAAAATCACATTTCATTGGAAAACCGAACTATCATGTGCAACAAAATCGTTTAAAAGTAAAAGAAGTGTCACTCACAATTCTTCCTAGGCCTTGAGTGGATTATACGCCTTCCCTATTTCCTCTTGGCCTGAAATAGATATTTCATTTGTTATACTTCTTTTCCATTCACAAGAACATAAACAACAACTTATCATATGCTCAGTGTTTATAGCACATCATACGGTTAAGCTTTCATTAGTTTATTCTCAAGCCTTAACTCTAAAGCTATAATTACAAGTTGTCCCTTACCCTTCTGCTATACCTTGATTTCCAAGAACACTTTACGTGCAGCTCACTTGCTTTTATATCAACACTTGAGCCTTAGTTTCTAGCTTGACAAAGCTGACTGTTGCAGCTTGATGTCTCTACTTAATCCCTGCTAAAAACGCATTTCCAGCCCATATTAAGACTTCTTTTCTTCTACAAACTTGTAAAGAATTAAGCTCCACAGCTTACCTCAAAATTTGAAGGCTTAACTCCTTTTCGTTCTCCAGTTATGCCAAAATTACTCCGTGTTGGTCCGGATTGCATAGCAATTCTGTAGTTGCTGTTTTTACCTAAAGATTCATGTGATAAACTTCGGTTTCAGCTCAACCATCCTTCATAAGACTTGTGAGGAATTATGTTAACTTACTAACCTCAAAATTTTAGCCCCAAACTCGGCTTCCTTGAGTCGTTCTACTCCAAACATCTATCACGGTTCAGTCTGTGCTTCCACGATCAATCCTCTGTTCCAGCTCGGATTTGAGCACCAAAACAGGTAGAATTTCACCAAAAAACTATAAGAACACCTTCCTCTTCCTTCTCTGGTGGTTTCTCTGAAAGATGGAACTGACTTAAGTTCTCGAAATGTCTAAAAATAATTAAACTCACCTATATATATACTGCCGACTTATCCCTCACGAGTACCAAGATGATAATGCCGACTTACCCCTCACCGTAGGTTGGTGCTGGTCTTTCCTTCGACGCAAGGCACTCATGTCCATGTTCTCCTCCAGCGTCTTCAGCAACTAACCATTCTCAGCGCATAGTGTTCCCGGCGCCTCCTACCTCCGACGCATACAACATATTCATCTACATCACTAGCTTCATCGCGTCAAGACCATTCTATCTTGGACGCAATGTGACTTCAGCGCATGGCTATCTTCGACGCATGGCAACTTCAACGCATGGCTGTCTTCGGCGCATGGTGACTTCAATTCATGGTTCAAGCATATTTCTTTCCTCGCCAATGATCACTTATCCTTCGATGTACCAACTACTTCATCTCACAACCCTTCTTGATTCAATCAACAACGCATGGTTCCTCAAATAATTCAGCTTCCCGCTACTTTCACCAACGCATGGTCTTGGCCACCACTTAATGAAAATTTTACTCTACTTCTTGGCTCCTTCTCCACTAGCAACGCATAACCTCAGTCGCATTGCTCTCCCCAACACTTTGTTTCACAAGTCAGTGCTTACAATTATGCATTGAGAGTATGTCTGAAGCTTAACAAGAGTTGCTGCTGGTAGCTATGCGTTGAAGAGGGCAGCTTGGTGTGGAAGCAGATGTGAAGGAAGGAGGGTGCAATTGGCGTTGGTGGAAGTATGCGTTGAAGGCTACCATGTGTTAGAAAGTTGACATTGCTATGCGTTGAGATGGCCTATGCATTGAGGGTTGGTATGCGTTGTTGCATAGAAAAGGGGCTGAGAGGGCCATGCGGTAGTCGGCTATTCGGCATTAGGAAATTAGTAACATGGTAAGTTGAGACTATGTGTTGCTGAAGCTATGCTCGAAAGGTTTGCGTTGGCTAATTCAAGAAGGAAGATGATGGTAGAGGTGGTAAGTCGGTGATTTATATTGATATATAAGTGAGTGCATCGAATAATTAAACCCTTTTGGACATATTTTCGAACTCAGATTGACTCCATTTCTCAGACGAACAACGAGGAGAGGTGGAAGAAGGTGTTTATATCGAATTCAAGTAGAAACCAAATCATTTTCATGGTGACTTTGAAGCTGGAACCAAAAGCTTGATTGTTGTTGATAAATCTGGACACCATTCGGTATTTGAAGAAGAGTGAGCTGATGAAGTTGAAGTTAGGACTGAAATTTTGAGGTTAGAAAGTCGATTTAATTCTTAGCACTTCCATGAAGGATGTTTAAGCTAAATCCGAGCAAAAATGTGTTAATTTCTAGGAGAAAGTAATCAGAGTTGAATTGCTAAACAATTCAAGGCAGTCAAAGTCATTTGGGAATAGTTCTCAAACAAAGACGAGTTATGGTCTGAAATTTTGAGGTAAGTTAAGACAGTAGTATCGCTAAGGAGCTGGAGAATGAGCAGCGAAACAAGTGTTGCCGATAACGCAAAGGGCTTTGCGTCTCACAACTCTCGCTGAAGTCTCGCTGGGTATCGCTCCTTAAGGTAATCTCGCTAGTCATAGTTCACTCCGGTTTCGCTAGTGCAGTACCCAGTGGTGTGATTTCGCTGGTAGTCTCGCTAGTGACATAAAGTATCGCTAGTTATGAATATTTTGGCAAAAGAGACTCTCAGTGATGGAGTGAGAATGGTATATGAATATGCATACTTAATGATTATGGAAAGGGAGTTCAAAAAAAACCTAATGTGAGAAATGTGTTTTTACAGGCCAAGAAGAGCTCGAAAAGGCATATAATCCGCTCGGGGCTTAAGACAAATTGTGAGTGACCTATTTCATCCAAGGATTATTTCTAACATTGTGCAAGTGAAAACTAGTATGTCATATGAACTCCTGTATGCGTGTTATCTAAATGCAACCCATGGCCGAGGGACCATGTGTGAAGACCTATGGGGATACAATATATAATACACAGTGTTGAAGGACCATAGGTGAAGGCACTTGAGAAATTGATTGAGATGGATTCCAATGTCGAGGGACTTTTGAGAAGGCATATGGAAAACTAGTATATGATGGCTTGGTGCTGAGGGACCACGAGTGAAGGCACTTGAGCAGTGGATTGATATGGAACTCAGTGCTGAGGGACAACATGAGAAAGCACTTGAGAGTTGAAACGCCGAGGGACGAAATGTGAAGGCGTGTGAATATATGAATAATGGGAATTGGTTCATGAGGTTAAATGCGTTGAGCTTTGCTCCGCTACCTCTTGGAAAGATATTTATGTTATATTGTTAAACGGCATGGGTGACCTAGGAATCTGTACTTATAAAATATATAGTAGTTATTATGATCAGTATTAACTCAAGGATTTAATTGTAATTGGATAACTTAGTCACTCATTGGGCTTTAGGCTCACGCTTTCTGGTTTATTGTTGTTCGTTTCAGGTAGTGAGCATGTTCGGGATGTCTAGCCTACAAAAGATCCTCGTCTAGGCTTACTCTACATTAGTTCTCTGGGATATTTGTAAATACTCAGTTCATGTACATGTTTTTGTCATACATGATCCTTGTAGTATAGTGAGAGTAGGTTTTGTACAGCGTGTAGAGCAAATAACTATCATGTTAAATTATGAGTTGAGAAATCTGAATTAAGAGATTATGTTTACTTATGATGTTTCACTAGCATAAAGCTTTGTATAGTTGATTTGGTATTGTTTATGTTTCAAGATATATGGAAATAATTGTGTGTAGGTCGCACCCACTTCTAGGATAGGTAGGAAATCTGGGAGGGGGTGTGAGATGCCCTCACACTTTCTCCTAGGTTAAAAGGGTATCTGGGAAGGGGTGTGACAAATGGCGCCACGACGCTGACTGACATTGAAAGATGGTGCTGTCGCGCTACTGGATGGCGTCACGACGCTGTGCATCATGGAAACTTACCCTCAGCGCCGTGTCACAGCCTCGTGACGGTGGTGCTGTGCTAAGGTAGAAACTGCTCTCGGAAAAAAGCATCGTGGCAGCGCCATACCGGCACTGCGACACTACCCTATTTTTGGTAGATTTGGATTTTTCTTCTCTTTTTCACTGGATTCTGGCTTGGTTTTGATCTTTTGGCTTTCGCTTCAATTTTCTTTATTTTGACCTGAAAACTACTAGCAAACTCTCTTAATTTGAAAGAATAGAAAGCACTTTTCAAGTGCTTTTCAAACCACATGTAAAGGTTCCTATGGTAGCGACCTCAGTTGGACAAAACATAAGTGGCGATGACCAATTTAAATGACGGGCGTGTAGGCAGCAGTGAGCGTGTAGGCGGACGACCAACAGCAAACAAAACCATGGTTGGGAAGAGAGAGAGAAAAAGAGAAGGGTTAGTTGGAGCAGAAAAAGAGGAGAATTTTTTTTTTTTAATTGCACGCCCTTCTTGACCTAATTATATATATATATATATATATATATATATATATACGCACACATATATATAATCTTTTAAAACCCTAATTTCTCATTATTATATATATATATATATATATATATATAATTACCTTTTCTTTTCCCTCTTAAATTCCTTTTTAATATGTACATGTATATATATTTCTTTTTCTCTTTCCCCCGATGAAATCCTCAAATTCAAATGGAAAATTATCTTAAATGGCAAAACTGCTGAAATATTTACAACTAATAGCAAAATACACAGTTTATCTACGATAGACCGCGATAGATTGTGATAGACTATTATCTACGATAGATTATGATTGACACAGATAATATTCTATCGTGATCTATCGCAGATAGATAGTGAAATTTTGCTATATTTGTAAATATTTTGGTTCCTTTTGCTATATTTGAAAAGAGTCCAATTCAAATCTCACCACAATCTTTCCAATTTCCTAAATTGGATTCCAAATTCTCAAATTTCTTTCAATTCAAATAAAATTCTACCAACCAGCTTAAATCCAAATTTTAAAATCTTAAATACTTTATTAAATTGGATCACCCTAATTACCAGAAATTAAATTTCTTAACCTCGAAGCTCGAAATAATTCTCAAATAATTCAAGTTAATTAAATTAACCAAATTAAAAATTACCTAAAAGATTTGGGTTGTCATAGTTATTAAAGTAAATTTTTAAAAGAATTTGATTTTTGTCATTGGAATTTTTAGGAAAAAGAATCTCAATTTATAAAAATCTACAATGTTTTTTTCAAACATTTTCAACTACATCCAACACATTTCATATACAATATAAATTAACTAAATAAAATATACATACAGTGATATAGTCTTAATTATCTAACTTATTCCATTATATTTAAATTCCAAATTATATATTATTCAATTTAAATTTAACTAAAAAAATATTTATTTAAAATTGTATGCTCTAAAAAATTTGACTATGTGCATCCCACTTGTCTGCTAATAGTATAATTAGAAGATCAAATTGAGCATAGCTCAACTAGTATACTATACTATGTGTTAGGGACTAAGAGTTTTGCTGGTCTAAATCCCTCCATTCTTATTATACTAAAAAAAAAATACATATATTTATAAGTCTTGTGTTATTTATGAGTTAAATAATTGATGATAGAGTTGATTTTATTTTATTTGGTTGATGGTACATGCGTTAACCAATTAAACGATATTTAAACTGACAACAATAGTATTAATTGTTTAAATATAGGTTAAATTACAAATTTGGTCTATATGATTTAGAGAAATTTAGAATTTCGCTCCTATGATTTTAAAGATTAGAATTTAGACCATGTTTACACAAGAGAAAAAGTAATAAATGAATGGTAAAAGTGGGCTGCAATGAATTGTGTTTGTAGACTCTATGTTCTATACTTGTACGGACATGTGGGGCCACTACACAATATGTAATAATGAATGCAAATTGATTGATGAACGGAGGGTGATCAATCTATTTGTGTTTCGAAATTATGTTATCATTATTGTACTGTTACAATATAAGAAGTATAAAATTGTCAATTTATTGTTACTACTAACGTTTAGGGTCAAACAATAACGGTAAAGATAATAGTAAATGTGATAGATTCATAATTATAAGTAAATATGATCAAAAGCAGTCCAATCACATATGCGATTCTAGCCCATTACGATTGGTTTATCAATGAAATTCCATTATGATTACTTAATTTTCGTTACAAATTAGTAAGTGCCTGACCTTAATAATGAAAGTCCTTATAGCTAAGCTTATTTATGAAAATTTTATCAAAGAAGTTAAATTTTAATTATAAATTATAAGAATTAGACTCTAACTTTTTATAAACTATCGTACTCAAATTTACAATTTAACCATAGATATTAAAAGGTTAAAGATTTTGAGAAGAGAAAAAAACATATAATAAGTGTTTAATGTCCGACAAAGCACTCGTATATATCCATGAAAAAGTGTGTAAACATCCGATAAAGACAGAAATAGGCCAATTATGGTGTGGGGCATTTTGGTTAGAAATTTAGAATATACTTTGAAATGGGCCATTGAATTAAGGACGGTAGTTGAATAATTGATGGTGGAAATCCAACATTCTTCCTGCCATAACAGATATGAGTTGTTTTAATGAATTTTCTTTTTCAAAACCACAATGGAATAACATTCACACTCAGCTTTCTATCCAGAAATAAAAGGTGCTTTTATTATCAATATTAACTATGATTGTTGCCTTCACACCTATATGATAGTGAGTTTTCAAGCAACCTCTATCTCACATTCTTCAAATCTAACTCTCATATATGTATATACATATATTTGCGATCTCCATGAATTTTAAAAGAAAGTTCAGTACTTAATTATTAATTCAACTGATTAAGACATTATATTCCTCGATTTAAATATGCATAATTGAGATTCGTAAACATGCTCTCAATAAAAAAGTTAGAGGTAATTTGAATTATTAATTCAACTGATTAAGACATTATATTCCTCGATTTAAATATGCATAATTGAGATTCGTAAACATGCTCTCAATAAAAAAGTTAGAGGTAATTTGAATCTCCCACTTTCACGTGTTAGAAAAAAATCTTCTACTATTACAATTGGAGTAAGTAGAAAAATAATGAAATAAAAAAAATAATAATAACAACCACAAAAATTTACATCAAAAACTTAAAACTAAAAAAGGAATCACGTCACACTAAAAAGAAATCAACTATGTGAAAAACTGTTACTATCCTACCAAATAATTATCTTTGATCAAAAGCACTCTTTCAAAACTTTTGTATTACGTATGCATCATGCTTTTTTTTTTCTCACTTCAAACTAGAGAATATGAAAAGGAATTTAACTCTACTTCAAACTATAGAATTAAAAATTAGATTTAACTAGAATTAACACACCCAAACATAAAGGGAATTTAACTCTACTTCAAACTATAGAATTAAAAATTAGATTTAACTAGAATTAACACAGCCAAACATAAAAAGGCTTCTAACTCATATGATTTGATACAAAAGTGATAGACTCCTTTTATAACGCTTGGAGTTTCCTGTTTTCTTGAACAATGAGACAACTAATATCTGCGAAAATCCAACATCAAGTTAAATTAAAAAAATAAAAAATAAAAACGGTTTAGAATCTCCAACTTTCATGGTGTCGAGCTCAATAACAAAGAACAGGTCATGTATTTATATAAATAGAGAAAACGAAAGGTGATGTAATAAACAAATAATTAAATAAACATACATGTTCGATAATTGTTTTTGGTTTTTCATTTTTTAAAAATAAAAAATCAAGAACATGTTTGGTAATTGTTTTTAGTTTCTTAATTTTAAAAATTGAAAAATTAAAAAATTGTTTGATAATTTTATTTTGTTTTTGAAAATTGAAAACAAGTTTTATATTTTCTTTGATAAAAATAAAATTAAACTCTTTCTGCAATATTTTTTCATCTGGTATACATAATTACCGAATTATTTATAGATATTTAACTTCTTTGAAAATTTTATATCGATAAAATAATATTAATATTTTAAATATATTGATAACCGGTAAATGCTTCAACCACATGACTAGCAATGAACGCACTACAATGTGTAAATAATTATATAAAAGAGATTGAGATCTCATGAAATAACTCTATATTTTTATAGACTATATGTAGCTATTCAAGCAGTTACATCTCTTGGGTACGAAGTTGTCTTCCTCTTGGGTATTAAGTTGTCTTTTGAAGACGCAACCTTTCCTTAAAGTTGTGCCATTAAACTTAAAAAGAAGAAAAAAAAAAAATTAATTGAAGCTATTCTTGTAAAAAAAATAGAGAGAGAATTCATTTAGAATTCAAAGGTAAAATGCAAAATATATTTTAAAAAAGATTAGAATCCATTAGAGACCGATATAATGTCTATCGCAGACTATCGCAGATAGAACGTAAATTTTGCTATATTTATAAATAATTTGATATTTTTCTATTCATAATAATTTTCCTAATATTTATCCTTTAATTTCACATAACAAATTGGAAAATACTATTATAAAATGGAAAAAAAATAAAAAATAAAGCTGGAAAATATTAATAAAGCTGGATTCCAAACTTGTACGTTTGAGGTTCAAGCCTATATCGTAGCAACTGGAATGAGAGAGATTATTGGATAAATTTATTAGTTTTGATATTTAAAAGCGCATATGCATTTTTCTAAAAACGAAAACAGATTTTAAAAAAGATTTGTTTTTTCATTTTTAAATTTTTTTAACATTTGAAAACATTTTTAAAATCTAAAAAATAGAAAACTGAATTGTAAATCAAACATACATCTAAATTTAACTAAAAACCAAAAACCAAAATCTAAAAATAAGAAATCAAATGATTATGAAACAACCTCTAAACTTTTCGTATCAGTCTTCTCATAAGGATTTCCCAAGTATTATGTCACACAAGAAGCATTGGCATTTTGTCTCCATTTTTTTTAAATATTCCAATATCTTCTCCAACTCTTTTATAAAAAAATAAAATAAAATAAAATAAAATAAAATAAAGTTATCTCTCGACGGTTTTTTAAAAATGTCGAGAGAGAAGGGTTTTCCTGACAGTTTTTTAAAATCGTCGAGAGAAAAGGATTTTTCCGACAATTTAAAAATCATCGGGGAAAGAGGATTCTCCCAAAGGTAATTAAAAAAATCGTTGGGAGAAAGGGTTATCCTGACGATTTCAAAACCGTCGGGAGAGGGGCTTTTAAAACCCATCATTTCTCCCACATGCCCCAAGCCCTCATTTTTCTCTCTTTCTCTTTGCCCTAATTGCCGCCCCCACCCTCGCCCATATCCTACCACCTAGCCCAGCCACCCATCTCCTACTAGTCGCCTAATGCCTGCCGATGCCACCTCACTACAAGAAAATTCACCTATGCCAATGAAAAACATGTCGACGCCATAAAACATCATTGGCAAAAAGTGGCTCTTCTGACGGTTCGTAGCCCCGTCGGCAATAACCCTCTCTACTGATGGTAGAAATGTCGGTGTCAGTAGAGAGGGGCCTTTGCCGACGATTGATAATTTTTGTCAGCAAAAATGGGCCTTTGCTAATGGCATATTACGTGTCGTCGACATAGGATGGGATTTGCTGACGCCTTAGTTATGGCGTTGGCAGTTCTAAAAATACTCCCTCACCCACGCCACCGCGCCCATCCCCTCTCTCCCTCACCCGCTGCCCGTTCCCTCCCCTCTTTCCCTTGCCCACCACCAGTACTGTTACCCATCCCCTCTCTCCCTCATTCACCAGTCGTTCCCTCTCATCTCTCCCTCACCCACCACCAGTATGTCTCCCTTGAAATTTTTGCAATTTTACTTTTTGTTGGATCTTTTTTTTTTTTTTTTAAATTTTTGAGTGGTCTATCATGAAATACTAGTTGAATTTGTATTCTTTTTAAAATTTTGGTGTGATTTAGTTGTTGGGTGTAGTTTTTTTAGACTTTTGGTGTGATAAACTTTCTATTCTTAAAATGTTTTTAGAAATATTGTTGAGATTTGCATTTATGGTGTGATTTACATTTGTGGCGTAGTTTTTGAGATTTTTGGCTTGGTTATTTTTTGGTTTGGATATTCAATGTTAAAGATTTGGGGATGTTTATTGAAAATTTTTTGTGTAATAATTTACATTTGTGGTTGTTATTGTTGTTTATGATTTTATTTTTTATGTATTTCAATTAGGGTTCGGGATGTGTTACTTGACTTAAAGATGTTGTTAAGGTTTATTTTATAAGTTTAGATCTATATGTTGTTATTTTGTCTTAAATGTGGGTTGGAACGTATTAATCGACTTAAAGATGTGTTACTTGACTTAAAGATGGTTGAGATGTTTTTCTTAAGTTTTGGATGAGTTATTAAATGTTTCAATATGTCAAGTTTTTATATGTATATATAAAGTTGTTTTTGCGCCATATAAGTTTATTAAATTTATGTTTGATGCTTTTTATTATAATTACAGTCAGTATTTAACTTTTGTTTTTGTTATTTATTTTTCAAGACCAACTTTCAATAAAGATCATTGCAAGCAAGCTAGAAGCTGATCTTCACTTTTTTTTTTTTTAATCTCTTTGTTTTGGGACCAAATTAGTATTGTTTTGGTTATGTAACTTTATTGTCAAACGTCTTTTTTGTGTTTATTATAACGTTGCAAGCAAACTTAAGTAATGGCCTATTGATATAAGACCTTTATGATAATATTAAGCGGATGTTGTAGTATTGGTATAATTTGTTTGTTATTAGGCACAAACTAAAGTAATGAATA
Source organism: Citrullus colocynthis (assembly GCA_031780015.1). NCBI lineage: Eukaryota > Viridiplantae > Streptophyta > Magnoliopsida > Cucurbitales > Cucurbitaceae > Citrullus > Citrullus colocynthis. Next base: position 1,250,649 of record QLSR01000126.1, on the reverse strand, counting down.
GTAGATGTAGGTGGAAAAACAATACAATTATAAAACATGTATTTTGGAAAAAAAAGTAGGCCTATACCGACGCCACATTATATTAGGAGTCGGCATTTCAACGATATGCTAATGGCAAGTTGTAATCATCGGCATAGAAAAACTACCTACGTCAAATATATATTGTCAGCATGTGAGGATACGACGACGACGTTTTCAAACCATCAACATTAAAGGACTGTCGATGCAACAAACATTGTTGTATCGACATATACACCTTTTGCCAACGTGTTTTGCTAGCGTCGACATCAGTCTGACTTCACGACTGTCGTCGGTAGTTCAAATTTATGCCGACATAGGCTCTACTAATGGACCTACGCCGACGATTCCCGCTGACAGATACTTAACGTTGGTATAGGATAAGCTGACACGTTTCTGGAGCTAGGTCGATGATTTTTGGCATCGGAAAAAGGCTTTATTCTTGTAGTGCCTGTCGCACACCCAGGCTCATTGAGCCACTTGCACTCGCCGACAACACCACCTACAACACACCCACGCCCGTCGAACCACCCTCCTCAACCGTTGATAAACATCTTTCTCTTTCCCATTTCATTTTGATTCAAAGAGTAAGGTCTTTTTTTTCAATTTTTATTTTTGAGATTTTGTTTTCGTTGTTTGTTTTACAATTTGGATAATATCAAGTATTGTTATTGTAAATTTGAAGTGATTTATGTACTAGTTTTAGGGACTTGTTTGATGGTGTTGAATGAAGAAAATTTAAACTTAAAATTAGTTTTAAGTTTTTATTGTTTTAATTATTTTAAGTTCTAATGTTCGTAATTTGAAGTTTAAGTTTGAGTTTTATCCTTGGGGTAATTTCTTTTTGAGTCTCAAAATCATTCTTGAAATTTTAGGAAGTTTTGGAAAATATGCCAGCCTAACGTTGAGTTGTTTCCAAAAGTGTTTTTGAAAAAAGAAAATAAATAAAGTTTAAATTCTAATTTCAATTAGTTGTGCAAAATTTTTTAGCATACATGATACAAACGTTTTTTAAACCTATATTTTAACAACAATAAAGTTTAAATTTTGATTAAGACTCAATCAAACTAAACTAACTCAACCTTGAGTTCATAACTTATAAGAATAGTTGTTAATTCTATTATTATTCTATGTATATACTTGATATTAGTATTTGATTGTTTTATATGTTTATGTTTATGTTAAGTTTTGTTAAGTGTTCTTTTTTCAATTTTTATTTTAGAGATCTTAGTTTAATTGTTTGTTTTACAATTTGGATGAGGTTGAATATAAGTTGAGTTAATTGGTTTATTTTGTATGTTGATGTTAATTTGTAATTGAATATTATTCATACGAGTGAGTAGATAGTTGAGTTAATTGGTTTGTTTTGTATGGTTGTTAAACTAAAGCATTTGATCTAGAATGGATTATGTTGTTAGTTTTAGAGATTTGAAGTGATTTATATTAATTGAGTATGTAGTTTAATAGTACTTTAGTGTAAGAGAATGTTAGATTTTATCAAGCAATTATTTATTTATTTTACAAATCTAATAGACTATTTTAAACTTTAAACTTTGAACTTCTTTTCTTTTTCTAAGTCTTGTCGAGCTAATGTAACCAATTAAGCTAAGTTATACCTTATGGTTAGCTTATTTTACATTTTACATTTCTTTTCTTTAATAGCGAGTTATACCATATTGTCAAGCTAAGTATTGTGAGTGAAAAGGATGGAAAACTATGGGGATTGAAAACTCACGACTCACGTTTTGTTTCAAAGACTTCTCCCAATTGGTATTTGAGCGTATCTAAAACAAGATGTGTCTACTTCTATTGTTGAGTTATACAAATTCTTTTGTGACCTATATATAAAAACAATATCCATAGGTGATTTGGATCGCTTACAAAGAAGACATTATAATTATACTTTGTAAGTTGGAAAAGATATTTCCACTAGTGCTTTTTGATGTAATGGTGCACCTAGCAGTCCATTTTCCCTATGAAACAAAAGTTGCGGAAGTGTGAGAAACAAAGCATGTCCTAGGGTTCTATAGCGAAAGTGTATATAATGAACGAATCTTTGGTACTTTGTTCCTTGTACATAACAAGAATTGAGACAAGGTTCAATAAAGATGAAAGAAATGATGATAGACTTCTAGAGAATGAGATATGCAATGAACTTCTAATGTTTAGACAAAATGCACGACCATTAGGAACATCAAGAGTAAGGACATTATTAGGAGAAGAGAAAAGTAGTGCACACTAGTACATCTTGAACAATTGTATTCAATTACAATCTTATCGAAGGTATGTTTTGATCATTATATTGTAATTGATAATCGAAATTTGAGACATTAACTCTTGCTTCTTATGGATTTGCAAATAGGTAATATTTTAGACTAATCTTACCTCAAACACAAAACAATTTTGATTTTTATGAAAGGCACCAATGGGGCTTTCCTGATTGGTTCAAATCTCATGTAAGTATGATATGGAAAGATAATTGACGATTATATTAAATTAAGGTTTAGTGACACATTACTTTTTAATTAATAGGTTCTTTCATTACATGAGAGTGAAAATATATTTGATGATATATATTCACTAGTAATGGGGCCAACTTCGGAAGTGCCCTCATATAGTGGATGTATTATTAATGGAGTACGCTATTACAGTATAGAGCGTGATAGTCGTTAGAGTACACAAAATAGTGGGATCATGGTGGCTTCAGAAAATGAAGGTGGATGTGACCTCCATAATTTCTACGATGTTGTCAACGAAGTTTTGGGTTTCCAGTATGCTAAGATTAGACATGTAATTATGTTTAAGTATACATGGTTCGACACAGACCCTAAACAGACAAATAGAGTATAAAATGATTTAGGATATATATCAATTAATATCGCTCATTGATAACTTGTAGAAATACAAGTTATTATATGTCTTTCTCTTAGAAAAATAGAGTTTAAATAGAGAATCATGCGATATTTGGTGTTAATTCTATTGATAAATCTTCCTATGCGTTCTACTCTTGTAAATTGATGAAGATAATTGTTTTGAAGCTTTTTGAGCCTAAAACGCATGCTTTGACTCAAGAACGCAAGCAACCCGTGGATGCGTTGGCAACCTCTTAACGCAGGACTATGCATTGGCAACCTGTGCAAGCGTTGGCAACCCTTCAATGCAAGTTAATGCGTTAGCAACCCATGGATGCGTTGACATACTTGAACGCATGAACCCAAGTTATCCGTGGATGCATATCAAGAAGGCAGCAGAAAATCAGATAAGAATCTTGAGAGATTGTAGGGAGATTGATATGCTTGATATGCGGCGAGAGTGGTGGATCGAAATTAAATCGGAAATCATGCAATTAGGCAAGATGGACGGAAGGCAGAAATTCAGCCTCCAATCATGCAGATTTGCCAGTGATTCCAACGCAACATCTATAAAAGGGCAGACTTGAAGACGAAAATATTGTTGAACCTCTTGGAAGAATTCCTAAGTGATAGTAGAGTTTTCTCCAGACTACAACTAGAGACAAATAGCTCAAAAGAGAAGAGTCTTCCCTCCGCCTGACCACTTCACAGTAGAATTCACGCTACCATCCCAGCGAGCTCAAGACATTGAGAAGTGATTCCATGCTTTCTATCTCTTTTCTTACTCTTATTTTAGTCTATTAGTAAGGAATTGTATTTTCTAAAACATTTATTCCGTTTATTAATCTATACACCTTCCATGGCCATTCATTTCTCATCACTTTCCATTTGCTATTTATCGTCCATGAGTAACTAACTCACTCAAGGGTCACGGGTTGTGTTATCATCAAATAAAGAACCGTAGAAGACTATTTCATCTTGTCAAATGTATTTTTAATCAAATGCTTATATCCATCTAGCTAATCGATATAAGTAGTAATAATCAGACTGCTCGGGAGAGTAAGTGATTGTGGAACTTAGTTGACAAGGCTAACTTAGGATAGGAATAACTTTGGTACTTAACACTCTCCTATGTGTTATAATATAATGCATAGCGGCTGACAACCGGGAGAAGAGTCACTGGTATGAAATAGACCTATCTATACGTTTTCGACTTTAGATGATAACCAACCCAAGCCGTGCGTTTTACCATCCATATAACTCAATTAGCTGCTTTTGCTATGTCGAATAACTTTCCATCAAACCAGTTTAGCTTAGGTTTACTGCTTTCTCATCACCTTCTTTAGACGCATGACTCAAATAATCCAAATAATTATAGAATCGCATAGTCCTTGTGTTCAACCTCGGACTCACCGAGAAAACCTCATTCTTTGCTTATACTTGGGTGAAGGATAGGAAAACTTGACAGATTAGTAACACATAGTATTAAGCATGTCAAACACAGAATATGTTAAATGCATAATAGTAAGCTTAATAAAAGATAACGCACAATACTCATCACTAGTTTGTCAATGAGTCATTTGTGTTTGCCAGTTAAGCTAAATAAGTGTTTTACATTAACGATCCCAAATATGACAATAATTGGAAAGTGGTGCATGTTATCCAAAATAAGCATGTGTGGGACGTGCCAGAAGTAGAAGAACAAGAGAATGACCAATTTGAGTTATTAGAAGTTGTGGATGACATTCTTTGTATAATTGATAAATCACTTGAAGATATTAATTTATGTAGAGCTGATGTTGATCCTATAATCGTAGAAAAACAAATAATTCAGTGAGTTGATGACGACTTCGTAAATGACCAGGAAGAGGATGTACAATTATCTTCTGATAGGAGCTTGAGTCTCGAGAAACATCCCGATAGCAAATAATTATGTAAATAAGTATTTTATTTTTCATTTCATAGTTTGTGTATTGTTGCATAATATTTTTGTGCTTGTACAGGAAAAATGGTAGGTCACACCAATCAAGAGGCATCAATGGAATATTTAGAGCCCAAAACAATGGCCACATTATCTTCCGTGGGAGAAAAATCAGGTTATTATGGACACACATTTTTTTTATATATATAAAAAGATATACAATTTATATTTGTTAAATGTATAAACTAATGTATAGTTTCCTCAGAGGCTACTTCTATGACTAGTAGGAATATACGTGGGTATTCTTAGAATATTGAGTTAGATAGACATGTCCAACTTTATGGGAGAATTTCTATCGAGATTTACCCTAATTGAAGCAAATCAATCTGTAATAGTGTAATGAGACTTAGCAATGTCATTGGTACCAATGTCTGAGAATCATTTTTTGTTCGTTGGGAAACATGGAAAGAGGTAATAAAAAAATGTAAAGAGCTTGTTAAAAGTTGACTGATGGTAAGATGCTCATTTGATATTTTACAATTTAGATATATGTATGGGTGTTATAATACATTTTCTTTTTTCAGAACCACCTGTCCAATCAACTTGTCGACAATTTCATTGATGGACAGATGTAAACTTCGTTCCAAGAGTATAGGTTGGAACTACACAAACACTAAAAAAAAAATATGCAAGTCCTGAATAGGCACGAGCACACCCACCCTATCAACTTAAAAATGCCAAAGTGGATGAATTAGAAAAAAAAATAGACAAAACTGAAATAGATAACTTAAAAGCCATGATCTTATAACTCATGAAACCACAGGGAGATAAATCACAATAGGTATGAACTCTTCAACTTTTGTAGGAAACTAATTAGAAAAGTGTATATGTTGTTGTCTTGCAATTATGATAACAACATAAATGTATAATATGTTTAAGTTTGAGATGGATTTATGTGCATGTGTGTGTTGGGGGGGAGGGAGGGGGGAGTTGATATATGTTATAATGATTTTGAAATTAAAGTGTGCATGTGGGGAAGGGAGGGGAGGGGTGGATGGAGAGATTTCCTAAAGTGCATTTGAATTTTCTTAGGTTGATCATTTAATTTTATATTCAGTTTAAAGTTGGTATAGGGGTCAATGCATAGTTATATTTAAGGTTGAGTTGAAATTAAGTTTGATACTAAGTTTGAGATTGGTATATGGATACATAAAATGAGTTTGAGATTATGTTTGAGCAATTTATATGCATAATGATTTTGAGATTAAAGTGTGCATGTGTGTGTGCGCGGGGTGTGGGGGGGATTGCGTAAAGTGCATTTAAATTTTCTTAGGTTGAGCATCTAGTTTTATATTGAGTTTAAAGTTAATATAGGAGTAAATACATAGTTATATTTAAGTTTGAGTTGGATTTAAGTATTATATTGAGTTTGAGATTGGTATATAGATAAATACATTGTATGTTTGAGATTGATATATGTTATAATGTTACTAAATTTAGGTTTAAGTTTTATATTTAATTTGAGATTAGTACGTGAAATAAATGCATAGTTACGTTTAAATTTTAAATTATTGTTGCTATTAGTGTATGGGTAAATGCATAATGTTTAAGTTTGAGTTGAAATTTATATCATAGTTCATATACTATATAAATTTGTATTTCATAGGTAGCTCAAAGGACTAGCTTCAAGATGGATCTCTCGGAAAAGCAAAGTTAGGTTGTAGATTTGTATTTTGTAGATTTGTAATGTTATTTTGGTGTTAATGTTTTATGGATATTATATAATATTTAAGATTAAAATAATATGTGATGTTGAACATAATCTTAAATGTCATTTTGGTGTTTATATTTTAATTATGTGATTTTTAAGATACTATGTATTGTTATTTGTGTGTTAATGTTATGGAAGAAAATTAATTAAATGTTGAATATTATACTTTATTTGACTACATTTGTAAAATTTAAACATGTTTGATGTTTAATAAATTAAAAAAATTTAATATGAAAAAATACCTCTACCAACGCGAATCTTAAAGATGGTATCAGAAAAAATAACATTCATAACATTTTGTAGCTTTTTTCCGATGCCACGCTCACATTGCATCGGGAAAGGTAACCTCTCCTCACAACTTGTAGAATGACTTCGGGAGAAACGCTTTCTCCTGACTCCCAACCATATTTTTAGCATCTGGCGAAGTGATTTCTCCCGACGCTCGTAAGTTAACGTCGAGAGAAATCACTTCTCTCGACGCTAAAAATGTGTTGGCTTGCGTTAGAAGAGAAACATTTCTCCTGATGCCCATAAGGTAGCGTTGGGGGAAGCCATTTTTTTCGACGCCACAAATTGACCTTTCGACGTCGGGAGAGTTCTACCTCATGGAAAAAAAAAACTTATTTCTTTTGTGTACTTAACCATTCCTTTTTTCATATCTTTCTTTGCTCATTATCATACAATTACTTATTCACAAATGATAACTTGTAGAAATACAAGTTATTATAGTCACTATTTGAATTAATTAGAGTAACTTTAGAGTTAAACGCATAATTTTGGTAGTTGAATTATGTAAAATGTATCACCATGCGTTGGTACTATTTACAAAAAAAAAATACTTGAAAAATTATGAGCTTTTCTGTTTTTAACGCAGGATAAGAAGAAAAGAAGAAAAAATAACCGAAGCACTAGAGATGAAGCTGCTATCAGAACAAATGGAAACCCATGCGCCGAGACTATGCGTTGAGACCATGCGTTGAGAAAAAGTAGATACGGACGCCTGGGCAAAAGTTATCATGTCATTATGCAAAAGGATGACACGTTATTAGATCATGGCAGAACAAATGGGCGGACAATATGAAAAGTCTGTGCAACAGGGCACGAAATTTAATGTAAAGGTGTCAGGTCATCATGAGTTTCAACTTTTCGACGCCTATAAATAGCTCAAAGCTTCTCCAAAAAGGAGTGAAGATGAGAAAAACGAGAGAAAAACGAGTTCAATAGGCGAAAGCCCTGCACAAATCCTCCTCCACCATAACCAGCCTCCATTTCGAGCTCTTCTGAGAGAAGGATTCTGAGAACTTTCAGAATCGTCTCCCAGTGAGTGAGAGAATCTTCACCTTATGAACTTTATGTATTAGATAGCAACCATCTCAAGCCTCCATGAAGCAAGACGTTACCAGTGGCAGCTTGACGTCTTCCATTTCTGTTTTATCTCCATTTTCCTCATTTTTACTTATGTTTTGTTAAGACATTCGAGGGAATGATTTATTTTCTTAATATGAGTTTGATTGACGATTATCTTCCATCCATTTCCATTTTAAGTATTTTACACCATGTTGTTTGAATGCTAAATGAGTTAGATGTGAGAGTTAGTTTTTCTTAAGCAATATGAAGTATGTTACATCTTGATTAATGCATATCATTAGCTTGCATAGCTTTGTCTGACAAACAAATGTAGTAAGCACGATTGTCTAGCTTGAGAGAGTAGATAGTTAATCTTTAGCATTTATCAAGACTAGATGAGGTGCAGAGATGTAGTTCATCTTTTGCCAATGCAAACTTACCATACGTCTTAGAGATAAGATTAATGTGGCGTCGAAACATCAAGAGATGGATTCACAAACTCAGTTTGTAGGTATATACTTATACTTAGAAAGGCTTAAGTAATAACTAGCTTCTGCGTTAACTCTACTTTTATCACATGGTTCCATTCATTCTCAACGCATGCTGACTGACACTAAACGATATTTGACTAACCATCGCCGCGTCCACCTCATTGTTAGTTGTAGGAAATTTTATTCATTCTTTATGTATAGTTTTAGATACATACAACCAAATCATGCACATATTACATGTATAGTTCACCGCATAGTCATGCATCTATTCTCAACGCCTAGTTATTACAAATTCTTGCGTTCGACCCTAGACTCACCAGGAAACCTATAAGAGCTTATACTTGGGCTTTTTATAGGAAAACTTGCTTAATCATGATCATACTTGAGTAATTCTCAATGCATCTTTGTACGGAAATTATCATATCTATTTTTATGCAACAAGCTAAGAAACTCAATATAAATCGAAAATAGAAAATAGAATTTCAACAACAAGTTTTTGGCGCCGTTGCCGGAGATTTGAATTAATAAATCAGGTTTTGAAATATTTTCTTGATCTATGCAGAAAATCTCAATCTTGGGCTGTACAGAGCATTTAGCCGAAGACGTACCTGACAGTTTATGAACAAAGAACATCCTGCGTTCATTTCTGACCCTGAGATCGAAAGAACCTTTCGGAAAAGAAATAAGACATTTCAAAGGTGGCGACAATTGTTCAGAGAGAAGAAAATGGAAAATCAAGCAAACAACGCCAATCAGCCTTTGAGAGCTAATAATGGGGCTAATAATGGGGCTAAGGACAGACATGACGAAGCAATGAACCATGCGTTAGCCCAAGTGCAGCTTCAAGCTCAGTTATAGATTAATCAACAAACTCATCCTATTCTATTGGCACATGATCGGAACCGTCCGATCAGGGATTACGCGTCGCCAATCTTATATAATTTTTCACCTGGAATTATGCAACCCGCATCTCAAGGTTCGAGATTTGAAATGAAGCCAGTCATGCTTCAGATGCTACAGACAGCAGGTCAGTTTGGGGGATCACCTGGTGAAAACCCTCATGCTCACCTAAAAAACTTCATTGAAATCTGTAATAGCTTCGTCATCCCGAACATAAATGCAAATGACATTCGGTTGACGCTGTTCCCATTCTCCCTTAGAGATGAGGCGAGACAATGGGCATATTCTTTAGAACCAAGTGAGATTACTACTTGGAACCAAATGATAGAGAAATTTATGAAAAAGTTCTTCCCACCGATGGAGAATGCTCGAAGAAAAAGAGATATTGCCAACTTTCAACAAAAAGATAGAGAAACCCTGAGCGATGCTTGGGTAAGATTTAGAAGATTGGTGAGAAACTGTCCGCATAATGGTTTCCTTGACTGTGTTCAAATGGAGATATTCTATGATGGTTTGACCAAGGCATCTCAGACCGCTGCAAATGCTGCCGCAGTGGGAGGACTACTTGATAAAACTTATACCGAGGCCAAGGACATTCTCGATAGAATATCAAGAAACCATGAGGATTGGGAGGACCAGGGATATAGCCAATCTGGCCGCAGGCAAAACAATGTGTCAGGAGCATCAGAGCATAATAGTGTTGCTGCATTACAAGCTCAAGTCACTGCCATGACTAACTTGTTGCAGACTATGGCCCTGAATCAGTCAAATACAGGAGGCAGCGGCCAAGTTAACATAGTGAATCAATTGAACGCCGCAGGATGCGTTGGATACGAGGAACCGCATACGTATGAGGTATGTCCACAGAACCCTCAATCTGTATGCTTCATATGAAACAACCCGTATTCCCATACCTACAACCCTAGCTGGAGGAATCATCTGAATTTCTCATGGGATAGTAACTGCCAGCCTGAGCAGCAAGGTGCGCCTACGCACGAAAGGGTGGATCATTTGGATTCTCCCGTGGACATCAGAGGCAAAGTCCACATCAATCAACGCCGGCATCATCCATGGAAGCTCTTTTGAAGAAATACATGCAGAAGAACGACGCATTGATGCAAACCCAGGCGTCGTCCATCAGGAATTTAGAGCTTCAGACTGGCCAGATCGCTGGAGAGCTTAAGATGCAGCAGAAAGGATCTCTTCCGAGCAAAACCAAAGCCCCACGCGGTACGGGCAGCAGTGTCAAGCTGTGACACTACGAAGTGCCATGAATGAACTTCCCCGCCCAGGGAAGAAAACTCTAGCTAACGAGACTGAGAATAACTTAAACCAACCAGAGAACTCTCAACGAACAATTCATCTTTCCAATCCCACCATTGAATCTGACCATTCAACACAACAAAAACAAGCTGACATGCAAAGAAGTTCATCAGGGAAAGATGCATCAACAATGTAAAACCCTAACTCAGAATTCTTAAGATGGCTAGTAAAGAAAGAAATAAAACTAATTGAACGCATAATATTAGGAAAGAAATGGATATTTCACTAAGAGTGAGAATGAAGGATGGAAGGCATAGTTTGGGAATTAGTTAAGCGTTTAAATATATTTCGAGCATAGCCTGGGTATTAGCATGGATGGTAAAGCACTAAAGTGTGGTACCTTAATTTAGAGAGAATTTGATATTGAATTTTGAAAAAGGGAACAAGAATCAGGAAAAAGAGGAAACGCATGGCTCACAATTAGTCTTGGAAACTAACAGGTTATGGGATTAGCTTTGAAGGGTGTTAAGCTAGAAATAAAAGAGAAGCTAAAGAACCTTGGGGCATGAACAGCATGCGTTGAAGGTTTATTATGTGTTAGTAAGGATTTTGGTGTTGATAAAGAAGTCTATGCCTAAAGACCAAATGTTTAAGGCAACTACGAACGAAGGGTTACTGTGTGTTGAGGGGTGACTACCAGCTATGCGTTGAGGAGCTCAATTTCATGGTAAATAGAAATATAATTTTGATTTTGGATAAACGTACAGGTTATAATTAACGAATTTAAGAGTAGGAAGTTGGACGCATGGTACGATGTGGTAAGGTACAAACGCATAGTAGTATGTATTTGGGACACTGACGCCTAGCAGGATACAGTGAAGAAATGGTTTCAAAGGTATTATGGCGGAAGGTAAAGGAAATTTGGTGAACGCACAAGGGTAGTATGATTAAATGAAAAGTTTGTATATTGGAATATGTTAAACGTATAAGATAAGCTTATAAGGACTAGGTGGCTTCATAAAAACTTGACACCTTATAAGCAGGAGATGTTAGAAGTATGTTAAGTATTTCATGCAAGGTGACGCTTGGATAAATGCATGATTGGTTAAACATGTAGCTTGACATGTGGCAAGCAAATGGAAAAAAGGGAGAAGTAGTATGACCAGCCTTCTACTCCAAAACTATAAAGAGGAAACTGAGGGAAAAGAAGTGATTGATGATGCTGAAGTAAGAATCCTTGAGAGAAAGAAGGAATTTTGGTGTCCGTAATAGAAGTTTGCGGCCAAGGAAGAAGATATTCCAGACAACTTAGCTATATCTTGTGTTAAAGAAGTTGTCTTGCGTAAAAAAGGGTCAGTCTTGCGTTTAAGTATCAAGGTGAATGATGCGTCCAAGTGGGACCTTGTGCGGTCGACGCATCCAAAAGAGAAGTAAGGAAGAGTTGGGAAGCACCTCGCTTTAGCTATCAACCTTGCATCCAAGAGCAGGGTTGCGACCAACCGAGCTGCCAGAGGAATATAAGGCCTTGAGTTCCAGGACTAGAGCACTGCGTCCAAGAAGCTCGAGGAAAAAGGAGATAGCGGGATAGAGGAGAAACTATCCTTAAAGTGATCTGTGAGTAACTTTAACATTCTTCTTCAAAATATGATTTCATGAGTTTTCAATGAGTAAGTACATGTGTTTTATTTGAAAAGCATTTGAGTATGTAGGTTATATGTTTATAAAATGCATGCTAATTGATAATATGTGATTTCATGATTTGACTGAAAAGCATGATGTTTGATATTAAAGCTTTGAACTTGAAGTTTACTGGAAGCATGCTGTTTTGAGATTATATGATCTTATTTGGAAACGTTTAACTTATGAATTTATGTTATGATGTTTCCAAAACATATTTTGTGTATTTATAAAACTTTGAAAATGGCACCTGAGGCTCAGGGACTTGCAGAAGGCCAAGGGGTAGCCGGGATATGGAAAAGGTACCCAATGCTGAGGGACTCGTGGAAGACAGATGGGTAACCTGGATACGGAAATAGAACCCCAATGCTCAGGGACTTGGAGAAGGCATTGCGGGCGGCCCGGATTATAATACCTATGTGCACATAGAGGAATATACGATGCTGATGTGTTGAGATTACTCCACACAGCTAGGGATAATTGACGTTGAGAAGCGTAGAGCATTGCTCCGCCTCAACTAAGGGAAATTGTTGAGAACAAACTGATTTTATGTACAACTACTCTGGAATGTATTCATGTGATTTGATTAAAAGTTGAAAAGTATGATTTTATAGAGGTGGTGATTTGAATTAAGTATTTAGCGAGATAATGATGATAACATGCCTGTTTTTGAACTAAAGATAGTTTCACAAAATCTGTCACTCACTGGGCATATAGCTCATCTTTTTATATGTCTTTCATTTTCCAAGTAGCATGACAGTTCCCGTTGCCGATCGAAGTCGAGGTTTGTCAAATGTATAATGGTATCGCCGTCCTAGGAAGGATGATTAAATGGACATAAAGGAGGTGTTGACAGTGGAAGTTGATAATAGAGTCGATGACTGCTATCCTCATGCTCCGTCTCGGGCTACAGGAGGGTAGTTCGGGATGGGGTGTGACAAACAAGTGTGTCAGTCGAGCTGCAAACGCCTCCTTATCCACAGCGGTTAAGAAGGAAAAAAAATAATAAGAGGCAGTTCAAATGCTTTCTGGATGTACTTAAACAGCTGCACATCAACATCCCGTTGGTGGAAGCGTTGGAACAAATGCCCACTTATGCTAAATTCCTCAAGGACATACTATCTAAAAAGAGAGGAATGGGTAAATATGAGACCATAGCTCTAACGCAAGAGTGCAGTGACATGGTCTGTGAACGCGTCCCCAAAGATGAAAGATCCAGGGAGCTTCACCATTCCTTGTTCTATCGGAGGAGTTTATATAGGAAAAGCGTTGTGTGATCTAAAGGCTAGCATTAATCTCATGCCCCTATCAGTATTCAACAAATTGGGGATCGCATCGCAGCCAACAACAGTTACCCTACAATTGGCGGATCGATCCGTTGTGCATCTTGAAGAATGGATCGAGGATGTGTTGGTAAAGGTAGACAAGTTCATTCTCCCTGCAGACTTTATTATCCTGGATTATGAAGCAGATGAAGACGTCCCTATCATTCTTGGATGCCTGTTTCTGTCAACGGGTCGTACACTCATTGACGTCCAAAAGGGGGAGATCATTACGAGAGTTAATGATTAGGAAGTGATTTTCAGCGTCTTTAAGGCGTTGGAGTATCTAGGAGAACAGGAGACTTGCCAAAACCTCGACGTAGAGGATGAGTTCCATAGTATGTTGCTTGAAGAAGAAAATGATAAAAAGATTGCAAATCTGGATGTACAGCGGCCTGAACAATGTTGTGTTGTGGTCCATTCTGCTTTTGAATCCTTGACATTGAATCAAACCAACCAACGAACAAAACCATTTCTGGAAGAAACGCCAGAACTCGAGTTAAAAGTGTTGCCAATCCACCTGAAGTATGCTTACTTAGGATAATCTGTGGAGAATCTGCATGGACTACAGGAAACTCAACGCGGCGACGAAGAAGGATCATTTCCCACTGCCTTTTATTGACCAAATGTTAGATAGACTTCTAGGAAATGAGTTCTGCTGCTTCTTGGATGGCTATTCAGGCTACAACCAGATCATGATTGCTCCATAAGACCAGGAGAAGACAACATTTACATGTCCTTGTGGTACATTCGCATTTCGACGCATGCCGTTTGGACTATAGTAATGCCCCAGGCACCTTTCAACGATGTATGATGGCAATCTTCTTGATAACTTGTAGAAATACAAGTTATAATAGCCTTTTTCTTAGATAAATAGAGATTAAATAGAGAAGCATGCGGCAGTGTATGTGATTTTTACTAATAAATCTTCCTTTGCGTTATACTCTTGTATTTTTATGAAGATAAATGATTTTACCACTTTTTGAGCCTAAAACGCATGTTTTAACGCAGGAATGCAAATGATGCGTTGATGACTTCTCAACGCAAGACTACGCGCTAGCAACCTACGCCGCGTTGACATCGGCCAAACTATTCATGGACGCATAGACGACCATTAATGCAAGGCGCTGAGAATCAAAGCAGAATCTTGAGAGATTGACAGATGATTGACGAACATGATTTGTCGCCAAAGTGGTGGATCCTAATTGACTCGAGAATCACGCAATCAGGCGAGATGGACGCATAGTATCAATCTCGCCGCCAATCAAGCAGATTTGCCATTAATTGCGAACGCATCATCTATAAAAGGGCAGCTCCGCGAGATGAGAAAGGGTTGTTGATTCTCGGAAGAACTACATAAGTGACAGCAGAGTCCTCTCCAGACTTCAACCGGAGACGAATAGCTCGAGAGAGAAGAGTCTTCCCTCCGCCGGACCACTTCACAGCATAGCCTCACGCTTCCATCCGGGCGACTCAAGACATTGACGCCTTTCCCTGCTTTCTTTCTTATTGTTCTATCTTGATTTTAGATTTGGGTCAAGACATTGAGCTCATCTAAAGTTGTATTTCGTTTCATCAATATAATTATTTTCCATGTCTACTCATTTCTCTAAACTTTCCGCTTTTTACTTTCAAACCATGAGTAACTAATCACTCAAGGGTCTAGGGTTACGTTAGCATCTAACTAGGAACCACAGTGTAACTATTTTATCTTGTCAATTGCGAGCTTAATCCGATGCTTATGTCCATCTGACAAATCGATATAAGTAGTAATAATCTAACTGCTCGAGAGTGTAAGCGATTGTGGAACTCAATTGACAAGGGCCAAGTAGTATTGCCTGTCTATGGGGATAACCTTGGTTCTTAACACTCTCCTATGCGTTATAGACATATAACGCATAGCGGCTTACAAGCCGGAGAAGAGTCGCAAGTATGAATAGAATACTACTGTGTGTTTCCGATGTTAGATGTTAATCAACCCGAACCCTTTCTTTATCCATTCACACACATCTTTAGCTGAACTTGCTGTGTCGCATGCCTTTCCATCTTCCACATTTAGTCTAGTGTACATATTATCGCTTTCTTTAGATCAGAAACAAACACTCTCCCCATTATTTCTTAGTTACCATTGCAACGCATGTAATTCACATAAATATTGAATCAACATAATCCCTGTGTTCGACCTCAGACTCACCGAGAAAACCTACTCCTTTGCTTATACTTGGGTAAAGGATAGGGAAACTTGATAGATCACCAACGCATAGTAGTAAGACGCATAGCATGCTCAAAGCATGACATGTTGAACGCGTAAAGACATCATTTAACACTTTGCGTTAGGACAATTTACACACATACAAAATCCGACAACACTTCTCTGAATTTTTAGAAGAATCTGTGGAGATATTCATGGACGATTTTTCGGTCTTTGGAAATTCGTTTGAAGCATGTTTAGCCAATTTAGAGAAAGTATTGAAAAGATGCGAGGACACCAACTTAGTGCTCAATTGGGAAAAATGTCACTTCATGGTGAACGAAGGAATTGTCCTCGGTCACAAAATATCCAAGAAGGGCCTTGAAGTTGATCAGGCAAAAATTGAAGCCGTGGAGAAGCTCCCGCCTTTTAGAAATGTAAAGACCCTTCGCAGCTTCTTGGGACATGCAGGCTTTTATAGAAGGTTCATCAAGGGCTTTTCAAAAATTGCACGCCCCTTAAGCTCATTGCTGGAGCATAATCGACCCTACAAGTTTGATGAAGAATGCCTCAAGGCGTTTGAGACTCTGAAATCAACACTGGTGTCAGCACCAATTTTAATCGCCCCAGACTGGTCACAGCCATTCGAGCTAATGTGTGATGCTAGTGACTATGCGATGGGAGCTACGTTGGTTCAACGCAGAGACAGAATGTTACATCCTATAGCCTACGCCAGCAAAACTTTAAACGCAGCCCAAGCGAATTACACCACTACAATTGCTGGAGCATAATCGACCCTACAAGTTTGATGAATAATGCCTCAAGGCGTTTGAGACTCTGAAATCAACACTGGTGTCAGCACCAATTTTAATCGCCCCAGACTGGTCACAGCCATTCGAGCTAATGTGTGATGCTAGTGACTATGCGATGGGAGCTACGTTGGTTCAACGCAGAGACAGAATGTTACATCCTATAGCCTACGCCAGCAAAACTTTAAACGCAGCCCAAGCGAATTACACCACTACAAAGAAAGAATTGCTAGCTGTAGTGTTCGCGGTTGAAAAATTCAGAGCATACCTTCTAGGGTCAAAAGTTATCATCTACACTGACCACTCAGCTACCTGATACTTGATGACTAAAAAAGATGCCAAGCCGAGGCTCATCCGATGGGTTCTGCTTCTTCAAGAGTTTGACGCAGAAATAGTTGATTGCAAAGGTACAAAGAACAACGTAGCAGATCATCTTTCCAGACATGAGAATATGGAACACGATCGAAAACAGCTGGACGTTAACGCAAGCTTTCCAGATGATGCTGTATTAAAAGTCATAGAATCCGCGCCATGGTATGCAGATATTGTCAATATCTTGGTGTGCAAGTAATTTCCCGAAGATTTCAACGCACAACAGAAGAAGAAGTTGATACATGATGCGAAGTTCTATGTCACACCCCCTCCCAAGTTTACCTACATAACCTGAAAGGAGACGTGAGGACAGTATACATCACCCCTCTTGTGACGCATACCATCCGTTCCTTCACGCACATTCTGAACTGTTCACCATGTAATCTCCACATTCTAAAACATTTTAAACATAACATATAGGAAAGTATATACAAGCCAAAAACTAAATTCCTCAACTCTTTTACATGTCCTTACACAACCCATAGTTTAACCCCTGGTAATTGTACATACATATCTACATGCCACCAATTAAGGTTTAACATAAAACTAACACTTCAACAAGTCGAATTATTCAGAGTCTCGAAGCTTAAGTAGGGCGAGTGGGAGTAGGCAAAGCACCAGAAACGTCCTTGCTACCTGGAGGGGAAAGAAAACATTGAAAATATGAGCTAAAGGCCCAGTGAGTGACAATTTTAACAAACCCTTTTAGTTCGGAAATCATCAGTAGTAAAACTATGTTCAACATCAAACATAAAACATGTAATCACTTCAAATACATTAGTTAAAACAAACTTAATTGCCCTTATCACTTCATACATGATTCTCAGCAAATCATAAGAAAACAGTTTAAGTGCAGTACTTTTCCCTTAGTTGAAGTGGAGCAAAACTCAACACCCCAACGTCGAAAGCATATAAGACTCGATGCGGAGCAAGACTCAACGCACCAGCATATAACCTTTATGTGCACATAGGAATATGGCGGGTTGCCCAAGTACCTTCTCATGTCCTTGAGTACTGGGTCCCGGTGAAACTCACATGCCTTGCTAGCATTGCGCCTCCTCTAAAATATTTTATAGTCGGGTTGCCCAAGTACTGGGTCCCGGGAAAACTCACATGCCTTACTAGTATTGAGCCTCCTCTAAAACATTTTCCTTTTTAGGAACAACATTTCATACAAACTGTTCGTATACAAATCGTTCATAAGAATACAAAGCGATTATTATATCAATAACATCTCATAAACATGCTTTTCAATAGCTTTAAGAACATAACGTATGCCTCATAAAGCATTTAATCACAAATTCGCATTTAATCACAATATCCTGTTCAACAAAATCATTTTAAAGTAAAAGAAGTGTCACTCACAATTCTTCCTAGGCCTTGTGTGGATTATACGCCTTCCCTGTTTCCTCTTGGCTTCAAATAGATATTTTTCCTTGTTATACTTCTTTTCCATTCACAAGAACATAAACAACAACTCAACATATGCACAATGCCTATAGTTTATCATGCGGTCAAACTTCCATTAGTTCATTCTCAAGCCTTAAACACTAAGGCTATTACTTCTAGCTGTTGCTTACCCTTATGTTAGACTTCAATTCAAAGAACACTTTGCCTGCAGCCCACTTTTGCTATTATACCAACATTTGAGTTTTATCTTCTTCTTAACAAAGCTGACTGTTACAGCTTTGCTGTTTCTGCTTAATCCCTGCTAAAAACGCATTCCCAGCCCATATTAAGACTTCTTCTCTTCTACAAACTTGTAAAGAATTAAGTTCCACAGCTTACCTCAAAATTTCAAGGCTTAACTCTTTTTCGTTCTCCAGTTATGCCAAAATCACTCCGCGTTGCTCGCATAACAGTTTTGTAGTTGCTGCTTTTACCTAAAAATTCATGTGATTAACTTCAATTTCAGCTTAACCATCCTTCATACGACTTGTTAGGAATTATGTTAACTTACTAACCTCAAAATTTCAGCCCTAAACTTGGCTTCCTTGAGTCGTTCTACTCCAAACAACAACCACTGTTTAGTCTGTGCGTCTACAATTGGTCTCCTGTTCCAGTTCGGGTTTCAGCACCAAAACAGGTAGAATTTTGCCCAAAAACTATAAGAACACCTTCCACTTCCTTCTCTGGTGGTTTCTCTGAAAGATGGAACTGACTTAAGTTCTCGAAATGTCTGAAAATAATTAAACTCACCTATATATATATATACTGCCGACTTATCCCTCATAAGTACTAAGATGATAATGCCGACTTACCCCTCACCGTAGGTTGGTGCTGGTCTTTCCTTCGACGCAAGGCACTCATGTCTATGTTCTCCTCCAGCGTCTTCAGCAACTAACCATTCTCAGCACATAATGTTCTCGGCGCCTCCTACCTCCGACGCATATCACATATTCATTCACATCACTAGCCTCATTGTATCAAGACCGTTCTGTCTTGGACGCAATGTGACTTCAGCGCATGGCTATCTTCGACGCATGGTAACTTCAACGCATGGTTGAAGCATATTTCTTTCCCCGCTAATGATTACTTATCCTTCGATGTGACGACTACTTCATCTCACAACCCTTCGAGATTCAATCAACAGCACATGGTTTCTTAATTAACTTAACTTTCCTCTACATTCACCAACGCATGGTCTTGGCGACTTAACTGAAATTTTGCTCTACTTCTTGGCTACTTCCCGGCTATTCTTCTTCTAGTAACGCATAACCTCAATCGCATTGCTCTCCCCAACACTTGGTTTTACAAGTCAGTGCTTACAATTCCTTACCCCCTTTTTAAGAATTTCGTCCTCGAAATTCAACTAAGGTCATTGTAAGAAAAGGTGAGGATACTTAACTTTCATTTGATCTTCACTTTCCCATGTCACTTCTTCAGTTTGATGATTTCTCCATAGAACCTTAACAAGTGGTATAGTTTTTGTTCTCAATACTTGTTTCTTGCGGTCAAGAATTTGCATAGGTTCTTCTTCATAAGATAAATCTTCATTTACTTGGATAGGTTGAGTCTCCAAAACATGAGTGGGGTCTGGAATATATTTCCTCAGTAAGGAAACATGAAATACATCATGTACTTTGGACAACTCCATAGGTAATGCTAGTCGATAAGCTAAAGGTCCTATGCGTTCCAAAATTTCATAAGGTCCAATATATCTTGGACTTAATTTTCCTTTTCTTCCAAATCTCAATATTCCTTTCCAAGGTGATAGCTTCAAGAAAACCTTGTCACCAACTTCATATTCTAAATCTCGACGCCTCTTATCAGCGTAATTCTTCTGTTGATCTTGTGTAGTTTTTAATCTTTCTTTTTTGAATTTCATGTTCTCAGATGTAGTTTGGACTAATTCTGGTCCTATCAACTTCCGCTCTCCTACTTCACCCCAACATATGGGAGTTCTGCATCGCCTGCCATACAATGCTTCATAAGGTGCCATTCCAATACTAGAATGGTAGTTATTATTGTAGGCAAATTCCATTAAAGATAGCTGAGTATCTCAGCTTCCTTTAAATTGCAACGCATAGGCATGCAACATATCCTCTAAAGTTTGAATCGTTCTTTCTGATTGCCCATTTTTTTAAGGATGGAAGACTGTACTAAACTTAAGTTTAGTTCCCAACGCTTATTGCAGACTTGGCCAAAACTTAGATGTAAACCTAGGATCTCTATCAGAAACAAAAGATACGGGAGCTCCATACTGACTTATTACTCTATCAACATATAGTTTGGCCAATTTATTCAAGGTAAAAGTCTCTTTAACAGGTAGGAATCGTGCACTTTTAGTAAATTTGTCTACTATCACCCATATTCCATCATATCCATTTGGGGTTTTAGGAAGACCAAATAAGAAGTCCATCGTAATATGCTCCCATTTCCACTCAGGTACAGGAAGCGGTTTTAAAAGTCCACCAAGTCTTTGTCTTTCTGGTTTAACTTGCTGACATATTAAACATCTTGCTACACATTCAGCAATCTCCCGTTTCATACCTGGCCACCAATAATATTCCCCTAACGTCCTGTACATCTTTGTACTACCAGGATGCATTGCATATGCAAAACTATGAGCTTCCTCTAGAATGACATTTTTCAGTAAGGCATCATTGGGAACGCATACCCTTCCTCGTTTCATTAAAGCTCCATCAGTTCTTACATCGAAGTCCATCCTTTTCTTAAGATTCACTTCTTCCATTATTTTCCTAAGTACATCGTCTTCCATTTGTTTCTTCACAATTTCCTCTATCAAAGTGGGTCTCAAATGGAAGTGTGCGAACAAAACCCCTAACTCGTCAACTGATAAAGACGCATTCGAACGTCTAAATTCCTTTGTCAATTCCGTGCTAACAGTGTTCAACAACACCTTGGTTTGCCTCGATTTCCTACTCAATGCGTCGGCCACAACATTGGCCTTTCCGAGATGGTATTCTATCGAGCAATCATAGTCTTTAATCAATTCCATCCATCTTCTCTGTTGTAAATTCAATTCTTTCTGATCAAAGATATACTTCAAGCTTTTATGATTAGTTAATATACGACATCTCTCTCCGTACAGGTAGTGCCTCCAGATTTTCAAAGCTAGTACAACTGCTGCCAACTCTAAATCATGCGTCGGGTAATTGCACTCATGTTTCTTTAATTGCCTCGACGCATAGGCAATCACCTTTCCTTTCTGCATAAGCACACAACCTAATCCCTGGCGTGACGCATCGCAATAAATTTCAGACTCTACTCCAGATGTAGGCAATGACAATACTGGTGCTGTCACTAATTTTTCCTTCAACTTTTGAAAACTCTGTTCACATTCACTAGTCCATCAAATTTGGTTGCCTTTTTAGTCATACTTGATAAGGGTAATGCTATTTTCGAAAATTCTTCCACAAATCGGCGATACCAACCTGCTAATCCCAGAAAGCTACGAACTTCCGTCACATTTGCAGGTCGTTCCCAGTCAACTATCGCTTCGATCTTTTGTGGATCTACACTTACCCCTTCTGCTGACACCACATGCCCTAAAAATATAACACGGTCCAGCCAAAATTCACACTTACTAAATTTCGCATACAACCTTTTTGCACGTAATGTCTGCAATACTATTCGGAGGTGTTCCGTATGCTTCTCCCTGTCCTCAGAATATAATAGTATATTATCAATGAATACTACCACAAACTGATCAAGGTATGGATGGAATATTCGATTCATAAGATCCATGAATGGAAGAATGGTCGGAAAGATGGGTTTATAGGCGGTCTTTGGGCAGTAGCCCTGATTTGCGACGCCAAGAAAGTTGGGATAAATGGGGGACTGGGATTTGGAGATCTTGGGCGGACAGGAGAAGCAAAAGGCCTCACAGGTCGAGTAGGTCGGAATACTGGTGGAGAGAAAAATGGAGATCGAAATACCTCAGGTGATGATGAAGAGGATGGAGTCGAATACTGGGTATTGTATGAGGATATTGGGGAAACGTCGCCGGTAGAGTGTTCTTGATTTTGGGAATCTTGGCTCGACATAGACAAACAGGTGAAGAACACAAATCGCCGGTGGTTTTAGAGGGAAGGGTTTCGAAAATGGAAAATGGGAATTCGAATCGCGTTGATAAAGGGCTGATTGGGCAGTCGGTAATAAATGCAGATACGCAATATCCGAAATCCCACTGATTTAGGCAGATTTTCTTGAGCTGCACACCCATCAAGTGTGATGCACATAAGGCACTTGAGTGTTTTTCTGGCAAAAACGCGTAGGCCGAGAAGGCATGTGCGTTTCACCTATTGCTCTATTTAAAACGCAATGAACTAATGATAAACGCGTAGCTAATGAACGCATGGTTCTCAGGTTAGATTATACGTTGTAAGTTAAGTATTATGCGTTTTAAAAAAAAAAAATATGTACGACTCTAACCTTACCCCTAACCTTAACTCGACAAACACAGAAATCGTTTATCGATGAACGCATAGTTTACTTATGCGTTGATTGACAAAGAAAGCGGTGAAATCATATAGTTTACATTAAAGCTCGACGCCTAATTTCATGCTCATCTAATTTATACTACTAAAACTGAAATTAAAGAAAAAGAAATAAATACTAAAAACAAAGTATAAACAGAATAGAGGAAGCAAAATAAACTAAAATAAAATAAAAATAAATGCTAGAACAAGTTCGAAAAAAAAAGAAAGCAAGGGTAAAAGAAGACATCCCTAAAAAAGTAGTCGTTCAGAGCCGTAGGGGCCTTTCGACGTAAGCTCAGTTATTACACTCGCGTAGGTCAATGGAGGTTTTGTCAATTTCGAACTCTCCAATGTGGTAGGGTTTTACCCTCTGTCCATTGACCTTGAAGGAAGTGGTTCCGTCTTCGTTTGTCAGCATGACCGCACCATGCGGGAACACTTCCTTGATTATGAATGAACCCGACCAGCGAGACTTCAGCTTACCTGGAAACAAACGCAACCTTGAATTAAATAACAGGACCTTCTGGCCGATGTATAGAGTTTTCTTACTAATGTTTTTGTCGTGCCGTTTCTTGGTCCTTTCTTTATACAGCTTTGCGTTTTCATAAGCTGAATGTCTCCACTCCAGGAGTTCGTTTAATTGAAGCTTTCTGGCTTCGCCGCTTGTGTCTTGGTCTAAATTGAGCTTCTTCATGGCCCAGATGGCCTTGTGTTCCAGCTCAAGCGGGAGATGGCATGCTTTCCCAAACACCAACGCATAGGGTGACATGCCTATAGGTGTTTTGAATGTCGTTCTGTATGCCCATAGAGCTTCATCTAATCTCTTTGTCCAAACTTTCCTTGATGTGCTCTTGACCTTTTCAAGTATGGACTTGATCTCCCGGTTTGTTATTTCAGCTTGGCCGTTTGTCTGTGGGTGATAGGCAGTTGCTACCCTGTGCGAGACATTAAATTTAGTCAGTAAATTAGTGATTATGGTATTTATAAAGTGTGTACCTTCATCACTAATTATCGCCCTTGGTGTCCCAAATCGAGAGAAGATTTGTTTCTTTAAAAACTTGGACACTGTGTTTGCGTCATTCTTTGCACAGGGTGGTGCTTCTACCTATTTTGATACATAGTCGACTGCTACTAAAATATATTGATTGCCGCAAGAAGGGGGAAATGGTCCCATGAAATCGATTCACCATACGTCAAATAACTCAACTTCCAGCATTGAATTCAGAGGCATCTCATTTCAGTTGGAAATGTTGCCTGTTCTCTGACAACGATCGCAGGCTACCGCATATGCCCTTGCGTCTTTGAATAATGTGGGCCAGAAATACCCACTTTGCAACACCTTTGCAGCTGTTCTCTGCCCTCCAAAGTGTCCTCCGTAAGGTGTTTCATGACAGCTTCTCAAAATGCTATGCGTTTCATATTCTGGAATACATCGACGCAGGATATGGTCATGGCCAAGTCTATATAGATATGGCTCATCCCAGCAGTAGAACTTACTTTCATGTTGGAGCTTTTTCTTTTGTTGAGTATTGAATTCTTTAGGCCATTGGTTGCAGACCAGGTAATTTACTATGTCTGCATACCATGGTTCTTGGCTTTCTGCGTTCATGACATGCTCGTCTGGGAATCGTTCCTCTATATCACTCCAGCTTTCCTGGACCTCTTTATTTTCCAACCGAGATAGGTGGTCCGCAACCTGATTCTCGGTTCCCTTTCTGTCTTTAATCTCAAAATCAAATTCTTGTAACAGTAGTACCCATCGGATGAGTCTAGGCTTTGCGTCCTTTTTCTCCATCAAATATTTGATCGCAGAATGATCACTATAGATGGTCACCTTTGACCCTATCAATATTCTCTGAATTTGTCAACCGCAAAGACTATGGCTAACATTTCATTCTCAGTAGTAGTGTAGTTCTCCTGAGACGCATTCAATGTTTTACTAGCATAATAGATGGGGTGCATTATTTTCTCTTTTCTTTGCCCCAGTACTGCTCCCACAGCATGGTTGCTTGCGTCGCACATTAATTCAAATGGGAGAGACCAGTCAGGTGCAACTAAAATTGGTGCTGAAATCAGAGCTTGCCTTAGAGACTCGAATGCGTTTAGGCATTTACCGTCGAACTTGAATTCCCTGTTGGCTTCCAGCAGCTCACTCAGTGGTTTTGCTACTTGCGAGAATCCTTTGATGAATCTTCTATAGAAGCCCGCATGGCCTAGGAAACTTCGCAAAGTTTTTACATTTGTGGGGGCTGGGAGTTTTGCTATCGCATTTATCTTTGCTTGATCTACTTCCAATCCAACCTTTGAGATCTTATGTCCCAACACAATACCCTCAGTGACCATAAAATGGCATTTTTCCCAGTTGAGGACTAGATTTGTGTCTTCGCATCGTTTTAACACTCTTTCTAGGTTGGTCAAGCATTCATCGTATGATTTTCCAAATACTGAGAATTCGTCCATAAACACCTCTACTGATTGTTCCAAATCGTCAAAAAATATTGCCATCATGCATCTTTGGAACGTCCCTGGTGTGTTGCATAGTCCGAATGGCATGCGTCTGAATGCAAAGGTGCCATATAGACAAGTGAACGTTGTCTTCTCTTGATCTTCCAGAGCTATCATGATCTGGTTATAGCCGGAATACCCGTCAAGGAAGTAGAAAAATTCATTTCCTGCCAGCTTATCTAGCATCTGGTCGATGAATGGCAGTGGAAAGTGGTCCTTCTTTGTTGCCGCATTCAGCTTGCGGTAGTCCATACAGATGCGCCAGCCAGTGACTGTTCTTGTTGGTATCAACTCATTCTTACTGTTCATGATCACTGTCATTCCCCTTTTTTTAGGTAAACACTGAACTAGGCTTACCCAGCTGCTGTCGGAGATTGGATAAATGACTCCTGCGTCGAGCCATTTGATGATCTCTTTCTTTACAACCTCCTTCATCGTAGGGTTAAGCCTGCGTTGCCTTTCAACCGAGCCATCTTTACCCTCTTCCAACCGAATTTTGTGCATGCAGTATGAAGAGCTTATTCCTCTAATGTCCGCTAAGGTCCATCCAATGGCTTTGATATGATTTTTCAATATATCCAGCAAAGCCTTTTCACAATCTGTGGTTAACGCAGCGGATATGATGGCCGGTAGAGTGCTCTCTGCCCCCAAATATGCATACTTTAGATGCGTCGGCAGTGTTTTTAGCTCAAGGGTTGGCGGTTCTTCTAGGGACGGTTTTGTTTTCTCCGTGGATCAGTTGCTTAAGTCTAAGCGTTCAAAACTTGCATTGGAGATTACACATATTTCCGCTTCTCTTTCCTCATCCATTTCGTCCAGCATTGTTTCGTCTTCAGCACATGTGTCTATGACACTTGCCTTTTCTTCAATTATATCTTCGATCATCTGGCAAGAATGAAAATTATCAGGATATTTCAATGCATTAAAAACATTAAACTTTACCTGCTGGTCGTCCACTCAAATGGTTAACTCCCCTTCTTGGACGTCAATCAGGGCGCGTCCAGTAGCTAAGAAAGGTCTTCCCAGGATGATGGGCACCTCTCTGTCAGCTTCATAATCCAAAATTATGAAGTCGGCTGGGAAGATGAATTTTTATCTACCTTCATAAGAACATCCTCAATTTTCCCTTCGGGATGCTTAATGGAACGGTCAGCGAGCTGAAGTGTGACTATGGTTGGCCGTGCTTCCCCTATACCCAACTTTTTGAATATAGACAGTGGCATTAAATTTATGCTGGCCCCTAAGTTGCATAATGCCTCACCTACGTCCATTCATCCTATAGAACATGGCAATGTGAAACTCCCTGGATCTTTCATTTTGGCGGGTATATTACTTTTGAACAATGCACTGCATTCCTGCGTTAATGCGACTGTCTCAAACTCCCTAAGCCTTCTTTTCTTCGATAGTATGTCTTTCAGAAATTTGACATAGCTCTGCATTTATTCCATGTTGATGTGAAGTTGTTTGAGAACATCTAGGAATTTTCTAAATTGACCCTCATCATTTTTCTTCTTTAGGCGCTAAGGAAAGGGTGGACGCATAGGGGGAGTGATATTATGAGATACCGACACAGGGTTTGCCTGCGTTGCTTTTTCTCTCCCTTTTTCATTCTCTTGTTCTTGAGAGGCTGTGGTGGTGGATGAAGATTGCAGTTCACTAGTAGGTGTTATTGGAGTTAGGTGTGGAGTGATGTGAGGCTGCAGATTTCCTTGCGTCCTCTGATCTTGCATTTCAGTGGGAAGAATCTTCCCACTCCTCAATGTCACAGCTTGACATTGTTCCTTACCGTTGCCACGTGGGGCTTCAGTATTACTGGGCAATGCTCCTTGGGGTCTGATATTGCTCACTTGCCATTTGTCCCACTTGAATTTCTAAATTTCAGATTGCAATGGCATGGCTTTTTATTTCACCCATTTGGTTTTGGAGCATTGCTTCCAACGACTTACGCGTTTCTTCATTTTGAGTGATCGTTTGTCACATAAGTGCTTCAAGGGATGATGATGATGATGAGTTTGCTGACTGGTTTCTTTGTGCTTGATGCCCTTGAACACCTTGGTTGTACACGGGGTTGTTGCTTCTCTGCGGCTGTTGTCCAGTTCTCTGTGTCTGTGATTGGTTTCCTCCCCATCCAAAGTTAGGATGGTTCCTCCAACCCGGATTATAAGTCTTGGAGTACGGGTTGTTCTGAACATAACAGACGGATTGTGGGTTGTAGCGACACATATTGTACAAGTGACCATCACCGCATTGCACACAGCTTACAGATGCTGTTGCATTCACCGTGTTCATTGCGTCCATTGACGCAACTGTTCCACCTTGGTTATTCAATGCTATTGTCTGCAGCAAGGATGTCATATTAGCGATCTGAGCTGAAAGATTATTAGTCGCGTCAGTTTCAATCATTCCAGCTTGCGTTCGTCTTTTATCTATGTACCGGGATCCATAGCCATCATCTACCCATTCATCAGTGTTCCTCGAAATTCTGTCGAGGATCTCCTTGGCTTGCGTATAAGTTTTGTCCATTAATCCTCCTGCTGCAGAGGCGTCAGCCATTGATTGTGATGTTTTATTTAATCCTCCGTAGAAGATCTCCATCTGCACACAATCAGGGATACCATTATGGGGACAATTCCTTACAAGCCTTTTAAACCGGGCCCATGCTTCACTAAGTGTCTCCGAGTCCTTCTGCTCGAAGGTGACAATGTCTCGTCGCCTCTTTGCACTCACCGTCGGAGGAAAGTATTTCTGCATGAATTTTTCAACCATTTGGCCCCAAGCTGTAATCTCACCAGGTTCAAATGAATATGCCCATTTTCTTGCCTCATCTCTGAGAGAAAATGGGAATAGCATCAGTCTGATGCTATCTTGCGGTACTTCAGCCATAGGGAATGTGCTACAAATTTCCAAGAAACTTTTCACGTGTGCATGTGGGTCTTCACCCGTTCCACCCTCAAACTGCCCTGCAGCTTGCAGTATCTGCAACATTACTGGTTTCATTTCAAACTATCCATTGCCCTCGAAGGTTGGTTGTAAAATTTCCGGTGCGAAATTGTATAGATTTGGCGACGCATACTCCCTCATTGGGCGATTTTTATCATGCGCCAAGAGGATTGGGTTTGTATCATTGTTTGCGTGCTCTTGCGCATTTGCGTTCTGCCTAACCCCAGCATGAGGTTGATTATTTTGAGCATCCATATTTTCTATAGTTTGATTGCTCCTTCTTTGTTTATTCTGTCTTATCCTTCTTCTGAAGGTCCTCTCAATCTCTGGGTCAATATCAAATGTTGGGTTGTCCCCTTCACTCATATACTGTTAGAAACCTCTGACAGAAGAGAAGTTTGCTATACTCCGTCGACTGAGGAATCCTACAACACAATAACCCAAAGAAAATAAATAAATCAATGAAATAATCCCCAGCAACGGCGCCAAAAACTTGTTGCTATTATTTTGTATGTGTAAACTGTCCAAACGCAAAGTGTTAAATGATGTGTTTATGCGTTCAACATATCATGTTTTGAGCATGCTATGCGTCTTACTAATATGCGTTGGTGGTCTTGTCAAGTTTTCCTATCCTTTACCCAAGTATAAGCAAAGGACTAGGTATTCTCGGTGAGTCCGAGGTCGAACACAGGGATTATATTGAATAAGTTTTCAATTGAATTTCATGCGTTGCAGTGGTAACCAATAAATAGTTCAGAGAGTTGATTTTAATCTAAAGAAAGCGATTGTTTGTACACTAGACTAAAAATTGGAGAATATGGAAAGCATGCGACACAGCAAGTTCAGCTAAAGATGTGTGTGAATGGATAAAGAAAGGGTTTGGGTTGATTAACATCTAACATCGGAAACGCACAGTAGTATTCTATTTATACTTGCGACTCTTCTCCCGGTTGTCAGCCGTTATGCGTTATATGTCTATAACGCATAGGAGAGTGTTAAGAACCAAGGTTATCCCCATAGACAGGCAATACTACTTGGCTCTTGTCAATTGAGTTCCACAATCACTTACCCTCTCGAGCAGTTTGATTAGTACTACTTATATCGATTTGTCAGATGGACATAAGCATCAGATTAAGCTCACAGTTGACAAGATAAAATAGTTACACTGTGGTTCCTAGTTAGATGCTAACGCAACCCTAGACCCTTGAGTGATTAGTTACTCATGGTTTGAAAGTAAAAAGCGGAAAGTTTAGAGAAATGAGTAGACATGGAAGATAATTATATTGATGAAATGAAATACAACTTTAGTGCTCAATGTCTTGACACAAATCTAAAATCAAGATAGAATAATAAGAAAGAAAGCAGGGAAAGGCGTCAATGTCTTGAGTCGCCCAGATGGAAGCGTGAGGCTATGCTGTGAAGTGGTCCGGCGGAGGGAAGACTTTTCTCTCTCGAGCTATTTGTCTCCGGTTGAAGTCTGGAGAGGACTCTGTTGTCACTTATGGAGTTCCTCTGAGAATCAACAACCCTTTCTCATCTCGGGGAGTTGCCCTTTTATAGATGATGCGCTCGCAATTAATGGCAAATCTGCTTGATTGGCGGCGAGATCGCTACTATGCGTCCATCTCGCCTGATTGCGTGATTCTCGAGTCAATTAAGATCCACTACTTTGGCCACAAATCATGTTTGTCAATTATCCGTCAATCTCTCAAGAGTCTGCTTTGATTCTCAACGCCTTGCATTAATGGTCATCTATACGTCCATGAATAGTTTGGCCGATGTCAACGCGGCGTAGGTTGCTAACGCGTAGTCTTGCGTTGAGTAGTTGTTAATGCATCTTCAGGTTGTTTGCGTTCCGTTCAGATCATGCGTCCATGAAGAACAGATTGCTAACGCGTCGTCCTGCGTTAAGACGTCATCAACGCATCGTTTGCATTCCTGCGTTAAAACATGCATTTTAGGCTCAAAAAGTGGTAAAATCATTTATCTTCATAGGAATACAAGAGTATAACGCAAAGGACGATTTATTAATAAAAATCACATAAACTGCCGCACGCTTCTCTATTTAATCTCTATTTTTCTAAGAGAAAGGCTATTATAACTTGTATTTCTACAAGTTATCAATACCGCTAGAGCATTAGTCAATCCAAATGGCATTACTAAAAACTCATAATGTCCATACCTCGTTCTAAAAGCAGTCTTTGGAATATCTGTCTCTTTAATCTTTACCTGATGATATCCGGATCGTAAATCAATCTTGGAAAACACTGATGCACCATTAAGTTGGTCAATGCGAGGCAATGGATACTTATTACGTATCGTTACCTTGTTCAACTGGCGATAATCAATGCATAATCTAAGTGTGCCATCCTTCTTCTTGACAAACAACACAGGTGCTCTCCACGGTGACACACTGGGTCGTACATACCCCTTATCAATCAATTCCTGCAGCTGTACTTTCAATTCCTTCAATTCCTTTGGTGCCATTCTGTATGGAGTTTGCGAAATTGGTGCGGTTCCTGGAATCAGATCAATAGAAAATTCTCTCTCTCTATCAGGCGACAAACCAGGTAATTCCTCAGGAAACACATCCTGGAACTCACTAACCACTGGAATATCCTCTGGTCTCAACTTACCACCCTGGGTATCAATCACATAAGCAAGGTACGCGGAACAGCCCTTGCTTAACAACTTCCTTGCCTTAACTGCTGATATCACACAAGTAGGCAGTATTTTCCTGTTTCCCCTAAAAGTAACTTAAGTTCCCTCACTTCCTTTAAACACAACTTCCTTCTGGAAGCAATCTATGGTAACTAGATATTTAAACAGGAAATCCATTCCCAATATAACATCAAACTCTTGAATATTCAAAGGAATTAAGTTAGTTGTCATGGTTACACCATTGATTTCAACTACACAATTTCTATATATTCCATTAGTCACCAACACATCACCAATAGGGGTATATATATATAGTTCTTCAGACAAAGATTCTAATTCAGAATCCATATTTACAGTAAACATTCTAGCAACAAAAGAATGAGTAGCACCAGAATCTATCAAAACATGAGCAGAAGTATGACAAATAGGAATTTTACCAGTAACCACATTAGGAGTCTCGTCAGCTTCTTGTTGAGTTATAACAAAGACCTTCCCTTGTTGTTTAGGTCGACTTGTAGTTCCCTTTTGCCTTGATCCACTAGTTCCTTCATCAACAATTCCTGCAGGTCTTTGTGGTTGATTAGCAATAATAGAACTAGTTCTCTGTTCAGCTTTGACTTCGTGCATCAACTGGGGGCATTCTCGTTTATAGTGACCTCCTTGTCCACAATGATAACAGACATTGCTCTTATATTGTCCCCAATGGTGTTTCCCGCAGGTGGGACATAACGGTTTCCTCATGTAACTAGTTGTGGACTCACCAGGTTGTCCACTTTGAGAGCCCTCCACTGACTGAACTGGTCCACTAAGATTCCTCGGTCATTGTCTCCGTGCACCTCCTCCAATACTACCCTTGGAAGTACTTTTACCTTGTTCATTCGGTTTGGCTTTGAAATTTCTTCTACTAATTACACCTGGTACAAATCTCCTACCAGACTGTCCCTGAGTAGTGTTGAAGGAAGGAATTGCACGTCCACCTCTTGCTGATTCACGCTCCATCCTCTTTTCCATCAAACTCCTTTCAACTCGCATAGCTGCCTCTACGAGTTTAGAGAAATCTGTCCATTCAGCACTAGCAGTTACAGGAGTACGTATCTCCTCCTGTAAACCTTCTTCGAATCTCTTGCATCTATCATGCTCATCTGCAACAATTGTCATTGCATATTTAGATAACTCTGTATACTTCTTCTCATATTCTGCCACCGACATGGATCCTTGCATCAACCTCAAAAACTCATTCCGTTTGGCATCTCGGAATGACCTTGGACAATATTTCTCTTGGAATGCCTTTTTAAACTCATCCCAGTCTATTCCTTCCATGTCTCCTCTTCTGCTTTCTACAATCTTCCACCAATCTTCTACCCCTTTTTGGAGCAAAAATACTGCTAACTCCACCTTCCTATCATCAGGGCACCGCATTACACGATAACATTTCTCCAGTGAATTTAACCATGACTCTGCTTCAGCAGGGTCTACTGTGCCTTCAAAAGTAGTAGCACCTAAGGCCTTCAATCTTTCAATACTATACTTCTTTTCAGGATCTGATTGTGTTGATCCTATGCCTGCAGCTAATCTTTCTGCAATTCTGGTAAATATCTGTTCTTCAACTCGAGGATGACTAAATTCACCCTCTGACATATTCCCTCGATCTCCAGTAGCCTGAGGAGTTCCGATTGCTGATTGCCTTACTCGCTTGCTTCGAGGTGGCATGTTTTCCTATATGATAACACCATGTTACTATTGGTTAAACATTTACATGCTCCTACACTATAATGCATGGTCCTATTCCCAAGACTCTTTCACTCTGATACCAACTTGTCACACCCCCTCCCAAGTTTACCTACATAACCTGAAAGGAGATGTGAGGACAGTATACATCACCCCTCTTGTGACGCATACCATCTGTTCCTTCACGCACATTCTGAACTGTTCACCATGTAATCTCCACATTCTAAAACATTTTAAACATAACATATAGGAAAGTATATATAGGAAAGTATATACAAGCCAACAACTAAATTCCTCAACTCTTTTACATGTCCTTACACAACCCATAGTTTAAACCCTGGTAATTGTACATACATATCTACATGCCACCTAATTAAGGTTTAACATACAACTAACACTTCAACAAGTCGAATTGTTCAGAGTCTCGAAGCTTAAACAGGGCGAGTGGGAGTAGGCAAAGCACCAGAAACGTCCTTGCTACCTGGAGGGGAAAGAAAACATTGAAAACATGAGCTAAAGGCCCAGTGAGTGACAATTTTAACAAACCCTTTTAGTTCGAAAATCATCAGTAGTAAAACTATGTTCAACATCAAACATAAAACATGTAATCACTTCAAATACATTAGTAAAACAAACTTAATTGCCCTTATCACTTCATACATGATTCTCAGCAAATCATAAGAAAACAGTTTAAGTGCAGTACTTTTCCCTTAGTTGAAGTGGAGCAAAACTCAACACCCCAACGTCGAAAGCATATAAGGCTCGATGCGGAGCAAGACTCAACGCACAAGCATTAACCTCTATGTGCACATAGGAATATGGCGGGTTGCCCAAGTACCTTCTCATGTCCTTGAGTACTGGGTCCCGGGAAAACTCACATGCCTTGCTAGCATTGAGCCTCCTCTAAAATATTTTATAGTCGGGTTGCCCAAGTACTGGGTCCCGGGGAAACTCACATGCTTTACTAGTATTGAGCCTCCTCTAAAATATTTTCCTTTTTAGGAACAACATTTCATACAAACCGTTCGTATACAAATCGTTCATAAGAATACAGAGCGATTATTATATCAATAACATCTCATAAACATGCTTTTCAATAGCTTTAAGAACATAACGTATGCCTCATAAAGCATTTAATCACAAATTTACATTTCATTGGAAAACTAAACTATCCTGTTCAACAAAATCATCTTAAAGTAAAAGAAATGTCACTCACAATTCTTCATAGGCCTTGTGTGGATTATACGCCTTCTCTATTTCCTCTTGGCCTGAAATAGATATTTTCCCTTGTTATACTTCTTTTCCATTCACAAGAACATAAACAACAACTCAACATATGCACAATGCCTATAGTTTATCATGCAGTCAAACTTCCATTAGTTCATTCTCAAGCCTTAAACACTAAGGCTATTACTTCTAGCTATTGCTTACCCTTCTGTTAGACTTCAATTCAAAGAACACTTTGCCTGCAGCCCACTTTTGCTATTATACCAACATTTGAGTTTTATCTTCTTCTTAACAAAGCTGACTGTTACAGCTTTACTGTTTTTACTTAATCCCTGCTAAAAACGCATTCCCAGCCCATATTAAGACTTCTTCTCTTCTACAAACTTGTAAAGAATTAAGTTCCACAGCTTACCTCAAAATTTCAAGGCTTAACTCTTTTTCGTTCTCCAGTTATGCCAAAATCACTCCGCGTTGCTCCAGATTGCATAACAGTTCTGTAGTTGCTGCTTTTACCTAAAACTTCATGTGATTAACCTCAATTTCAGCTTAACCATCCTTCATACGACTTGTTAGGAATTATGTTAACTTACTAACCTCAAAATTTCAGCCCTAAACTCGGCTTTCTTGAGTCGTTATACTCCAAACAACAACCACTATTCAGTCTGTGCGTCTACAATCGGTCTCCTGTTCTAGTTCGGATTTCAGCACCAAAACAGGTAGAATTTCGCCCAAAAACTATAAGAACACCTTCCTCTTCCTTCTCTCGTGGTTTCTCTGAAAGATGGAACTGACTTAAGTTCTCAAAATGTCTGAAAATAATTAAACTCACCTATATATATACTGCCGACTTATCCCTCACAAGTACCAAGATGATAATGTCGACTTACCCCTCACCGTAGGTTGGCGCTGGTCTTTCCTTCGACGCAAGGCACTCATGTCTATGTTCTCCTCTAGCGTCTTCAGCAACTAACCATTCTCAGCACATAATGTTCTCGATGCCTCCTACCTCCGACGCATACCACATATTCATTCACATCACTAGCCTCATTGCGTCAAGACCGTTCTGTCTTGGACGCAATGTGACTTCAGCGCATGGCTATCTTCGACGCATGGTGACTTCAACGCGTGGTTCAAGCATATTTCTTTCCCCGCCAATGATTACTTATCCTTCGATGTGACGACTACTTCATCTCACAACCCTTCGAGATTCAATCAACAGCGCATGGTTTCTCAATTAACTCAACTTTCCTCTACATTCACCAACGCATGGTCTTTGCTAACACTTAACTAAAATTTTGCTCTACTTCTTGGCTACTTCTCGGCTATTCTTCTTCTAGTAACGCATAACCTCAATCGCATTGCTCTCCCCAACACTTGGTTTTACAAGTCAGTGCTTACATTCTATTATTGGGACGAGCCCCAACTCTACAAAAGGTAGCCGGATCAAATCTTCAGACTCTACGTCCCAGTGACTTCATATCAACGCATCCTATCTCAATGTCATGACTCCCCCTATGGAGGGCATTTTGGAGGACAACGAATTGCAGCTAAGGTCTTACAAAGCGGACACGTCTGGCCAACTCTTTTCAGAGACGCCAGGGGCTATGCGATTTGGTGTGGTAGATGTCAACGAATTGGAAATATCTCAAGTCAAAACGAAATGCCACTTACCTCTATTTTAGAAGTTGAGTTCTTTGACGTTTGGGGTATTGATTTTATGGGCCTATTTCCGCCATTAAACGGTCACAACTATATACTGGTAGCTGTGGATTATGTATCAAAATGGGTCGAAGCAATCTCTTGCGCTAAGAATGATGCGGTGACAGTCTTAAATTTTCTTCAAAAGAATATATTCACGAGATTTGGAACGCCGAGAGCCCTGATTAGCGATGAAGGTACGCATTTCATTAATAAAATCATTTTCAAGTTGCTAATCAAATACAATGTACATCATAGGGTGGCAACTGCATACCACCCGCAGACAAATGGGCAGGCAGAAGTTTCCAATAGAGAGTTGAAAACTATTTTGGAGAAAGTGGTTAACTCCTCTCGAAGGGACTGGGCGTCCAAATTGGACAAGGCGTTATGGGCATATCCGACAGCATTCAAGACGCTTCTCGAAATGTCACCGTATACGCTGGTCTTTGGAAAGGCATGCCATTTGCCTTTGGAACTAGAACACAAAGCATTGTGGGCGGCCAAGAGATTGAATATGGACCTGAAAGCAGCTGGAGAAGCGTGTCAGCTTCAATTGAATGAATTGGAGGAATGGAGATTGCAAGCCTATGAGAACGCAAAGATATACAAAGAGCGAACAAAACATTGGCACAATCAACGCATTAGTAAGAAATCTTTGCATGTAGGTCAAAAGGTCCTCATTTTTAACTCAAGACTGTGTTTATTTCCAGGAAAATTAAGAACAAGATGGTCTGGTCCTTTTGTGATCAAGGAAATCTTTCCTCATGGTGCTGTAGAGCTGATGAATGAAGACGGCACTAACGCATTCAAAGTTAATGGTCAGCGCGTAAAGCCATATTATGGAGACTGCCTTGAACGAGACAAAGTAGCCGTTGACTTTGAAAAGTTAGAATGAGAAAATGATGGACGCGTCCTGTGTTGACAATAAGCACATATATCCCAGAGACACATTCTAACTTTTGTACCTTAATTGCTTTTGTCTTAATTTTTTTTCCCTTCTTCCCGTATTATTATTTTTTCTCTCTCTTTTTTTTTTCATATGATTTGATTTGATTTGATTTTTATTTTGTTTAATTTTAATTTATTTTATGTATTTTATTTTATTTTATTTTATTTTATCTGCTTAGAAAAATATTATTCGGATGCTATCTGTCATTTTGCACTGAGTGAAAATTGAACGATGCGACACGAGTAACTCGATGCCTAGGGGGGAATCTGAAGCGATTCTGTCATATTGCTATCAGATTAAGAATTCGAAAAGCTGACTGCGGTTAAGTCGGCTATCGTCAACGGGTGTCAGACCATTTAATGCGGCTATGATGTAATGCATCGAGCCATAACCCACGCACTCAGCTAAAACCCTTTATAAACCCCTCTTTAACCCTTTTTCGAGTTACGCTTCCTTTCTCTTCGAATTTTTCGATAACCGGCGCAATTTTCTGCTTATTCGAAATGATATCCCGACTCTCACCCACTTTTCTCTCTTTTCACCTATACCCTTCCCATGGCTTCCCAGCAACCCACCTCTTCCAAAAGCCCTAAACCTATGGCCTTATCCTCGAGGCATGGTAGTCGGAATCTGTCCACCACTTCCACCACATCTGAACCCCTCGCCATTGTTCGCCCCAATAGTCCTGAGTTGGAGGCAACATCAACCCCATCTCCGCCACGCTCCAGGAACTTGTTTGAATCTTAAGAGGTAGGAAGGAATGACGAGTCCACCATCTTCGGAGATATTCTAGACACCATTCATGAAGAAGACGATGCCTGGTTGGACGGATTGGTCAACCAAAGGATGAAAAATGAGTCGCGTGGGTACCCTCCGATGAGTGGTCTTGAGGAGTCGGACTCTGATGAAAGACCTATTGAAAAGGTAAGAGTGGTGGTAGAAAAGAAGTCTGCCACGAAAACGAAAATCAGGTCAATAAGGGCCAGAGAAGAAGAAGCCGAGGAAGATGTACCTCCGCTAAGAAGGAAAAATGAAAAAGTAAAGGATGCGGGGACATCCGAGGCTATCGCTTCATCTTTCGCCGCATCATCTGTTGAGCAGTTAGCAGCGAGAGCGGCAGAGAGGTCCAAGAAGCTAAAAGACGACATCAAAAAAATGAAAGAAAGGATGGAGTCGTTTCTTGCCGCAAAGAAGAGAAAAAAGGAAATCGCATCTGGCGAGCAAGCTGCCAAGGAGGCCGCCAGAAAAACTGAGTTTCTCCGTCGCATAGCAGAGATCGCGACGGAATTAGAAGTTGAGTTGGAAGTGACTGATGTGGAGAAGCTACCCAAAGCTGAACGCATCAAACAAAACGTGAAAAAAATAAGGGAGGAGAAGAAGAAAGAAAAAGAGATAGCAATAACCAAGGAGAAGCTACCAGAGAAAAAGAAGAAGACTGAGGTGGCTAAGGCACTTGCAGTGGTTATAAGGGACGTGGATGCAGGCAGAGCAAGGAGAACGCCTGCTAGTCCCATCATTAGGAACGAGAAGGGAAAAGAGAAATTGGTTGAGGAACCAACGAAAGAGGCGGCAAAGAGCCAAAAGAAATAATTCAGTGGGCTTTATACTGAAGTGGGATTTTTCCCTAGCCAATTGAGTTGCCTGCCTTCATTATACAAGAAGTCGACGCAATGGGTTGGAGGCAATTTTGTGAAAGTGCCCAAGTCATCCAACCCACCGCCGTGGAGGCATTTTACGAAGGAACGCATCATTGCCCCACAGATTCGGGGGTTGTTTTTCAAGCCAAGGGGTCAGCTATTCTTCCCCTTTCTTATGACAAGATTGTGCGCCAACGCAGAGTTCATGGAGGATGCGCCAATCAGAGCAGTAAATGGAGTCCTTTCAGCCCAAAGTCTCAGACGGATATTAAGGCACTGCATCTGCTTGAGGCGGCCAACTCAAAGAAGAGGCCGACCAAGTCACAAGAACCATCATCGCTCCACCCCCCTCAACCCAAGAAGAGGAAACTTGTCAAGAAGAATTTTGAGATTAAGGCGTCGAATTCACAACCGAGTGAAGCCGAAGAAGCTGTTCAGCTCGACGCCAACACACAAGCCTTGACCATTTATACTCCTCCCATTGACCCAATCCCTGAGGAGCCTTCTTCACCACCAACTTCCCTTTCCCCTTCCCCGAAAATCCAAAAAGGGCCATTTCATGTACCCATCACCCAACGCAGCCTCCCATCACCTCTCCAACTTCATATCGCAAATTTAAATGAAGAGTCGAAGAAAGTGTCGCCGCCTTCTCTGCCCCACCTGGAGTTAACCCTTTCCCCACCTCAATCATCTACCTTTCGAGAGGCTCCATCCCCACCCGCACCACCCGTTGAGCCAACCCTGACTCTGGATCCTGAGGAGTCAGCGCCCTTTCAATTCTCACCGTCTCGCCATGAACCTCAATCTTCCAATCTTCCAACTCCACTAACTACTGAACCTTCTGCCCACTCAACTTCTCAATCGCAGGCAGAAGCAACTACAAGCACGCATCATCCAGAAGAACCATATCAATTATGGCACGCCTCTGCTTCGCTGCAGTTTGTTGATTTGAGTCTGGATGATTTGCTGAGGTACTTGGATGATGGGATCCTTCACCTTGTCATGGGAGACCTGGATGAAATTCGGCGCAAGGAGATGGAAAGTCTCCAACAGCAAGAAGAGTTGGCTCAACAAGTTTTACAATTGGGTCAGCAAGTGACTCAGATGGCGCAGCAACAATTGGAGCTTCGGAGTTTTGTTCAATGCCAAGCTCAGCGTTAGGATGAACAATTCAGCACTTGATGAATTACATTTATGAAGTGTTTGTCTAACGCATCCCAACGCCAATTATTCCTCCTTCCCTTCAGCAACCCCTTCAGTTCAACGATCCAAATCCTCCCCCTGCAGACAACAATGACAACGCCCTGGGGAGAACTTAAATTTGAGGGTATTCTTTGGGATTTTTCCTTCTTTTCTTATGTTTATTCCTTTGATTTTCTTGTAATTAGTAGAACGCATAATACTTTTGCATCAATACCATTCATGAATCTTTTTGTTCTCTTTAGTTTGTGCTTTCAATTATTTTTTGCTTTATTATTTTCTCCGCCTTATTTTTGTTTCTGCATCCAACCTCAAAGACGATATTTATGCACTTCCCCTGTAGACTTATTGAAATAAGAGGATTAACTCACAAGCCTTAGGATATTACACTTGGTAAATTACTTCTAAGAGTTAGTATGCATTGCAAGCTTTGCCTCAAACCTCTTTTACAAAATTTTTCTAAGGCAATCTCATAACTCGATTTCAGCAATGAGGACCTTGCTGCCTTGAAATTTGGGGGTAAGAACGGTTTGAGCCACACGTTCAAAATTCATAAAACACAAATAAAAATTAAAAAAAATGGTATAAATATATTTCCGTGGACAAACAACTCCGCTGACAGTGCACAAAATTAGTCTGTTAAGAGTTGAGTTGAGAATGGCTCGTTACACCCCATAATCGAAGGTGAGAGTCCAAGATCAGCGAAAAATAAATAAACGGTACCACTGTCGACGCAACCAAAAAGGAACGCAATAAGTGCCGAGTTGTGAAAGGGTATTTGCTCGATGTTGTTGCCTCCAT
Organism: Citrullus colocynthis; assembly: GCA_031780015.1. Lineage (NCBI taxonomy): Eukaryota > Viridiplantae > Streptophyta > Magnoliopsida > Cucurbitales > Cucurbitaceae > Citrullus > Citrullus colocynthis. The sequence goes on along the minus strand of QLSR01000126.1, from coordinate 1,210,424 downwards.
GCACCCCATCGTTGGTATGTCAAAACGAAGGTAGATAGCCCGGATCAACGCAAGTCCACTTCAAAAGAAAAAATTTGTTTGAGTTAGATAAAAACAGAAACCTTATGAATGAATGAACTCCATGGCACGTTGCTAAAATGAGGATATCAGATTGGCTGGAAATGAGTAAGGGTATTTTTGAGGAATAAGCTTGCCGCATCTAGAAATGAGAAGTACTTTCAAAGTGTCAACTGAAAAAGAACTTGGTGTGGTTATTTGATTGTTGATATAGTCAAGAAATAGAAGGCATGTTGAGAGGGTGAGCTTTTACTTAGACTTGGGCTGTAGAATTTAATAAATCTTCAAATAAATGTTTGAGGACAAACATTAACTCAAATTTGGGGGTGTGATAACTTGTAGAAAGACAAGTTATTATAGTCACTATTTGGATTAATTAGAGTAACTTTAGAGCTAAACGCATTATTTTGGTCGTTGAATTATGTAAAATGTATCACCATGCGTTGACACTATTTATAAAAGAAAATACATAAAAAAATATGAGCTTTTCTGTTCTTAACGCAGGATTAAGAAGAAAAGAAGGACAAATAACCCAAGCACTAGAGACGAAGTTGCTGACAAAACAAATGGAAACCCATGTGCCGAGACTATGCATTGAGACCATGCATTGAGAAAAAGTAGATACGGACGTCTGGGCAAAAGTTGTCATGTTATTATGCAAAAGGATGACACTTTATCGGATCATGGCAGAACAAATGGGTCGACGATGTGAAAAGTCTGTGTAACAGGGCATGAAATTTAATGTAAAGGTGTTAGATCATCATGAGTTTCAACTTTTCGACGCCTATAAATAGCCAAAGCTTCTCCAAAAAGGAGTGAAGAGGAGAAAAACGAGTTCAAGAGGGAAAGCCCTGTACAAATCCTCCTCCACCATAACCAGCCTCCATTTCGAGCTCTTCTGAGAGAAGGATTCTAAGAACTTTCAGAATCGTCTCCCAGTGAGTGAGAATCTTTACCCTATGAACTTTATGTATCAGATTGCAATCATCTCAAGCCTCCATGAAGCAAGACGTTGCCAGTGGCGGCTTGACGTCTTCCATTTCTGTTTTATCTCCATTTTCCTCCTTTTTACTTATGTTTTATTAATGACATTCGAGAGAATGGTTTATTTTTTTAATATGAGTTTGATTAATGATTATCTTCCATCCATTTCCATATTACATATCTCACACCATGTTGTTTGAATGCTAAATGAGTTAGATGTTAGAGTTAGTTTTTCTTAAGCAATATGAAGTATGTTACATCCTGATTAATGCATATCATTAGCTTACATAGCTTTGTCTGACAAACAAATGTAGTAAGCATGATTGTCTAGCTTGAGAGAGTAGATAGTTAATCTTTAGCTTTTATCAAGACTAGATGAGGTGCAGAGATGTAGTTCATCTTTTGCCAATGCAAACTTACCATGCGTCTTAGAGATAAGATTAATGTGGCGTCGAAAAATCGAGAGATGGATTCACAAACTCAGTTTGTAGGTATGTACTTATACTTAGATAGGCTTAGGTAATAACTAGCTCCTGCGTTAACTCTACTTTTATCGCATGGTTCCATTGATTCTCAACACATGCTATATGACACTAAACGACATTTGACTAACCATTGCTGTGTCCATCTCATTGTTAGTTGTAGAAAATTTTATTCATTCTTTATGTATAGTTTTAGATACATACAACCAACTCATGCACATATTACATGTATAATTCACCGTATAGTCATGCATCTATTCTCAACGTCTAGTTATTACAAATCTCTGCGTTCGACCCTGAACTCACCAAGAAACCTATAAGAGCTTATACTTGACTTTTTATAGGAAAACTTGCTTAATCATGATCATACTTGAGTAATTCTCGACGCATCTTTGTACGAAAATTATCATATCTATTTTTGTGCAACAAGCTAAGAAACTCAATATAAATCGAAAATAGAAAATAGAATTTCAACAACAACAAACCTATTGTGGGGCTAATAGTTTTCATTTCCCATCTCATGCCTTTTTGCTCCACTTAGCCCTATCCCCCTTAGGGGTATTTTAGTGATAGGTTCTATAGGAACTGGACAATTCAATTTGGTCAAATACCTAGCAACAAACTTCGATCTTCCTTTCATTACAGTATTTCTGAGCATGTTCTGTTGATATGCATTGAGTCATGGTGGAGTTCTTTAACCGGTTTCATGTCATGATTTTGACTCCAAAAATTTACTAGAATTGGGTAGGCATCCCAAAGAGCAGGAGTATTACTAATTTCTTGATTTTTTATTGAAAAATTTCCATATGTAATCATGTACAAAGATAAGAATGATGAACCAAATCAAGTGGCCAGTTACAAACAATACAACCGATAATGAGGAAAGGAAAATAATTCTATTTTCTAATTATTAACAATATTGGTCTATATGGACTCAAACCATAGACCTTCTTGGTAAAATAGATCAAACTTATCATTATCCAAATGATTTGAATCGTTTCAAAGACCCAACATGGCATTTTTTTGCATTGGGCTCTTTCATTAAGTGTTATAAATATAAGTAAGTTAGTCTACCATATTTTTTCTTGACAAAAAGAAAGGGAGATGGTTCCATGTACTCTGATTCATTCTTCTGATTCGAATCATGGAGCACTACCAAAGTGTTTTAAAGAAGGGTTATCTTGACGTAGGTATGCTTCTAACCTAGATCAACCTAAGTTAAATAGAATCGTGGCATCAGGAAAAAAATGGCTTCTCCCGATGCTACCTTACAGGCATTGGGATAAAATCACTCTGTTTTTTCCTTCAAAAATCCATTTGTTCCTTACGAGATGACTTTCTTGCGTTGGGAAAAGGTCATCCCGACGGTAAGAAAACCTTCAGGAAAGGCTTTTTCGATGTTTTTTTGGCTTTTTTCGACGATTTTGGCTGTCGGGAAAGCAAAAACTTCTTGTAGTAAAAAAAAATAAACAAAAAAACAAAAACAAAAATCTAAGGCCCCGTTTGATAAACCATTTGGTTTTTGGTTTTTGTTTTTGAAACTTAAGCCCATAAAGACTACTTCCACCTCCTTGTCTTCTTTTGTTATCTATTTTTTTTACCAATAGTTTAAAAAACCAAGCTAAATTTTAAAAACTAAAAAAAAGTAGCTTTTAAAAACTTATTTTTTATTTTAGAATTTGGCTAATAATTCAACCATTGTACTTAAAAATGATGCAAATCATTATGAGAAATAGGGAGGAGTTAGGCTTAATTTTCACAAACAAAAAACAGAAAACAAAATGGTTACCAAATGGGGCCCAAATAAAATAATTATCTTCTCCAATAAACTCAATTTTGGCTAAAAAAACATTAAATTCTCAAAATTAGAACTTGAGACTTAAAGTAAAGGAAAGTAGTTATAAATAGAAAAATCATAAAACTAGTTACAAATATAACAAAATGTTACTTTCTATCTATGCTAGATTGCCATAGACCTAGATAGACTCATATCCATGTCTATCTAGTAAAGTGATAGATGTCTATTTAGGTCTATTGCGATCTATCACAGATAGAAATTAACATTTTGCTATATTTGTAATTATTTTCAACAATTTTTCTATTTTTGAAAACTTCTAATTAAAATCTCTAATCCAAAAATTTGAAAACCAAAATATCTTAATTTAGTTTACTTTAAATCTAATTTATCTGTAATAGATTTTAGACATCCATTTGAAAGCCAAATTAAACCAAAATTTAATTCCATCCAACCCTCAACTTATTCCCGAATAAGTAACGAGATGAATCCAAAATTAAACTTCAATTGATGGGAAAATAATTATTTTTTGAAAAGTCTGGACGTTACATAAAGTTCAATAAATTAGGGTTTATATAATGTCATAAACTTAGGTAATATGATATAGAAAACAAATATAAAATTGCAATCAAAATAACAATTGAAAAAATAGATAAACATAATCCAAACTCAACCCTGTAATCCGAATACAGTAATTAGAAACCTAAGAAACTCAACCCTTGATTCCAAATAGTATAATTAGATTTCCAATAATCCAAATTAATTTCAAGCTACAAACCTCATTGTAATTAGATCTCCAATAATTTTGATTTTATTCCAGCGTTTCAAACAGCGAAATTAAATTTGTCCAGCTTTACTATCTTGTAACTATTTCTGGGTAAGAAATTATAATGAGTTCAGCTATCATTTCAGAACTGATCACATTATATTTTGCATTTGTTCTTTAATTTTCAGTCCCTATAAAGTCTACTCCCAAAGAAATAATAATTAAAAACAGAAGCAAAAACAAAACTTCAAAACGTTAAAACTTTGCTAGTGGTGAATAAGATTCTTACTTCTAATAAGATTTAAAAAAAATGGCGAAATTGGAAAAATGCTAAAAACAAGAGATATTTAGAATTATAGATAGCTACCAGCATGTTTAGGAGAGGAAGAGGGATAGTTTTTGTCCTGCATATGCTTCTATTTCTATTCACAGTCAACTAATATATTTGGATAAGGGGTTGTTTAGCTTAAGATTTTATAGATTTTATTGATGCATCAACAAAAAGAAAACTCAGTTTTAAATGCGTCAAAAAAATCTGTGTTAAGAGTAAAAAGATAATGTCTATATTTTAAGTCAAAATGTTGAAAACTATATAATAAATATGAATTTAGCATCTTTCTATCAATTCTCATTTAGAAAACTATCCAACCAAAGGACCTATTAAGAAGAGATATATTTGACATCTCTGACATTCTCTCTCTACACTTAATATAAGAGTAGATAAGAAGATGCCAATTAGGTAGAAATATAATGCATAGAGATAGTTGCACTCAAATATTACCCTTTTATAGTAATTTACAAATGAATAACATTTATATGGATGAATTATGATGGTTGAAAATGCAAGAATAGTGTCACATCAATTAGACAATGAGAAATTAATGATGAATAAAAACGTTATCATAATTGTTTGTCAAGATGTTTCACCTAAGACTAAAAATAAGGTCACGAGAATTTAGTATAAAAGTACTTACTCCTCACTCATTTTTAGGTATCTTCAAATTTTTAATAGCAGTGAATAAGAAGATAACAAAGATACAGTAAAGCAAATAACTATAATTCAAAATGTATATTATAAAAGCGGAGAGATATTATATAATAATTACCATCGTGAAAAGATGTAGAGGTGGATTGGTATAACATGCAATGATCTCACTAAATATTGAAGGTTATATTGGTAAGCCTAGGTGAATAAGGGCGAGGAAGCGAGCGTGTGGCGGGAGCGCGATGGGGCGGTGGCGGTGGAAGAGGCAGCAGCGACCCTTGTGATCTAAAACTGAACCCTCCAACTTTGGACTCATCTTCAAACCTTTTCATTGCCACCAACGCCTCAGAGTTACGCAGTTCCATGAGAAAATTACGATCAGAGTTGGCCTTCCCACTCATCTTACGCCCATACTTATTGTTATCTTCAGCAACTCTCACTGCTTTATCACTTTTACACCCCAAAATACTACTCGGCCGCCGCTTCTGAACAACAACAACCTCTTTGTTAACATTAACCCTCATCGGCGGAGGTGGCACCACCACTCTGGCTGGACTGGTAGTGGAGGGGCGTCGTTCATCAAAGTCGAGCGCACTGGCAGTGACGACGCTCCATTCGACGCTAGCTTCGCTGGGCGCGTAACAAGAGGCGGTTGGAGAGTGGAATGGGTTGGTTTGCTTTGTAAGGCTTTCAATCTCGAACAAGTCAGAGCTGCAATCGCTATTCACTTCATCTTCGTTGTAAAACATTCCTCCTAAGCTGTTGTTGTTATTTGTGTGATCCCAAGAAAGCATGGCTAGCCTTTTCTCTAGGCTGATTGGTTTATTGTTTCTAAGTCTTCCCATCACAGGCGAACCAAAAACCTCTAACGACTTTCTCTCACCCACTTCTTCAGGCTCTTGGAAATGGATCATTTTTAGGGACGACGCTGCTACTGGGAAGCCTCGAAACGACGGCGTTTCTCGCTCCAATATATTATTATTATTATTCTGAGTTGGGTTTGTTGTGACTGCGTTGCTGAAACTGATTTCGCCCACCTCATCATTCTCAACAGCGCTTGTTTCGTTGCTTGAACAACACATACAGTAGCCAAGAGTGTTGGATAGAAAGCTCTTGTTATTATTGTTATTGCTCCTCTTCTGGAGTGAATAATTGTTGTTGGCAATCGTTGTCGCTGTTGTTGGTGGTGTTGTATTTTTTACGATCTTTAGCAAAGGTCTTTGGCTGTTGATGCTACTGGATTCTGAACCAACGCTGGGAGTTCCATGCCTTGGCTTTGGCAGCTTCAAGGATTCCTCCACGTGATTGATGCCTGACCTTTCAGTGCCATCATTCTGAATTCCGCCATTGAAATACTTTTCAGCTCCGAATATTCCAATCTCTCCATCTTCACGGCCTCCACTGCCTAGAATCGTGGTAGGGCTTTTGAGGTACCGACTTGACTCAGTGAGTTTGTGGATGAGGAAATTATGGTCTTCTTTTCCATTTATGTAAGATGAAAAGGAAGCATCACTGTAAACTCCCATATTATTGTTAGTGACAATATGGGTATCAAAAGGCAATGTTTTAGATGATATGGAGCTAAAGATGTCCATTTGAAAGCGGAGGAATTCGAAAATTGGATCCGAAAACAAAAGGAGACACCAATTTCAAACTTAACTACTCGAATTTAAAGCAAGCTGAGGGAGCTTCTTTCGAAGATAAGACAGAGGCTGAGAGAGTAGTATATTATTTGAGCATTGAGAAATGAGGAACAAAGTTGGTTCTACAAGAAGAAGAGTTGTGGGAGAGATATTCAAGGCATTATTGAAGGGAGGGCCCATATACTTTTGGCCATACCGACAATGTATTTAATTTTTATTTCCTACAACACATTATAAATTTGTTTTTTCTTCCTACTTTTTTTGAACAAGATACCAGAGTAGATGGGATTAGTAGGCACATTGAGACATCTCAACTAGGTCGACACCTCCTTACGCGCTCATCATATTCCTGAAACCATTGTATTCATCCAAAATGGGAAAGTCAGAATGTACAATGAGAGCTAGAGGAAAGCTCGACACAAAAAGAAGATCAAGAGCTTAGAAAAAAGCTCTCCAGTTGAGCTATATAGTAGGCAAGTAATAATTACAAAAAAGAGTAGATTTAGAACACCAAGAGGCCACTAAAGTGATGATGTCTTCCTTCAGATGGCCACAGAGTTTGTCAATGTCCTAAAAGGTCCTCCTATTGCATTTGAGCTAGATACTCTAGAGGGTTGCAACAATGATATTACTCCACATAATATTTGAGCTAGAATTAGGCTTCAACTGCTTTAGATAATCTACGGGGGACTGTAGGGATCTAGTGAAAGGCAAATGAGCAACATCGATGAGTTGCTCTCATAATGAAGAGGCGTATTCGCCTTTGAGAAGGAGGTGCTCCATCGATTCAAAATTATGCCTGCAAAGAACATAGCAATTGGGATTAAGATTCATGGTTGGAAATCTAGATTGGTATTTATCCAAAGTGTTAAGCTCGTCGTGCATAATGGTTCATATGAAGAATTTGCATTTTTTAGGCATAACGGCAGACCAGAGGGACAGGAATAACATGAGGGGCATTGGTTGAGGTCGCACGAATATGAATCTTCAAGGACTTTCATTGAAAAGCCCATTCGAGGATAAATTCCAAACCAATATCTTTTCTAGCATCTGATACAGAGGGAGATCAATGATTGGATAAATGGAGAAGAAGCTCAGATGAATTGTAACAGGGAACAACGAGGATGGATATTCCATGAGGTAAGAGTCGGGTTCGAAGCTTCTTGAATAGTCAATAAGGGGCGAACAGAGAGCTCAAAAAATCTGTTAACAACTATTTGGAGGATACCATCGGTCAACCAACTGTGAAACCAGAACAAAGTCTCCTCACCATTATTTATTTTCCAAGAGATTTTGTCAAGCAAAAGATTTTGAAGTTTGGATATATGATGTCACACCCCCTCCCAGGTACCCTCCTAACCCAGGAAGAAGTGTGACAACAGCGGGCACCAACCCTCTTACGGCATCCACTGTCAACCATAAACTCTGCCTTTACCTAATAAACAATTATAAACCGTAAACTACTTCACACATACACCTATATCCTTTTCATTCAGACATATATTAGCGTAAATACACAACAACTTCCTTAACCCTCTCTATATGAACAACACATGATCCAGTTCAATTATTTACGATTTTCTGAATACTAAACACTGTTGGTAGACCCAGACAAGATCTTGCGTAGGTTAAGCATCCCGAACTCGCTCGCTACCTGGAAAACAGAAAAAATAAGGAAATTGTGAGCTTAAACGCCTAGTAAGTGACTAATTAAAGTTTTTCTCAACGGTGTATAAAAATATAAAACTCAGCCATGTCCATCACTAGTATACGTCAGATTATAGTTTAACCACATCTGATTCTCTATGGAAACATTATTCAAAAATCGTTTCCTTAAATCTCCTTCCCTAGTTGAGGCTGAACGAAGCTCACCGCACCCAACGTCGATATTTCTCAACTGAGTGGTGTACTCTCAACACCTTAACATCAGTCAATCACAATTTGCTCACGAGCTATCCAAGTATCTTTTCCCAGTCCCTCAGTACTGGATCCCCAGAATACTCAAATGCCTTCTCTACATCTCTCAGCACTGAGTTTTCAAATACAAGATTGCCCACATGCCTTCACATTGTCCCTCAGCATTGGGCTTCTTACAACACTGGATTTCCCACATGCCTTCACATCTTCCCTCAACATTGGGTTTCTTACAACACTGGGTTTCCCACATGCCTTCACATCTTCCCTCAGCATTGGGTCCCTTAAAAGAAAAATATTATAAAGCAAATATGCTTTGCATAAATAGTTCTTAATAAATCATTTCATGATAATTAGAACAATATTATCATGAAGCTAATTACATACACAAATATCCCACATGCCTTCTTTTCGTACCTCGGCATTGGGAGCCATTCAAATAAGAATACAATATAACATAAAATCATGAGTTTGTAATATCTCATACATCACAACACTTTTCATATGCCCACACGCTTTCTTTATTCTTACGCTATAATTCGTATTCTCGTCATACTTTAGTAACGTCTCATACATCACAATACCTTTCATAAACTCATATGCTACTTTTAGTCTCATCGTCATAAATCACATTTCATATGCTCATATGCTTCCTTTAGTCTTACCGTCATATATCACATACTTAATCATACTCTTGTGTCCACCCCACATCGCAATATTAATCATAGTTCCCGTGCTTCCACCCGTCTTACCCTTGTTATTCACATACTTTTGCTTGGTCTATATATATAAATATATTTATTGAAACAGCTCATTATACTGCACATGGAACACACATAAAGTTCATAAAATTCGATCATGTAAGCATTTATCGACAAATATTATCAAGAAACTATGTTAAGACTGAACACTTTTAGATAGAAAGTCACTCACGACTTGTCCTAGGCCTTGAGCGGATTGTACACTTTTCCTAGCTCCTCTCGGCCTGAAATAACACATTTCTCGTGTTAGACTTCCCTAAAGTTCCTTTTTACAAACCATTAGTTTACACATTTGTATTTTAGTCATGTTACACCACAAAGACCAATTTCTTCCAAAAACAATTATAATAAGCGAGATTCCACACCACTAGCGAGATTACTAGCGAGATTCCACATTACTAGCGAGATTAAACTACAGGCACACGGCACTAGCGATATCATGGTGAGTGAGACTAGTGAGACTCACTTGAGCAGCGATACCGAGCGATACCCAGGGAGATCTGTGAGACGCATAGCTCTCTGCGCTACTAGCAACACTCGTCTCGCTACTCACTCCCCAACTTCTCAGCGACACTGCAGTTCCAATGACACCCATTATCTCAGTTTCTGCCTTTCCTTTTATTCTCACTTCTACCTATTAAAAGTCGCATTTCCAGCCAAATTTAAAACTTCTTTCCTCCTACAAACTTGTAGAGAAACATGTTTTCTAGCTTACTTTAAATTTTTTAGGCTTAACTCTTCCTCGTTAGTCAGATATTTCAAGGTTACCTTGCGCTGCTCCAGATCGAACAACAATTCTGTATTAGTCACTTCCACCTAAAAGTTTACGTATTTCTCTTCCAATTCAGCTCAAACATCCTTCATAAAAGTTGTTAAGAATTAAGTTAACTTACTGACTCTAAAATTTTAGCCCTAAATTCGATCTCTTCAGCTCGTTCTTCTCCAAACACCAAACCATGCTCAAATTGCACGATAGCAGCCAGACTCATTGTTCCAGCTTTAGTTTTACCATGAAAACGATCTGAATTCTCCACAACTTTTCCCTAAACACCTTCCCCTACCTCTCTTTGTCTCTCAACTGTGAAATTTAACTAATTTGAGCTTTTAAATGTGTTTAAAATGATCAAACACCCAGCTTACTCACTTAAATAGGCCGCCGACTTAACCTCCACTTTCTTTCCTTTAAATATGAATTGGCTAACAGATACTTCAGCTCACCAACGCATAGCAGCCTTCACAAACACATAGCATACCCTCACCAATGCATAGCAGCCTTCACGAACACATGGCACACCCTTACCAATGCATAGCAGCTGATAACTTGTAGAAATACAAGTTATTATTGTCTCTCGGTAGAAAAATAGAGCTTAAATAGAGAATCATGCGGTAGTTAGTGCTAAATTCTATTAATAAATCTTCCTATACGTTCTACTCTTGTAAGTTGATGAAGATAATTGTTTTAAACCTTTTTTAGCCCAAAACGCATGTTTTAACGCAAGAACGCGAGCAACCTGTAGATGCGTTGGCAACCTCTTAACGCAGGAGTATGCGTTGGCAACCTGTGAACGCGTTGACAACTCTTCAACGCAGGTTGATGCGTTAGCAACCCATGGATGTGTTGACATACTTGAACGCATGAACCCAAAGTTATCTGTGGACGCATGTCAACAAGGCAGCGAAGAATCAGATAATAATCTTGAGAGATTGTTAGGAGATTGATATGCTTGATATGCGACAAGAGTGGTTGATCGAAATTAAACCGGAAATCACGCGATTAGGCGAGATGGACGCAAGGCAGAAATTCAGCCCTCCAATCATACAGATTTGCCAGCGAGTGCAACGCAACATCTATAAAAGGGCAGACCTGTAGACGAAAATGTTGTTGGACCTCTCGAAAGAATTCCTAAGTGACAGCAGAGTTCTCTCCAGATGACAACCGGAGACAAATAGCTCGGAAGAGAAGAGTCTTCCCTCCGTCTGACCACTTCACAGCAGAACTCACGCTACCATCCCGACGAGTTCAAGACATTGAGAAGTCATTCCATGCTTTCTATCTCTTTTCTTACTTTTGTTTTAGTATATTAGCAAGGAATTGTATTTTCTAAAACAGTCATTCCGTTCATCAATATATACATCTTCCATGGCTATTCATTTCTCATCACTTTCCATTTGCTGTTTATCATCCATGTGTAACTAACTCTCTCAAGGGTCACGAGTTGCATTATCATCTAAAAAAAGAATCGTAGAAGACTATTTCATCTTGTCAAATGTATTTTTAATCAAATGCTTATGTCCATCTAGCTAATCGATATAAGTAGCAATAATCAGAATGCTCGATAGGGTAAGTGATTGTGGAACTTAGTTGACAAAGCTAAGAAGTGTTACCTAGGGATAGGAATAACTGATAACTTGTAGAAATACAAGTTATTATATGTCTTTTTCCTAGAAAAATAGAGTTTAAATAGAAAATCATGCAGTAGTTTATGTTGAATTCTATCGATAAATCTTCCTATGCGTTCTACTCTTATAAATTGATGAAGATAATTATTTTATAGCTTTTTAAGCCTAAAACGCATGTTTTAACGCAAGAACGCAAGCAACCTGTGGATGCGCTGACAACCGCTCAACGTAAGATGATGCGTTAGTAACATATGGATGCGTCGACATAAGTGAATGCATGAACCCAAGTGCTCCATGGACGCATAACGACCAGAAACGCAAGGCAGCAGAAAATCAGATTAGAATCTTGAGAGATTGTCTGATAGATTGACATGCATGATCTGTGGATAAAGTGGTGGATCTAAATTGAATCGAGAATTACGCAATTAGGCGAGATAGACGCACGACGTCAATTGCGCCTCCAATCACGCAGATTTGCCACTGATTACGAACGCATCCTCTACAAAAGGGAAGACCTGCAAGCTGAAAAAGAGTTGTTGATTCTTAGAAGAATTCCTAAGTGACAGCAGAGTTTTCTCTAGAAGACAACCGAAGACGAATAGCTCGAGAGAGAAAAGTCTTCCCTCTGCCTGACCACTTCATAGCAAATCTCACGCTTCCATTCCGGCGATTTAAGACATTGAAACGCCTTCCTGCTTTCTATCTTTTTCTAGCTTTTATTTTAGATTTGTTATCAAGACATTGAACTGTCTAAGATTGTATTTCGTTCATTAATCTATAATTCTTCCATGTCTATCCATTTCTCTACACTTTTCGCTTATTACCTTGAATCCATGAGTAACTAAACTTCCAAGGGTCACAGGTTGCGTTAGCATCTAAATAAAAACTATAGTGTAACTATTGCATATTGTCAATTGTAATCTTAATGTGATGCTTATTTCCATCTAGCTAATCGATATAAGTAGTAATAATCAGACTGCTCGAGAGAGTAAGTGATTGTGGAACTCAATTGACAAGGCTAAGAAGTGTTACCTAGACATATAAATAACCTTGGTACTTAACACTTTCCTATGCTGTATAGACATATAACGCATAGCAGCTGACAACTGGAAGAAGAGTCGCAAATATAAATAGACTATCACTATGCATTTTCGATTTTAGATGTCCAGCCCTGCGTTTTACGATTCACATAACTCATTAGCTGACTTTGCTGTGTCGCATACCTCTCCATCACCCACATTAGCTTAGGTTTATTGCTTTCTAGTTAGTTAGACGCATCACTCCTCATCACCTTCTTTAAACGCATGACTCAAATAATCCAATTAATTAGAGAATCTACATAGTCCTTGTGTTTGATCTCGGACTCACCGAGAAAACCTCATTCTTTGCTTATATTTGGGTAAATGATAGGAAAACTTGACAAGTCACTAACGTATAATATTAAGCATGTTAAACGCATAATATGTTGAACGCGTGATAGTAAGCTTAATAATAGATAAACGCAACAACAAGGTTTTACACTTTAGATCTGCAAACGCAACAATAACCTTGGTACTTAACATTCTCCTATGCGTTATAGACATATAACATTTCACACCCCATCCCGAACTACCCTCCCGTAGCCCTAGACGGAGCGTGAAGATAGAAGTCATCGACTTTCTGGTCGACTCCTACTGTCGAACTTCCTTTATTCTCATTTAACTACACTTCCTAGGACAGTGATACCATTAACTCTTGACAAACCTCGACTTCGACCGCCAACGGGAACTGTCATGCCACCTGAAAAATGGAAAACATATGAAAGGATGAGCTAACAGCTTAGTGAGTAACAGTTTTTGGAAATATTTTTCTTTAACTATAAAACTGATCATAATATAAACATTGTCAACAACGAATATAAAAATCGATTCAAATCCTATTAAATCATACTTAAATACCATTGTTAAATCATGCATGCTTATTTCAGAGAAAAAACTCAAAATTTCTGTTCATTTCAAATCATTTTCCCTTAGTTGAGGCAGAGTGGTGCTCTACGCTTCTCAACGTCGAAAACATCTCATATCTTTTCTTTAGTTGAGGCGGAGTCGAGCTCTACGCTAGTCAATGTCGATTATCCTTAGCTGTGTGGAGTAATCTTAACACATCAGCATCGTATATTCCTCTATGTGCACATAGGTATTATAATTCAGGCTGCCCATATGCTTTCTCCAAGTCCTTGAGCATTAGGGTCCCATTTCCATATCTAGGTTACCCATTTGCCTTCTTCAAGTCCCTCAGCATTGCGTCCTTTTTTATATCTCAGGCTACCCATATGCCTTCTCCAAGTCTTTGGGCATTGGGGTCCCATTTCTAAGATTTCCTAAAATACTCAATGTGTTTTGAGAGCATCATATCATAAATTCATAAGTTAAAGTTTCCAATAAACTCAATTCCACAACTTTCATATGAAACAACATACTTTTCTATATGCTCATTTCCAAATCTTTCATAAAACCATATAACATCAAACAGAATGCTTTTCTGTAAAATCATGAAAATCATATATTATCAAATAGCCTGCTTTTTAATAAACTCATTTCTAATAACCAGCACACTCAAGTGCTTTTTAAATATAAATGCATGCTCTATATGTTGAAACTCATGAATACTTATTCATATTCCAAAACCAATGATATTAATCACAGAGAACACATTCATATTTTGAAAAACGTTAGTGTTACTCACATAATACTTGCTCAAGGGTAGTTCCTTTTCCTTCCTTCCAATTCTCTTTCCTGAGCTTCTTGGACGCAAGTCTGTTGTTGTTATTTTGTATGTGTAAATTGTCCTAACGCAAAGGGTTAAATGATGTGTCTATGCGTTCAACATGTCATGCTTTGAGCATGCTATGCGTCGTACTACTATCATTGGTGGTCTTGTCAAGTTTTCCTATCCTTTACCCAAGTATAAGCAAAGGACTAGGTATTCTCAGTGAGTCCGAGGTCGAACACAGGGATTATACTGATTAAGTTTTTAATTGAATTTCATGCGTTGCAGTGGTAACCAATAAATAGTTCAGAGAGTTGATTTTAATTTAAAGAAAGCGATTGTTTGTACACTAGACTAAAAACTGTGGAATATGGAAAGCATGTGACACAGCAAGTTCAGCTAAAGATGTGTGTGAATGGATAAAGAAAGGGTTTGGGTTGATTAACATCTAACATCGGAAACGCATAGTAGTATTCTATTTATACTTGCGACTCTTCTCCCGGTTGTCAGCCGCTATGCGTTATATGTCTATAACGCATAGGAGAGTGTTAAGAACCAAGGTTATCCCCATAGACAGGCAATACTACTTGGCCCTTGTCAATTGAGTTCCACAATCACTTATCCTCTCGAGCAATTTGATTATTACTACTTATATCGATTTGTCAGATGAACATAAGCATCGGATTAAGCTCGCAGTTGACAAGATAAAATAGTTACACTATGGTTCCTAGTTAGATGCTAATGCAACCCTAGACCCTTGAGTGATTAGTTACTCATGGTTTGAAAGTAAAAAGCGGAAAGTTTAGAGAAATGAGTAGACATGGAAGATAATTATATTGATGAAACGAAATACAACTTTAGATGAGCTCAATGTCTTGACACAAATCTAAAATCAAGATAGAACAATAAGAAAGAAAGCAGGGAAAGGCGTCAATGTCTTGAGTCGCCCGGATGGAAGCGTGAGGCTATGCTGTGAAGTGGTCCGGCAGAGGGAAGACTCTTCTCTCTCGAGCTATTCGTCTCCGGTTGAAGTCTGGAGAGAACTCTGCTGTCACTTATGAAGTTCTTCCGAGAATCAACAACCCTTTCTCATCTCGCGGAGCTGCCCTTTTATAGATGATGCGTTCGCAATTAATGGCAAATCTGCTTGATTGGCGGCGAGATTGATACTATGTGTCCATCTCGCCTGATTGCGTGATTCTCTGGTCAATTAAGATCCACCACTTTGGCCACAAATCATGTTCGTCAATCATCCGTCAATCTCTCAAGAGTCTGCTTTGATTCTTAGCGCCTTGCATTAATGGTCGTCTATGCGTCCATGAATAGTTTGGCCGATGTCAACGCGGTGTAGGTTGCTAACGCATAGTCTTGCGTTGAGTAGTTGTTAACGCATCTTTAGGTTGTTTGCGTTCCGTTCAGATCATGCGTCCATGAAGAACAGATTGCTAACGCGTCGTCCTGCGTTAAAACATGCGTTCTATGCTCAAAAAATGGTAAAATCATTTATCTTTATAGAAATACAAGAGTATAACGCAAAGGAAGATTTATTAATAAAAATCACATAAACTGCCGCATGCTTCTCTATTTAATCTCTATTTATCTAAGAGAAAGGCTATTATAACTTGTATTTCTACAAGTTATCACGCACTTTGAGTGTTAACCCCAAGTGTACGGGTCAAGTTATAATATAAGACGGTTAAGTCCGAATATCATTCCACTAGAGATCCAATTGTGAAGGTTTAAGTTACTTAGCTATTCTAGAGTTGAATCAATTTTATTTGAGGATTGAATTTGAAAATTATGAGTTATGGAAAATATAAATCAAATAAGGAAAGTATTAAAGTGAGAAACACAAGAGTCAAAGAGAGTTCTAGGGTAATGAATCCTTGTTTATTTCATCATGCAATATTATAGATTTCATGGATTTTATTGTCATTCATATGCCTAAGTCTAGAAACTTAATTCCAAGTTATTTTCTCTCAAAAACAACCCTTTCTCATGCAACTCGATTGATTATTAATTTCTTAAAACCAATACAAAATTACATGGCAATAAAAATAGTCTTTAACAACTTTTATTGTCAACCTAACTACTCTTGTGATAGATTAACAACAATTCATTGTTATGGATCAAGTTAAACATATAATCTCTCAATCATACATCTAACCTAACATGTGAAGATGGCCAATCCACAAGAATTACACACAATAACAATGAAAAGCATAATCATTCCAACAAAACCATGAAAGTCTACAAGATCAACATAATTTCATAAACAAATCATCAAAACCCTAAAACTAAAGAGTTTAGCCACTCATAGCTTGAAGCAACATGTTTGAGCAAAATAAACAAAGAAATAGTGTAAAGAAAGGGAAACTCTACTGAAAAGAGGCTCTTGATTGAGGTAGCACCGTCACGATCTCCTTGGCTCTCACGTCGGAATTCGAAGGGCACCACGACTATCTCGAACTCTTTTCCTCTTCCTTGCAACTAACTCACTCTTTGAACTCTCACTCAATTCTCTCCTTTTTGTGCCTCTTTAGGTCTGCACTTCCTTGATTTGATTTTGATGCCTAGGGCTGCTGGAAACCCCCAAATTTATAGAGTTTGGCCGCCCAAAATTTACCAAAAATAACAAATTTTTATTTAAGGAAAACTGGTGCCGCAGCGCTATAGACCAGCGCCGCGGCGCTAGGGCTGCGATCAGAAAAGCTAGCTCTCGGGTTTTAGTGCCGCGGCAGTGCCGTTCAAGCGCCGCGGCGCTGCCCCAATTTCTGCCATTTTGGGTTTTTCAGCTCTTTTTCGCGGTATTCTTGCTCGGTTTTGATCTTTTAGTCTTTTCTTCTAATTTTCCTCATTTTAACCTGAAAACCACTAGCAAACAAGTGAAATCTAATATAAACTCCATTAATTTGAGAGAATAGAAAGCACTTTTCAAGTGCTTATGAACACCCCAAACTTAGAGATTTGCTAGTCCCGAGCAAAGAATAAAATCAAATAATAGGGAGTTTAGATAAAGAAGTGTGCAATTGACTCATGTCTCAGAGAATAGCATTTAGAGCTTAAGTAGAAACATGCAAGCATATCTATATTGTTATAATCATTCAAGGCCAAATCTTGTTATCTCCCACGTGTATGTGTGCAAGCCTCCTTCAATTTAAAATACTAAAACTCAAATTAGGACTTAAGAGAGTTTCTTTAGTTTTCCTCCTACTCTAGCTCATGCACCAATCTTCAAACTTTCATACGTTTCAAGTGAGTAATATGTCCACTAAGGTGCCTTTCAATCATTTTTTTTTCATGGGCCCTAAACTTGCATTTTTTTACCTAGAGGCACTAGCTTTCACACATTCACTGTAGGGACTCGTACCTAGTCAATTCCCAGGCGTCCTTACTGATCACCGCAAAGGCAACTCTTTTTACCCCTATCCACGCATACTCATTACAAGTTTAACATTAAAAAAAAATAGACAAATAAAGCTCATACATTTTGTGTACACTTTTTCTTTTCTCAAGGCATGTATACTCTTTTCTTTTTCCTTAGTCTAAGATTACAAGCTATCATGCATTTCTACTCTCTAATCGGTGGGGCTTTTCGGAGTGACAACCAAATATACCCAGCTTAATCCTTTTTTTTCAATTAAAGATTTTAGTTTAAAGTAGCTACATGCTCAAGAATATGGGAAATTTTAAGAGAGACTTAAATGAATTTAACTCAAGATAGTGCTATTCTATTTCCATAATAAGTCATCTATCATGCAAATTCGAATCTCATCATGGGCAATCAACATCAAGGCACACAACCCTAACCAACATTCCCATTAACTTTGAAAGCTCCAAAATTTTCAAATTTTTTTTCAAAAATTCACATGCACATGATCATTAAAACCTTCACTATCATGCATAGCAGGATAAGAAAACACACAAAAGTACGAAAGTCACCTCCCACCCCAAACTTAGAATCATGCATTGTCCCCAATGCATAAGAGCATCTAACAAAGAAAGAACGAGCCTGGGAGCAAGCGGGAAGCCACCAAACAGACTTGGTGTAAGGAGTACTTTGTGTGATGAACCAAGTTCCTGAATGATAAAGTATATGAGTGACTACAAGGTTTATTGAAAATAAAATAAAAAGAAAAGTAAAGAAAGCAATAAAGTTGGGTTGCCTCCCAATGAGCGCTTGGTTTAACGTCTTCTAGCTAGACCAAACCAATGGATCACGCAATGAAGGCCAGGTTCTCAAATCGGCGTTCTTCATCACCAATGTAGTGCTTCAATCATTGACCATTCACTTTGAAGGTTGTTCCATCATTGTTTTGCAATTCCACGGCCCCGTGTGGTGATACCTTGACAATGATAAAGGGTCCCGACCATCGTGTCCTAAGCTTTCCTGGAAACAAGCGTAAACGTGAGTTGAAAAGTAATACTCTTTGTCCAGGAAGGAAGGTCCATGGGGTGATCTTCTTGTCATGCCATCTCGCTGTGCGTTCTTTGTAGAGTTTGGCATTCTCATAAGCTTGAGCACGAAACTCCTCCATCTCATTGAGTTCTAAGAGGCGTTTCTCACTGGCCTTCTCAAAATCCATGTTCAGCTTCTTGATGGCCCAATAAGCTCTATGCTCGAGCTCTACCGGTAAGTGACAAGCCTTTCCAAACACCAACCTGTACGGTGAAGTACCAATTGGATTTTTGAACGCTGTGTGGTAGGCCCACAATGCATCATCGAGCTTCAGGGCCCAATCCTTCCTATTGGTCTTAACTGTCTTTTCCAAAATCCGCTTGATTTCCCTATTAGATAACTCAGCAAGGCCATTAGTTTGAGGATGATAAGCTGTAGCAATTTTATGATTAACCTTATATTTTTGCATCATGGATTCAAACAATTTATTGCAAAAGTGAGAACCCTCATCACTAATAATAGCTCTAGGTGTACCAAAACGTGTGAAAGTGTTTTTATGCAGGAATTTTAAAACAGTGCGAGCATCATTGGTCCTAGTGGCTATGGATTCTACCCACTTAGATACATAATCTACTGCAACTAAAAATATATAGGTAGCCATCAGAAGAAATAGGGAATGGCCCCATAAAGTCAATACCCCAAACATCAAAGAGCTCCACTTCCAAGATAGGTTTCATTGGAAGCTCATGTTGTCTAGAAATATTGCCAGTACGTTGGCACCTATCACATGATTTAACAAAAGTATAACAGTCTTTAAAAAGGGATGGCCAATAAAATCCTGACTGAAGTACCTTGGATGCAGTTCTAGTAGGTCCAAAGTGACCTCTAGTAGGGGGAGGCATGACATGAATTTAGAATACTTACCACTTCCTCTTGAGGCACGCACTTCCGTATCATGTTGTCAGTACAAACCTTGTAGAGAAGGGGGTCCTCCCAATGGTAAGACTTAACATTATGCAGGAATCTCTTCTTTTGTTGAGAATTCATGTCAGGTGGCAAATGTCCTCCTGCAAGATAGTTAACTATGTCAGCAAACCAAGGCAAACTATCTTTTATCTGATACAGTTGTTCATCTGGGAACGTCTCAACAATTGGGGGCCATGATGTAGCATCCCCATTCTCAATTCTAGACAAGTGGTCTGCAACCACATTTTTTCATCCTTTCCTGTCTTTGATTTCTAAGTCAAATTCCTGTAAATAATAATATCCACCTCATTAGCCTGGGTTTGGAATCTTTCTTAACAAACAAATACTTTAAAGCAGCATGGTCAGTATGCACCACTATTTTAGAGCCAAGCAAATATGGTCTAAATTTATCAAGGGCAAACACAACAGCTAGTAGTTCTTTTTCAGTAGTAGTGTATTTCTGTTGAGTATTATCAAGAGTCCTACTAGCATAGTAAATTGCCCTAAACATGTTATCTTTACGTTGGCCTAAAACAGCTCCTAAAGCATAGTCACTAGCATCACACATGATCTCAAAAGATTGACTCCATTCTAGTACAACAATAATAGGTGCAGAAATTAGTCTTTCCTTCAAAGTATTAAAAGCTGATATACATGCATTGTCAAAGATAAACTTAGCTTCCTTTTCTAGCAAATTACTCAAGGGTTTAGCAATTTTAGAAAAATCTTTAATAAATCTCCTGTAAAACCCAGCATGCCCTAGGAAGCTTCTGACTCCTTTCACATTGTTGGGGGGTGGCAGTTATTCAATGGCAGCTATTTTAGCCCTATCCACCTCCAATCCCTTTTGAGAGACTTTGTGCCCCAGGACGATGCCTTCCTTCACCATGAAGTGACACTTCTCCCAATTTAGAACAAGGTTAGCATCTTGACACCTCTGCAAAACACGAGTTAGATTAGCAAGACAAGAATCAAATGAAGACCCAAATACAGAAAAATCATCCATAAAAACCTCCATTATATCTTCAATGAGCCCCTGAAAAATAGACATCATACAACGTTGAAAAGTGGCAGGGGCATTACATAAACCAAATGGCATTCTCTTAAAGGCAAATGTCCCATAAGGACATGTAAATGTTGTATTTTCTTGATCCTCAGGAGCAATGACAATTTGATTATAACCTAAGTATCCATTTAGGAAGCAATAATGAGAATATCCTACAAATCGATCAAGCATTTGATCTATAAAAGGAAGGGGAAAATGATCTTTCCTAGTAGCCTTATTCAACTTCCTATAATCAATGCATACACGCCATCCTGTTACAGTTCTAGTAGCTATCATTTCATCTTTTTCATTCTTAACCACAGTCATACCACCTTTCTTGGGTACCACTTGAACAGAACTTACCCATGGACTGTCAGATATGGCATATATGATTCCTGCATTCAAAAGCTTGAGCATTTCTTTCTTAACTACCTCCTTCATGGTGGGATTAAGTCTCCTTTGGTGCTCTACTGATGGTTTAAAGGTATCTTCCATCAAGATTCTGTGCATACAGACCGATGGACTAATACCTTTAAGGTCCTCAATAGACCAACCAATGGCAGACTTATGATCTTTTAATACTCTCAACAATTTTTCTTCTTCACCAGGATTAAGATCAGAATATATTATAACAGGAAAAGAAGATAAATCATCTAAGAATGCATATTTTAAGTGAGGAGGTAACACCTTTAATTCAAGCTTAGTGTTCTCAATATGATTCACCGCATGCAAGGGAGCCAAAGGTATAGGTCTATCCATTATAGAACATATTGGCAAACTATCTAACCACCTAGCATAAAAGGCTATTTCATCAAAAATTGTATCTTCATTCTCAACATCCATTATGCTTTGTTCTAGATGATCACTAGCCAACATAACTTCTACATGCTTAAAAATAGTATGATTAATTATGTCTATAGCATGGCAAGGACTACTCTCATCATGATGACTCAAGGACTTGTAAATATCAAATATCACATTCTCATCATTTACCCTTAGAGTCAACTTCCCTTGTTGGACATCTATGATAGCCTTTCTAGTTGCTAGGAATGGCCTCCCAAGTATGATAGGAATCTCAGAGTCTTCCTCCATGTCCAGTACTACAAAATCTGCAGGGAAGATGAATTTGTCAACTTTAACCAATACATCTTCAACAATACCTTTAGGATAGGCTAACGATCTGTCAGCAAGTTGCAAGGTGATGGTGGTAGGTTGCACCTCTCCAATGTTAAGCTTCCTATAGACAGATAAAGGCATCAAATTAATAGAAGCACCAAGATCACAAAGAGCTCTAGTAACATTTAAAGAACCAATAGTGCAGGGTATAGTAAAACTCCCTGGATCTTTCAATTTTTGTGGTAGCTTCTTTTGCAGCACAACACTGCATTCCTCAGTCATGCTAATCATCTCATATTGCCCAAACTTTTTCTTTTTAGACAAGACATCTTTCATGAATTTAGCATAGTTGGGCATTTGCTCTAAAGCCTCAGCAAATGGGATGTTAATGTGAAGCTTTTTGAACAACTCAAGAAATTTAGCAAATTGGGAGTCTATTCTTTCTTTTTAAAACATTGAGGATATGGCATAGTATTGGGTAAAACGGGTAGAGGGTTAGATGACTTACTTGAAGATGTTAACTCTTTTACCTTTACCTCCCTTTCTAAGATCTTCTTCGATTCATCTTATAAAATTGGCTCTTGGATAGTGTCATCTACCTCTTGCTCATCATCCTCATCTATGATCAAGGGAGTGGATAGCCTTTTCCCACTCCTCAAAGTCATGGCCTTGCACTCCTCCTTTGGATTTATCTCAGGACAACTAGGAAATTTGCCCTTTTGTATTGTTTGGAGTGAGGTGGCGATTTGGCTTATTTGCACCTCAATGTTGTGAATGGCCTTACCATGGCTTTGTACAGTGCTTTCCAATGCGGTGGTCCTTCCTCTTGATTCTTTTATGAACTCTATCATCAAGTCTTCTAAGTTGGACTTCTTTTCGGTTTGTGATGGACCTACATTGGGTAAACCGGGAGGACCTTGCAAAACATTCCTATTGTTAGCATAAGAAAAGTTTTCATGGTTCCTCAAGTTAGGATGGTAATGAGTTGGAAGTTGTTGGCATTGGTGGCCTCTATAATGTCCTCTATCAACATAGTTGGCCGTCTCATTATCTCCTTGTTCCAACTCCTTTTGTGTGGCCATCTCCGATGCTAAAGCGGCAAGAGAGGCTATAGATGGTGGATTTGTTTGAGCTCGGCCTCCTGCATTTAATTTAGAAAGAGCATTAGTAAGGGAAGCCATTTGGGCTTTGAGTGAGTTTACCTCATCCACCTCATACAATCCGGCGGCTTTTGGGATGATTGGAGAAGCCCGTTCACATGGCCAATTGTAAGATGTATTGGCCAAGTCTTCTAGTATGGTATAGGCTTCTTGAGCATTCTTGGAGAAGATTGATCCTCCGGCGGTTGCATCTAAGATGGATTTGGTTGAGCTTGCTAATCCATTGTAGAAGAGTTGAATTTGCAACCAATCCGAGTCACCATGTTGAGGGCACCTTCTCAAGAGATCCTTATACCTCTCCCAAGCCTCATATAATTGTTCATCCTCAAGTTGGCGGAATGTTCCAATCTCCGTCCTTTGTCTTTGAGATTTAGCCGGTGGAAAATATTTGTTCAAGAAAGCTTGAGCTAAGATCTCCCACGTTGTAATGCTATCCTGGGGGATGGTTTCCAACCAATCTTTTGCACGGTCCTGTAAAGAGAAAGGAAAGAGTCTTAGTTTAATAGCATCATTAGAAACGCCATTCATCTTTACCGTTCCGCATATCTCCAAGAAGGATCACAAGTGCTTGTGAGGATCTTCATTGCTTCTTCCTCTAAAGGCTAATTCTCTAGCCATTTGGATCAATCCCGGTTTCTCAAAATTGTTGACATTGATGGGCACATTCATTATTCCGGGTTGATTTGCCGGTAACATGGGTTGAAAGTAGTCCCTAATTGCCTTGGGTATCTCCTCCGCCATCTCCTCAGTTTGATTGAGTAAAGCCCTTAGATTCCTTCTATAAGTCCTATCAATCTCAGGATCAAGAGGGAGGAGGTTAGTATTATCACGAGGCATAAACCGACAAATTAATCACAATAAAATAAAATAAAGAAGGAATATATATATATGAAATACAATAAAATAAAATATCAATACATAAATAAATAATCAACCAAATAATATACACCTCAAATTAAGATCTATCACTTCTAATGAATATTAAATAACAAAAACCGTTCTTTGGATCCCCGGCAACGGCGCCAAAAACTTGATGCGCACTTTGAGTGTTAACCGCAAGTGTACGGGTCAAGTTATAATATAAGACGGTTAAGTCCGAATATCGTTTCACTGGAGATCCAATTGTGAAGGTTTAAGTTACTTAGCTATTCTAGAGTTTAATCAATTTTATTTGAGGATTGAATTTGAAAATTATGAGTTATGGAAAATATAAATCAAATAAGGAAAGTATTAAAGTGAGAAACACAAGAGTCAAAGAGAGTTCGAGGGTAATGAATCCTTGTTTATTTCATCATGCAATATTATAGATTTCATGGATTTTATTGTCATTCATATGCCTAAGTCTAGAAACTTAATTCCAAGTTATTTTCTCTAAAAAACAACCCTTTCTCATGCAACTCGATTGATTATTAATCTCTTAAAACCAATACAAAATTACATGGCATTAAAAATTCTTTAACAACTTTTATTGTCAACCTAACTACTCTCGTGATAGATTAACAACAATTCATTGTTATGGATCAAGTTAAACATTCAATCTCGCAATCATACATCTAACCTAACATGTGAAGATGGCCAATCCACAAGAATTACACACAATAACAATGAAAAGCATAATCATTCCAACAAAACCATGAAAGTCTACAAGATCAACATAATTTCATAAACAAATCATCAAAACCCTAAACTAAAGAGTTTATGTGATAACCCAACTTTTAGCAACCAATGCGTTGAAAAGTCCGAAGGAGAGGAATAAAAGACCATGTTGGGCGCATGGTCAAGACTGAAGTAACGCATAGTAAAAGTGGACGCATAGGAAGTACTCACGCACCTAAAGGGAAAGAAGTAAGACACATAGACTACTATTATAAGATATTTCTAAGTGATGGAAAATAGAAGGTGGTGAAGTAGGCATACGAACTAGAACATGTGTTGGACGCATGCTAATTTATCTAAAAGGGAATAGTAATATAAGGAAAGGTTTAAAATAATAACCTTAGAAATAATCAAAGAATGACTAAGGATAGAAAGATGGTCATGGACGCAGGATGGAAGTGAACGCAACAGGACCAACGCATAGAGGAAGAGATTGAGAAGGATTTGTTGTCGTTGACGCTTAGCGGTATTGTGTAAACACTGGATTGTAATATGGCGACTATACGTTGAAGGTGATCACGAATGGTTGTTGTGTGCTGAAGTAGTCGCCGTGTCAACGGGAGAAGAAACGTATTTGGCTTACCATGCGTTGGTGAGGTTGTTATGCATTGAGGTCCCTATGCGTTGAGACGGTTATCTCTACGCGTCAAAGACGATAGTGTAGTTAGTTAAGAGTTAGACAAGTGAGTAGGGGAGCTCAAACCTTGGAGGAAATTCAAGGAACGCTTGAGGGCGCTGTATGGATTAAATGGCTATCTATTTGAAAATATTGGACGAATAAGATAAGTTATAAAAGTCAGGTGGCTCCATATAAACTTGACACCTTAAAATAAGGATGTGTTAAAAAGGCATGTTAAGTGATGTTAAGTGTTTCATGCAAGGTAACACTTGGACAAATGCATGGTCAGAGAGGCATGCAGAGCGACATATGGCAATCAAGTGGCAAAAGAGAAGTAGGATGGCAGGATCCTTATAAATAGGACCCTGGGAGAAAAGTAACGATTGATGATTCTGAAGTAAAAATCCTTGAGAGAAGAAGGAGAACGAAGACAGAAAGAAGGAACCCCTTGCGTTGTAAAAGGAGATCTGCGGCCAAGAAAGAAGACATTCTTGACAACTTAATTATCTGGTGTTTAAGAAGTTATCTTGCTTTGAAGAGGGGTTGACCTTGCGTTTGAAACGAATCCAACATTTAAGGTGAACGCGGTGTTCGAAAATAGACGATGCGTTCAAGTTGACCTTGTGTTCAAGAGAAGTCGACGCATCCGAAAGAAATAAGAGGAGTTAGGCTGCACTTTGCAGTAGTCATCAACCTTGCGTTGAGGGGCAGGATTGTGACCAGCCAAACTGATAGAGGAAGGTCAGTTTTGCGTTCCAGAGTTAGAAGTAGCTAACTAGTGGACTAGAAGCTGAAGCCTTGCGTTAAGGAGCTCGGGAAACGGAAATTTGAAAGGAAAAAAGGGGAAATTCCTTAAGAGATTTGTGAGTGACTCTTTCCTTTCTTCGAAAATGAATTTTATTAAAAATATTGTTATGTGATATGGTTTTGAGATGACTGTTTCTATGAAAAGCGTAATGCTTGAATATATGGTTTAAAAGGCATGATTTACTTGATTGCTTTATGGTAACAAAAGGCATGTTGCAAAATATATTTATCGAGGAACATCCTATTTTCTAAAAATGTCTTTGATGAACTATTCATGTAAAGGATGGAGAAAATGTTTTAGAGGAGGCTCAATGCTAATAAGCATGTGAACTTCCCCGGGACCCAGCACTTGGGCAACCCGCCTATAAATGTTTTAGAGGAGGATCAATGCTAATAAGCATGTGAACTTCCCCGGGACCCAGCATTTGGGCAACTCGCCTATAAATGTTTTAGAGGAGGATCAATGCTAATAACGCATGTGAATTTCCCCAGGACCCAGTACTTGGGCAACCCGCCATATTCCTATGTGCACATAGAGGTTATATGCTGGTGCGTTGAGTCTTGCTCCGCATCGAGCCTTATATGTTTTCGACGTTGGGGTGTTGAGTTTTGCTCCACTTCAACTAAGGGAAAAGATTGAAATGCCAAATGATTTTCTGAATTATTTATTTGATAACGATTCTATATGTTTCAGAATGGATTCCCAAGATTGACAAGGTTTTGCGGAAAAGCTATTTTGCTTAATCCTTGTTTTATGGATATTGTTTTGACATGCCTCTGTTCGAACTAAAGATAGTTTTTATAAAGCCAGTCACTCACGGAGCTTGTAGCTCACGTTTTCCTATTTTATTTTATTTTCCAGGTAGCAAGTGAGTTCGGGATGCTTTGCCTACATGGAAACCTCGTCTGGGCTGTTCTTGACGGAAATAGTTGGACAGTGAACCTTACAGAAGAGTCAAGGTTGTTGTCTTCACACCTCTTCTCGGGTTGAGAAAGGATAATCCGGGAAGGGGTGTGACAAGTTGGTATCAGAGCGAAAGATTTTGGGAAAACGGAAGTTTAGACTGTGAACCTAAAAGAAAGACCGTAATACAGTGAAATCACAGGGAAGTTTAGACTGTGAACCTAAAAGAAAGACCGTAATACAATGAAATGTGATTAATAGACAGACGAGGTAGGCAAGCAAACACCGGAACTTCCCAAGCTACTTGAGGAGTGAAAAAGGAAAATTTAGAGGATTCGCAAGTAAGTATGAGCTCATACAACTAAATGTATTGATTGTGAATAATTCGGTGATTAATTAATGATGTTAAGAAGGGTATGTGAAAGATTCTGGAAAGAAAATAGAGATTAGTAGAAATTAAAGTCTGAGGAGTTCTATGCGTTGAGAAGAAGGAAGGGAGGATTCCTTGTTAATTCCTTAAATTTACTTAACTTGTTTTAATAATTATGAGTATGCGGAAGCTGTCTTATGGATTAGTTGAAGATAGTATTTGTGTTATACAGAAAGGATAATCCGGGAGGGGGTGTGACAGTTTAGCAACTCATAGCTTGAAGCAACATGTTTGAGCAAAATAAACAAAGAAAGAGTGTAAAGAAAGGGAAACTCTACTGAAAAGAGGCTCTTGATTGAGGTAGCACCATCACGATCTCCTTGGCTTCTCACGTCGGAATTCAAAGGGCACCACGACTATCTCAAACTTTTTCTCTCTTCCTTGCAACTAACTCACTCTTTGAACTCTCACTCAATTATCTTCTTTTTGTGCCTCTTTAGGTCTGCACTTCCTTGATTTGATTTTGATGCCTAGGGCTGCTGGAAACCCCCAAATTTATAGAGTTTGGCCGCCCAAAAATTTACCAAAAATAACAATTTTTCATTTAAGGAAAACTGGCGTCGCGGCGCTATTGAAAATTCTGGGACAGCACCGCGACGCTGTTGGAGAGCGCCGCGGCGCTAGGGCTGCGATCAGAAAAGCTAGCTCTCGGGTTTTAGCGCGGCGGCAGTGCCGTTCAAGCGCCGCGGCGCTGCCCCAATTTCTGCCATTTTGGGTTTTTCAGCTCTTTTTCGCGGTATTCTTACTTGGTTTTGATCTTTTAATCTTCTCTTATAATTTTCCTCATTTTAACCTGAAAACCAGTAGCAAACAAGTGAAATCTAATATAAACTCCCTTAATTTGAGAGAATAGAAAGCACTTTTCAAGTGCTTATCAACGTCGCCGGTAGAGTGTTTTTGATTTTGGGAATCTTGGCTCAACATAGACAAACATGTGAAGAACACAAATTGCCGGAGGTCTTAGAGGGAAGGGTTTCGAAAATGGAAAATGGGAGTTCGAATCGCGTTGATAAAGGGCTGACTGGGCCGTTGGTAATAAATGCAGATACGCAATATCCGAAATCCCACTGATTTAGGCAGATTTTCTTGAGCCGCACACCCATCAAGTGTGATGGGCAGCTACTTAACGCACATAGAGCACTTGAGTGTTTTTCTGGAAAAACGCGTAGGCTGAGAAGGCATGTGCGTTTCACCTATTGCTCTATTTAAAACGCAATGAACTAATGATAAACGCATAGCTGATGAACGCATGGTTCTCAGGTTAGATTGTGCGTTGTGAGTTAAGTATTATGCGTTTGAAGAAATATGTACGGCTCTAACCTTACCCCTAACCTTAACTCGACAAACACAGAAATCGTTTATCAATGAACGCATAGTTTACTTATGCGTTGGACGCATGCATGAATAATAGAATATGTGGTGAAATCAAATTGTTTATATTAAAAACTCAACGCCTAATTTCATGCTTCTCTCGTTAACACTACTCCTAAAACTGAAATTCAAGAGAAAAAAAAAAGTAAATTCTAAAAACAAATTGCGAATAAAAGAAAGAAAGCAAAATAAAATAAGATAAAGAAATCAATACAACAAGTGCGAATAAAAAGGAAGCAAGGTAAGAGTAACAGAAAGCGTCCCTGGACAAGTAGGCGTTCAGAACCGTAGGGACCTTTCGACGCAAGCTCAGTTATTACACTCGCGTAGGTCAATGGAGGTTTTGTCAATTTCGAACTCTCCAATGTGGTAGGGTTTTACCCTCTGTTCATTGACCTTGAAGGAAGTGGTTCCGTCTTCGTTTGTCAGCATGATCGCACCATGCCGAAAAACTTCCTTGATTATGAATGGACCCGACCAGCGAGACTTCAGCTTACCTGGAAACAAACGCAACCTTGAATTAAATAATAGGACCTTCTGGCCGACGTATAGAGTTTTCTTACTAACGTTTTTGTCATGCCATTTCTTGGTCCTTTCTTTATACAGCTTTGCGTTTTCGTAAGCTGAATGTCTCCACTCCAGGAGTTCGTTTAATTGAAGCTTTCTGGCTTCACCGCTTGTGTCTTGGTCTAAATTGAGCTTCTTCATGGCCCAGATGGCCTTGTGTTCCAGCTCAAGCGGGAGATGGCATGCTTTTCCAAACACCAACGCATAGGGTGACATGCCTATAGGTGTTTTGAATGCGTTCTGTATGCCCATAGAGCTTCATCTAATCTCTCCGTCCAATCTTTCCTTGATGTGCTCTTGACCTTTTCAAGTATGGACTTGATCTCCCGGTTTGTTATTTCAGCTTGGCCGTTTGTCTGTGGGTGATAAGCAGTTGCTACCCTGTGCGAGACATTAAATTTAGTCAGTAAATTAGTGATTATGCGATTTATAAAGTGTGTACCTTCATCACTAATTATCGCCCTTGGTGTCCCAAATCGAGAGAAGATTTGTTTCTTTAAAAACTTGGACACTGTGTTTGCGTCATTCTTTCCACAGGGTGCTGCTTCTACCCATTTTGATACGTAGTCGGCCGCTACTAAAATATATTGATTGCCGCAAGAATCATGACAGCTTCTCAAAATGCTATGTGTTTCATATTCTGGAACGCATCGTGCACACCCCCTCCCAAGTTTACCTACATACCCTGAAAGGAGATGTGAGGATAGTATACATCACCCCTCTTGTGACGCATACTATCCGTCCCTTCACACACATTCTGAAACATATTAAACTTCATATATGGAAAGGTATATATAAGCCAAAACGAAATTCTCTCAACTCTTTTACATGTCCTTACACAACCCATAGTTCAATCCTTAGTAATTGTACATACATATCTACATGCCACCTAATAAAGGTTTAACATACAACTGACACTTCAACAAGTCGAATTATTCAGAGTCTCGAAGCTTAAGCAGGGCGAGTGGGAGTAGGCAAAGCACCAAAAACGTCCTTGCTACCTGGAGGGGAAAGAAAACATTGAAAACATGAGCTAAAGGCCCAGTGAGTGACAATTTTAACAAACCATTTTCGTTCGGAAATCATCAGTAGTAAAACTATGCTCAACATTAAACATAAAACATGTAATCACTTCAAATACATTAGTTTTAAGAAACTTAATTGCCCTTATCACCTCATACATGATTTTCAGCAAATCATAAGAAAACAGTTTAAATGCAGTACTTTTCCTTTAGTTGAAGTGGAGCAAAACTCAACACCCCAACGTCGAAAGCATATAAGGCTCGATGCGGAGCAAGACTCAACGCACCAGCATATAACCTCTATGTGCACATAGGTATATGGCTGGTTGCCCATGTACCTTCTCATGTCCTTGAGTACTGGGTCCCGGGGAAACTCACATGCCTTTTGAACATTGAATCTCCTCTAAAACATTACATAGGCGGGTTGCCCAAGTACTGGGTCCCGGGGAAACTCACATGCCTTATTAGCATTGAGCCTCCTCTAAAACATTTTCCTTTTTAGAAACAACATTTCATACAAACCGTTCGTATACAAATCGTTCATAAGAATACAGGGCAATTATTAGATCAATAACATCTAATCAACATGCTTTTCAATAGCTTTAAGAACATAATGTTTGTCTCATAAAGCATTTAATCAGAAATTCACATTTCATTGGAAAACCGAACTATCATGTTCAACAAAAGCATTTTTAAGTAAAAGAAATATCACTCACAACTCTTTCTAGGCCTTGAATGGATTATAAGCCTTTCCTATCTCTTCTTGGCCTTGATTTCCAAGAACACCTTACATGCATCTCGCTTGCTGTTATATAAACACTTGAGCCTTAGTTTCTCCTTAACAAAGCTGACTGTTACAGCTTGATGTCTCTACTTAATCCCTGCTCAAAATTTCAGGGCTTAACTCTTTTTCGTTCTCCAGTTATGCCAAAATTACTCCACGTTGCTCCGGATTGCATAGCAGTTCTGTAGTTACTGCTTTTACCTCAAAATTTCAGCCCCAAACTCGCTTCCTTGTGTCGTTCTACTCCAAACAGCAACCACTTTCAGTCTGTGCGTCTATGATCAGTCCTCTGTTCTAGCTTGGATTTGAGCACCAAAACAGGTAGAATTTCGCCCAAAAGCTATAAGAACACCTTCCTCTTCCTTCTCTGGTGGTTTCTCTGAAAGATGGAACTGACTTAAGTTCTCAAAATGTCTGAAAATAATTAAACTCACCTATATATATACTGTCGACTTATCCCTCACAAGTACCAAGATGATAATGCCGACTTACCCCTCACCGTAGGTTGGCGCTGGTCTTTCCTTCGACGCAAGGCACTCATGTCTGTGTTCTCCTCCAGCGTCTTCGGCAACTAACCATTCTCAATGCATGGTGTTCTCGGCGCCTCTTACTTCCGACGCATACAACATAGTCATTCACATCACTAGCTTCATCGCGTCAAGACCATTATGTCTTGGACGCAATGTGACTTTAACGCATGGATATCTTCGACGCATGGTAACTTCAACGCATGGCTGTCTTCGACGTATGGTGACTTCAACGCATGGTTCAAGCATATTTCTTTCCCTGCCAATGATCTCCTTATTCTTCGATGCGGCGACTGCTTCAGCTCACACCCTTCGTGATTCAATCAATAACGCATGGTTTCTCAAATAATTCAACTTCCCACTACATTCACCAATACATGGTCTTTGCCAACACTTAACCAGAATTTTGCTCTACTTCTCGGCTACTTTTCCTCTAGCAATGCATATCCTCAATCGCATTGCTCTCCCCAACACTTGATTTTACAAGTCAGTGCTTACAATTCCTTACCCCCTTTTTAAGAATTTCGTCCTCGAAATTCAACTAAGGTCACTGTAAGAAAAGGTGAGGATACTTAACTTTTATTTGATCTTCACTTTCCCATGTTGCTTCTTCTATTTGATGATTTCTCCATAGAACCTTAACAAGCGGTATAGTTTTTGTTCTCAATACTTGTTCCTTGTGGTCAAGAATTTGCACAGGTTCTTCTTCATAAGATAAATCTTCATTTACTTGGATAGGTTAAGTCTCTAAAACATGAGTGGGGTCCGGAATATATTTCCTCAATAAGGAAACATGAAACATGTCATGTACCTTAGACAATTCCATAGGTAATGCTAACCAGTAGGCTGAGGGTCCTATGCGTTCCAAAATTTCATAAGGTCCAATATATCTTGGACTCAATTTTCCTTTTCTTCCAAATCTCAACATTCCTTTCCAAGGGGATAATTTCAAAAAAACTTTGTCACCAACTTCAAATTCTAAATCTCTGCGTCTCTTATCAACATAACTCTTCGGTCGATCTTGAGCAGTTTTTAATCTTTCTTTGATGAATTTTACATTCTCAGATGTAGTTTGGACTAATTCTGGTCCTACAAATTTCTGCTCTCCAACTTCACCCTAACATATGGGAGTTTTGCATCGCTTGCTATACAACGCTTCATAAGGTGCCATTCCAATACTAGAATGGTAGCTGTTATTATATGCAAATTCCATTAAAGATAGCTGAGTATCCCAGCTTCCTTTAAATTGCAACGCACAGGCACCCAACATATCCTTTAAAGTTTGAATCATTCGTTCTGATTGCCCATCTGTTTGAGGGTGGAAGGCTGTACTAAACTTAAGTTTAGTTCCCAACGCTTGTTGCAAACTCGGCCAAAACTTAGATGTAAACCTTGGATCTCTATCAGAAACAATAGATACGGGAGCTCCATACTGACTTACTATTCTATCAACATATAGTTTGGCTAATTTATCCAAGGTAAAAGTCTCTTTAACAGGTAGGAATCTTGCGGTTTTAGTAAGTCTATCTACTATCACCTATATTCCATCATATCCATTTGGGGTTTTAGGAAGACCAAATAAGAAGTCCATCGTAATATGTTCCCATTTCCACTCAGGTACAGGAAGCGGTTTTAAAAGTCCACCAGGTCTTGTCTTTCTGGTTTAACTTGCTGACATATTAAACATCTTGTTACATATTCAGCAATTTCCCGTTTCATACCTGGCCACCAATAATATTCCCTCAACGTCCTGTACATCTTTGTACTACCAGGATGCATTGCATATGCAGAACTATGAGCTTCCTCTAGAATCGCATTTTTCAGTAACACATCATTAGGAACGCATACCCTTCCCTGTTTCATTAAAGCTCCATCAGTTCTTACATTGAAATCCATCCTTTTCTTAAGATTCACTTCTTCCATTATTTTCCTAAGTACATCGTCTTCCATTTGTTTATTCACAATTTCTTCTATCAAAGTGGATCTCAAATGGAAATGTGCAAACGAAACTCCTAAATCGTCTACTGATAAAGACGCATTCGAACGTCTAAATTCTTTTGTCAACTCTGCGTTAATATTGTTCATCAACACCTTGGCTTGCCTCGATTTCCTACTCAATGCGTCGGCTACAACATTAGCCTTACCGGGATGGTATTCTATGGAGCAATCATAGTCTTTAATCAATTCCATCCATCTTCTCTGTCGCAAGTTCAATTCCTTCTGATCAAAGATATACTTCAAACTTTTATGATCAGTTAAAATACGATATCATTCTCCGTACAGGTAGTGTCTCCAGATTTTCAAAGCTAGTACGACTGCTGCCAATTCCAGATCATGCGTCGGGTAATTGCACTCATGTTTCTTTAATTGCCTTGACGCATAGGCAATCACTTTTCCTTTCTGCATAAGTACACAACCTAATCCCTGGCGTGACGCATCGCAATAAATTTCAAACTCCACTCCAGATGTAGGCAATGACAATACTGGTGCTGTCACTAGTTTTTCCTTCAACTTTTGAAAACTCTGTTCACATTCACTAGTCCATTCAAATTTGGTTGCCTTTTTAGTCAAACTTGATAAGGGTAATGCTATTTTCGAAAATCCTTCCACAAATCGACGATAATAACCTTCTAATCCCAGAAAACTACGAACTTCCGTTACATTTGTAGGTTGTTCCCAGTCAACTATCGCTTCGATCTTTTGTGGATCTACACTTACCCCTTCTGCTGACACCACATGCCCTAAAAATATAACACGGTCCAGCCAGAATTCACACTTACTAAATTTCGCATACAACCATTTTGCACGCAATGTCTGTAATACTATTCGGAGGTGTTCTGCATGCTTCTCTCTGTTCTCAGAATATACTAGTATATCATCAATGAATACTACCACAAACTGATCAAGGTGTGGATGGAATATTCGATTCATAAGATCCATGAATACTGCTGGAGCATTAGTCAATCAAAAAGGCATTACTAAAAACTCATAATGTCCATACCTCGTTCTAAAAGCAGTCTTTGAAATATTGGTCTCTTTAATCTTTACCTGATGATATCCAGATCGTAAATCAATCTTGGAAAACACTGAGGCACCCTTAAGTTGATCAAATAAATCATCAATGCAGGGCAGTGGATACTTATTACGTATCGGTACCTCGTTCAACTGACGGTAATCAATGCATAATCTAAGTGTGCCATCCTTCTTCTTAACAAACAACACAGGTGCTCCCCACGGTGACACACTGGGTCATACATACCCCTTATCAATCAATTCCTGTAGCTGTACTTTCAATTTCTTCAATTCCTTTGGTGCCATTCTATATGGAGTCTGCGAAATTGGTGCGGTTCTCGAAATCAGATCAATAGAAAATTCTATCTCTCTATCAGGCGGCAAACCAGGTAATTCCTCAGGAAACACATCCTGGAGTTCATTAACCACTAGAATATCCTCTGGTCTCAACTTACCACCCTGGGTATCAATCACATAAGCAAGATACGCTGAACAACCCTTGTTTAACAACTTCCTTGCCTTAATTGCTGATATCACACAAGTAGGCAGTATTTTCCTGTTTCCTCTAAAAGTAACTTCAGTTCCCTCACTTCCTTTAAACACAACTTCCTTCTGGAAGCAATCTATGGTAGCTCGATATTTAAACAGGAAATCCATTCCCAATATAACATCAAACTCTTGAATATTCAAAGGAATTAAGTTGGCTGTCATGGTTACACCACTCATTTCAACTACACAATCTCTATATATTCCATTAGTCACCAACACATCACCAACAGAAGTATATATATACAGTTCTTCAGACAATGATTCTAATTCAGAATCTATATTTACAGTAAACATTCTAGCAACAAAGGAATGAGTAGCACCAGGATCTATCAAAACATGAGCAGAAGTATGACAAATAGGAATTGTACCAGTAACCACATTAGGAGTCTCGTCAGCTTCTTGTTGAGTCATAGCAAAGACCTTCCCTTGTTGTTTAGGTCGACCTGTAGTCCCCTTTTGTCTTGATCCACTAGTTCCATCATCAACAATTCCTGCAGGTCTTTGTGGTTGATTAGCAGTAATAGAACCCGTTCTGTAAGCACTGACTTGCAATATCCAGCGTTGGGGAGAGCAATGCGTTTGGGGTTATGCGTGGCTAGAAGAAAGAGTGGCCGAGAAGTAGCTAGTAAGGGGTGAAAGTTGGTTAAGTATTGGCCAAAGCCATGCGTTGATGAAGAAGTGGAAGTTGAATTACTTTGAGAAATCATGCGTTGTTAAGTGAATCGCAAAGGGGCTGTGAGTTGAAGTGGTCGTCGCATCGCAGGATAAATGATTATTGGTGGGGGAAAGAAATATACTTGAACTATGCGTTGAAGGCGCCACCATGCGTCGAAGACAGCCATGCGCTGGAGCCACATTGCGTCCAAGATAGAATGGTCTTGATGCGATGAAGCTAGTGTGTGTAAGACTGTGTGTATGCGTTGGAGGTAGGAGGCGCCGAGAACACTATGCGCTGAGGATGATTAGTGCTGAAGGCGCTGAAGGAAAATTTAGACATGAGTGCCCTGCGTTGAGAAGAAGACTAGCGCCATCCTACGGGTGAGTAAGTCGGCATTATCATCTTGGTACTTGTGAAGGATAAGTCGGTAGTATATATATTGGTGAGTTTAATAATTTTCAGACATTTCGAGGACTTAAGTCGGTCCCATCTTTCAGAGAAACCACAAAGGAAAGTAGAGGAAGGTGTTCTTATAGTTGCGGGCGAAATTCCACTCGTTTTGGTGCCAAAATCAGAACTGAAATAGAAGTTTGATTTGCAGACGCACAAATTGAACAATGGTCAATGTTTAGAGTAGAACGACTCGAAGAAGCCGAGTTTAAAGCTGAAATTTGGAGGTTAGTAAGTTAAAACAATTTTTAACAAGTCTTATGAAGGATGGTTAGGCTAAAAGTGAAGTTAATCACATGAATCCTTAGGTAAAAGCAGCAGCTACAGAACTGCTATGTAATCTGGAGCAACGCGGAGTAATTTTAGCATAACCAGAGAACGATAAAGAGTTAGGCCTTGAAATTTTGAGGTAAGCTGTGGAACTCAATTTTTTTACAAGTTTGTAGAAGGGAAGAAGTCTTAATACGAACTGGAAATGCGTTTTTAACAAGGCTTAAGCAAAGAGATCCAAGCTGTAGCAGTTAGCTCTGTCAAGAGAAAGATAAAGTCCAAACATTGGATTATCAGCAAGAATGAGCTATATACAAAGTGTTCTCTGAATTGGAGTTCAACAGAAGGGTAAGGAGCGGCTAGTAGTAATAGCCTTAGTGCTTAAAGCTTGAGAATGAACTAATGATAGCTGAATCGCATGCCGAGCTCTAAATATTAAGTATATGATGAGTTGTTGCTTATGTTTCATGAATGGAAAAGAAGTATAACAAGAGAAAGTTGTTATTTCAGGCCAAGAGGAGATAAGAAAGATGTATAATCCCCTCAAAGCCTAGAAAGAGTTGTGAGTGACACTTTGCTTACCCTAAAGCAATCTTTGTTATATATGTTAGTTCGGTTTTCCAATGGAATACGATTTTGTGATCAAATGATTTATGAAGCATACTTTATGTTCTTAAACTTATTGAAAAGTATGTTTATGAAATGTTATTGATGAAATATAGTTGCCCTGAGTTCTTATAAATGATTGCATACAATTTGTTTGTATAAAGTGTTACTTCTTAAAAGAAAAACGTTTAAGAGGAGGCTCAGTGCTGATGGACTTGAGAAGGCACGTGAGTTTCCCCGGGACCCAGTACTGAGGGACATGAGGAGGTACTTGGGCAACCCGCCATGTTCCTATGTGCACATAGAGGTTATATGCTGGTGCGTTGAGTCTTGCTCTGCATCGAGCCTTATATGTTTTCGACGTTGGGATGTTGAGTTTTGCTCCACTTCAACTAAGGGAAAAGTATTGCATTTCAATTGTTTTCTTATGATTTGTTGAAAATCCTGTATGAATTGATAAGGGCAGTTAAGTTTGTTTTAACTAATGTATTTGGAAGCAATTGCATGTTTTATGTTGATGTTGAACTCAGTTTTGCCACTGATGATTTCCGAATAAAATGGTTTGTTAAAATGGTCACTCACTGGGCCTTTTGCTCATGTTTTCAATGTTTTCTTTCCCCTCCAGGTAGCAAGGACGTTCCAGGTGCTTTGCCTACTCCAACTTGCCCTGCTTAAGCTTCAAGATTCAAAAAAACCCGACTTGTGGAAGTGTTGTTGTATACTAAACCTCTATTAGATGGCATGTAGATATACATGTATAATTGTAAGAGATTGAACCATGGATTGTAATAGAACATATGAATGAGTTGAAGAAGTGGTTTGACTTGTTTATAGTTTCCTATATGTGATATTTAAATGTCTTAGAATGTGAAATTTATTGTGAATAGTTCAGGATGTGTGTGAAGGGATGGATGGTATGTGTCACAAAAGGGGTGATGTATACTATCCTCACGTCCCCTTACAGGTTAAGTAGGTGAACTTGGGAGGGGGTGTGACACGTTCTTTGTTCAGCTTTGACTTCTTGAATCAACTGGGGACATTCTCGTTTATAGTGACCCCCTTGTCCACAATGATAATAGACATTGCTCTTACATTGTCCCCAATGGTGTTTCCCGCAGGTAGGACATAACGGTTTCCTCATGGAACTAGCTGTGGACTCACCAGGTTGTCCACTTTGAGAGCCCTCCACTGACTGAGCTGGTCCACTAAAGTTCCTCGTTCTGGCTTTGAAATTTTTTCCACCAATTACGCCTGGTACAAATCTCCTACCAGATTGTCCCTGAGTAGGGTTGAAGGAAGGAATTGCACGTCCACCTCTTGCTGATTCACGTTCCATTCTCTTTTCCATTAAACTCCTTTCAACTCGCATAGCTGCCTCTACGAGTTTGGAGAAATCTACCCATTCAGCACTAGAAGTTACAAGAGTACGTATCTCCTCCCGTAAACCTTCTTCGAATCTCTTACATCTATCATGCTCATCTGCAACAATTGTCATGGCATATTTAGATAACTCTGTATACTTCTTCTCATATTCTGCTACTGACATGGATCCTTGTATCAACCTCAAAAACTCATTCCGTTTGGCATCTCGGAATGACCTTGGACAATATTTCTCTTGGAATGCCTTTTTAAACTCATTCCAGTCTATTCCTTCCATGTCTCCTTTTCTGCTTTCTACCATCTTCCATCAATCTTCTGCCCCTTTTTGGAGCAAAAATACTGCTAACTCCACCTTCCTATCATCAGGGCACCGCATTACATGATAACATTTCTCCAGTGAATTTAACCATGACTCTGCTTCAGCAAGGTCTACTGTGCCTTCAAAAGTAGTAGCACCTAAGGCCTTCAATCTTTCAATACTATACTTCTTTTCGGGATTTGATTGTATTGATCCTATGCCTGCAGCTAATCTTTCTGCAATTCTGGTAAATATCTGTTCTTCAACATTAACTTCAACTTGAGGATGACTAGATTCACCCTCTGACATATTCCCTCGATCTCCAATAGCCTGAGGAGTTCCGGTTGCTGATTGCCTTACTCGCCTGTTTCGAGGTGGCATGTTTTCCTATATGATAACACCATGTTATTATTGGTTAAACATTTACATGATCCTATACTATAATGCATGGTCCTATTCCCAAGACTCTTTCGCTCTGATACCAACTTGTCACACCCCCTCCCAAGTTTACCTACATACCCTGAAAGGAGATGTGAGGACAGTATACATCACCCCTCTTGTGATGCATACTATCCGTCCCTTCACACACATTCTGAAACATATTAAACTTCACATATGGAAAGGTATATATAAGCCAAAACGAAACTCTCTCAACTCTTTTACATGTTCTTACACAATCCATAGTTCAATCCTTATTAATTGTACATACATATCTACATGCCACCTAATAAAGGTTTAACATACAACTGACACTTCAACAAGTCGAATTATTCAGAGTCTCGAAGCTTAAGCAGGGCGAGTGGGAGTAGGCAAAGCACCAAAAACGTCCTTGCTACCTGGAGGGGAAAGAAAACATTGAAAACATGAGCTAAAGGCCCAGTGAGTGACAATTTTAACAAACCATTTTAGTTCGGAAATCATCAGTAGTAAAACTATGCTCAACATTAAACATAAAACATGTAATCACTTCAAATACATTAGTTTTAAGAAACTTAATTGCCCTTATCACCTCATACATGATTTTCAGCAAATCATAAGAAAACAGTTTAAGTGCAATACTTTTCCCTTAGTTGAAGTGGAGCAAAACTCAACACCCCAACGTCGAAAGCATATAAGGCTCGATGCGGAGCAAGACTCAACGCACCAGCATATAACCTCTATGTGCACATAGGAATATGGCGGGTTGCCCATGTACCTTCTCATGTCCTTGAGTACTGGGTCCCGGGGAAACTCACATGCCTTTTTAACATTGAATCTCCTCTAAAACATTACATAGGCGGGTTGCCCAAGTACTGGGTCCCGGGGAAACTCACATACCTTATTAGCATTGAGCCTCCTCTAAAACATTTTCCTTTTTAGAAACAACATTTCATACAAACCGTTTGTATACAAATCGTTCATAAGAATACAGGAAAATTATTAGATCAATAACATCTAATCAACATGCTTTTCAATAGCTTTAAGAACATAACGTTTGTTTCATAAAGCATTTAATCAGAAATTCACATTTCATTGAAAAACCGAACTATCATGTTCAACAAAAGCATTTTTAAGTAAAAGAAATGTCACTCACAACTCTTTCTAGGCCTTGATGGATTATAAGCCTTTCTTATCTCTTCTTGGCCTTGATTTCCAAGAACACCTTACGTGCATCTCACTTGCTGTTATATCAACACTTGAGCTTTAGTTTCTCCTTAACAAAGCTGACTGTTACAGGTTGATGTCTCTACTTAATCCTTGCTCAAAATTTCAGGGCTTAACTCTTTTTCGTTCTCCAGTTATGCCAAAATTACTCCGCGTTGCTCTGGATTGCATAGCAGTTCTGTAGTTACTGCTTTTACCTCAAAATTTTAGCCCCAAACTCGGCTTCCTTGTGTCGTTCTACTCCAAACAGCAACCACTTTCAATCTGTGCGTCTATGATCAGTCCTCCGTTCTAACTCGGATTTGAGCACCAAAACAGGTAGAATTTCACCCAAAAACTATAAGAACACCTTCCTCTTCCTTCTCTGGTGGTTTCTCTGAAAGATGGAACTGACTTAAGTTCTCGAAATGTCTGAAAATAATTAAACTCACCTATATATATACTGTCGACTTATCCCTCACAAGTACCAAGATGATAGTGCCGACTTACCCGTCACCGTAGGTTGGCGCTGGTCTTTCCTTCGACGCAAGGCACTTATGTCTGTGTTCTCCTCCAGCGTCTTCAGCAACTAACCATTCTCAACGCATGGTGTTCTCGGCGCCTCTTACTTCCAATGCATACAACATAGTCATTCACATCACTAGCTTCATCGCGTCAAGACCATTATGTCTTGGACGCAATGTGACTTTAACGCATGACTATCTTCGACGCATGGTAACTTCAACGCATGGCTGTCTTCGACGCATGGTGACTTCAACGCATGGTTCAAGCATATTTCTTTCCCCGCCAATGATCTCCTTATTCTTCGATGTGGCGTCTGCTTCAGCTCACACCCTTCGTGATTCAATCAATAACGCATGGTTTCTCAAATAATTCAACCTCCCACTACATTCACCAACGCATGGTCTTTGCCAACACTTAACCAGAATTTTGCTCTACTTCTCGGCTACTTTTCCTCTAGTAACGCATATCCTCAATCGCATTACTCTCCCCAACACTTGGTTTTACAAGTCAGTGCTTACACATCGACGCAGGATATGGTCAGGGCCAAGTATATATAGATATGGCTTATCCCAGCAGTAGAACTTACTTTCATGTTGGAGCTTTTTCTTTTGTTGAGCATTGAATTCTTTAGGCCATTGGTTGCAGACCAGGTAATTTACTATGTCTGCATACCATGGTTCCTGACTCTCTGCGTCCATGACATGCTCGTCTGGGAATCGTTCCTCTATATCACTCCAGCTTTCCTGGAACTCTTTATTTTCCAACCGAGATAGGTGGTCCGCAACCTGATTCTCAGTTCCCTTTCTGTCTTTAATCTCCGAACCAAATTCTTGTAACAGCAATACCCATCGGATGAGTCTAGGCTTTGCGTCCTTTTTCGCCATCAAATATTTGATCGCAGAATGATCACTATAGATGGTCACCTTTGACCCTATCACATATGCTTTGAATTTGTCAACCGCAAAGCCTATGGCTAACATTTCCTTCTCAATAGTCGTGTAATTCTCCTGAGACGCATTCAACGTTTTACTAGCATAATAGATGGGGTACATTATTTTCTCTTTTCTTTGCCCCAGTACTGCTCCCATAGCATGGTTGCTTGGGTCGCACATTAATTCAAATGGGAGAGACCAGTCAGGTGCAACTAAAATTGGTGCTGAAATCAGAGCTTGCCTTAGAGATTCGAATGCATTTAGGCATTTACCGTCGAAATTGAATTCCCTGTTGGCTTCCAGCAGCTCACTCAGTGGTTTTGCTACTTGCGAGAATCCTTTGATGAATCTTCTATAGAAGCCTGCATGGCCTAGGAAACTTCGCAAAGTGTTTACATTTGTGGGGCCTGGGAGTTTTGCTATCGCATCAATCTTTGCTTGATCCACTTCCAATCCAACCTTTGAGATCTTATGTCCCAACACAATACCCTCAGTGACCATAAAATGACATTTTTCCAAGTTGAGGACTAGATTTGTGTCTTCGCATCGTTTTAACACTCTTTCCAAGTTGGTCAAGCATTCATCGTATGATTTCCCAAATACTGAGAAGTCGTCCATAAACACCTCTACTGACTGTTCAAAATAGTAGGAAAATATTGCCATCATGCATCTTTGGAACGTCCCTGGTGCGTTGCATAGTCCAAATGGCTTGCGTTTGAACGCAAAGGTGCCATATGGACAAGTGAACGTTGTCTTCTCTTGATCTTCCGAAGCTATCATGATCTGGTTATAACCGGAATACCCATCAAGGAAGCAAAAAAATTCATTTCCTGCCAGCCTATCTAGCATCTGGTCGATGAATGGCAGTGGAAAGTGGTCCTTTTTTGTTGCCGCATTCAGCTTGCGGTAGTCCATACAGATGCGCCAGCCAGTGACCATTCTTGTTGGTATCAACTCACTCTTACTGTTTATGATCACTGTCATTCCCCCTTTCTTAGGTACACACTGAACTGGGCTTACCCAGCTGCTATCGGAGATTGGATAAATGACTCCTGCGTCGAGCCATTTGACGATCTCTTTCTTTACAACCTCCTTCATCGCAGGGTTAGGCCTGCGTTGCCTTTCTACCGAGCCATATTTACCCTCTTCCAACCGAATTTTGTGCATGCAATATGAAGGGCTTATTCCTCTAATGTCCGCTAAGGTCCATCCAATGGCTTTGATATGAGTTTTCAATATCTCCAGCAAAGCCTTTTCACAATCTGTGGTTAACGCAGCGGATATGATGACCGGTAGCGTGCTCTCTGCCCCTAAATATGCATACTTTAGATACGTCGACAGTGTTTTTAGCTCAAGGGTTGGCGGTTCTTCTACGGACGGTTTTGTTTTCTCCATGGATCGGTTGCTTAAGTCTAAGCGTCCAAAACTTGCATTGGAGATTACACATATTTCCGCTTCTCTTCTATCATCCATTTCGTCCAGCATTGTTTCGTCTTCAGCACATGCGTCTATGATACTTGCCTTTTCTTCAATTATATCTTCGATCATCTGGCAAGAATGAAAATCATCAGGATATTTCAACGCATTAAAAACATTAAACTTTACCTGCTGGTCGTCCACTCGAATGGTTAACTCCCCTTCCTGGACGTCAATCAGGGCGCGTCTAGTAGCTAAGAAAGGTCTTCCCAGGATGATCGGCACCTCTCTGTCAGCTTCATAATCCAGAATTATGAAGTCGGCTGGGAAGATGAATTTATCTACCTTCACAAGAACATCCTCAATTTTCCCTTCGGGATGCTTAATGGAATGGTCAGCAAGCTGAAGTGTGATTGTGGTTGGCCGTGCTTCCCCTATACCCAACTTTTTGAATATAGACAGTGGCATTAAATTTATGCTGGCCCCTAAGTCGCATAATGCCTGACCTACGTCCATTCCTCCTATAGAACATGGCAATGTGAAACTCCCTAGATCTTTCATTTTGGCGGGTATATTGCTTTGAATAATGCACTGCATTCCCGCGTTAATGCGACTGTCTCAAACTCTCCAAGCATTCTTTTCTTTGATAGTACACTTTTAGAAATTTGATATAGCTCAGCATTTGTTCCAGGGCTTCCACTAACGGAATGTTGATGTGAAGTTGTTTGAGAACATCCAGGAATTTTCTAAATTGGCCCTCATCATTTTTCTTCTTTAGGCACTGAGGAAAGGGTGGACGCATAGGGGGAGTGATATTCTGAGATACCGATGCAGGGTCTGCCTGCGTTGCTTTTTCTCTCCCCTTTCCATTCTCTTATTCTTGAGAGGCTGTGGTGGTGGATGAAGATTGCTGTTCACTAGTAGGTGTTATTGGAGTTAGTTGTGGAGTGATGTGAGGCTGCAGATTTCCTTGCGTCCTCTGATCTTGCATTTCAGTGGGAAGAATCTTCCCACTCCTCAATGTCACAGCTTGACATTGTTCCTTACCGTTGCCACTAGGGCTTCGGTATTACTGGGCAATGCTCCTTGCGGTCTGGTATTGCGCTCGCTTGCCATTTGTTCCACCTGAATTTCTAAATTTCGGATTGCAATGGCATGGTTTTTTATTCACCCATTTGGTT
Source organism: Citrullus colocynthis (assembly GCA_031780015.1). NCBI lineage: Eukaryota > Viridiplantae > Streptophyta > Magnoliopsida > Cucurbitales > Cucurbitaceae > Citrullus > Citrullus colocynthis. Next base: position 1,165,616 of record QLSR01000126.1, on the reverse strand, counting down.
TTGGAGCATTGCTTCCAACGACTTACGCGTTTCTTCATTTTGAGTGATTGTTTGTCGCATAAGTGCTTCAAGGGATGATGATGATGAGTTTGCTGACTGGTTTCTTTGTGCTTGATGCCCTTGAACACCTTGGTTGTACACTTGCTTCTCTGCGGCTGTTGTCCAGTTCCCTGCGTCTGTGATTGGTTTCCTCCCCATCCAAAGTTAGGATGGTTCCTCCAACTCGGATTATAAGTCTTGGAGTACGGGTTGTTTTGAACATAACAAATGGATTGTGGGTTGTAGGGACACATATCGTACAAGTGACCATCACCGCATTGCACACAGCTTACAGATGTTGTTGCATTCACCGTGTTCATTGCGTCCATTGATGCAACTGTTCCACCTTGGTTATTCAATGCTATTGTCTGCAGCAAGGATGTCATATTGGCGATCTGAGCTGAAAGATTATTAGTCGCGTCAGTTTCAATCATTCCAGCTTGCGTTCGTCTTTTATCTATGTACCGGGATCCATACCCATCATCTACCCATTCATCAGTGTTCCTTGAAATTCTGTTGAGGATCTCCTTGGCTTGCGTATAAGTCTTGTCCATTAATCGTCCTGCTGCAGAGGCGTCAGCCACTGATTATGATGTTTTATTTAATCCTCCGTAGAAAATCTCCACCTGCACACAATCATGGATACCATTATGGGGCCAATTTCTTACAAGCCTTTTAAACCGGCCCATGCTTCACTAAGTGTCTTTGAGTCCTTTTGCTCGAATGTGACAATGTCTCGTCGCCTCTTTGCACTCACCGTCGGAGGAAAGTATTTCTGCATGAATTTTTCAACCATTTGGCCCCAAGTTGTAATCTCACCAGGTTCAAATGAATATGCCCATTGTCTTGCCTCATCTTTGAGAGAAAATGGGAATAGCATCAATCTGATGCTATCTTGCGGTACTCTAACCATAGGGAATGCGCTACAAATTTCCAAGAAACTTTTCACGTGTGCATGTGGGTCTTCACCCGTTGCACCCCCAAACTGCCCTGCGGCTTGCAGCATCTACAACATTACTGGTTTCATTTCAAACCTTCCATTACCCTCGAAGGTTGGTTGTAAAATTCCCGGTGCGAAATTGTATAGATTTGGGGACGCATACTCCCTCATTCGGGGATTTCTATCATGCGCCAACAGGATTGGGTTTGTATCATTGTTTGCATGCTCTTGCGCATTTGCATTCTGCCTAACCCCAGCATGAGGTTGATTATTTTGAGCATCCATATTTTCTGTAGTTTGATTGCTCCTTCTTTGTTTATTCTGTCTTATCCTTCTTCTGAAGGTCCTCTCAATCTCTGGGTCAATATCAAATGTTGGGTTGTCCCCTTCACTCATATACTGTTAGAAACCTCTGACAGAAGAGAAGTTTGCTATACTCCGTCGACTGAGGAATCCTACAACACAATAACCCAAAGAAAATAATTAAATCAATGAAATAATCCCCGGCAACGGCGCCAAAAACTTGTTGTTATTTTGTATGTGTAAATTGTCCTAACGCAAAGGGTTAAATGATGTGTTTATGCGTTCAACATGTCATGCTTTGAGCATGTTATGCGTCGTACTACTATGCGTTGGTGGTCTTGTCAAGTTTTCCTATCCTTTACCCAAGTATAAGCAAAGGACTAGGTATTCTCGGTGAGTCCGAGGTCGAACACAGGGATTATACTGATTAAGTTTTTAATTGAATTTCATGCTTTGCAGTGGTAACCAATAAATAATTGAGAGAGTTGATTTTAATCTAAAGAAAGCGATTGTTTGTACACTAGACTAAAAATTGTGGAATATGGAAAGCATGCGACACAGCAAGTTCAGCTTAAGATGTGTGTGAATGGATAAAGAAAGGGTTCGGGTTGCTTAACATCTAACATCGGAAACGCACAGTAGTATTCTATTTATACTTGCGACTCTTCTCCCCGTTGTCAGCCGCTATGCGTTATATGTCTATAACGCATAGGAGAGTGTTAAGAACCAAGGTTATCCCCATAGACAGGCAATACTACTTGGCCCTTGTCAGTTGAGTTCCACAATCTCTTCTCTCTCGAGCTATTTGTCTCTGGTTGAAGTCTGGAGAGAACTCTGCTGTCACTTATGAAGTTCTTCCGAGAATCAATAACCCTTTCTCATCTCGCAGAGCTGCCCTTTTATAGATGATGCGTTCCCAATTAATGGCAAATCTGCTTGATTGGTGGCGAGATTGATACTATGCGTCCATCTCTCCTGATTGCATGATTCTAGGGTCAATTAAGATCCACCACTTTGGCCACAAATCATGTTCGTCAATCATCCGTCAATCTCTCAAGATTCTGCTTTGATTCTCAGTGCCTTGCATTAATGGTCGTCTATGTGTCCATGAATAGTTTGGCCGATGTCAACGCGGCGTAGGTTGCTAACGCATAGTCTTGCGTTGAGTAGTTGTTAACGCATCTTCAGGTTGTTTGCGTTCCGTTCAGATCATGCGTCCATGAAGAACATATTGCTAAAGCGTCGTCCTGCGTAAGACGTCATCAACGCATCATTTGCATTCCTGCGTTAAAACATGCGTTTTAGGCTAAAATAGTGGTAAAATCATTTATCTTCATAGAAATACAAGAGTATAACGCAAAGGAAGATTTATTAATAAAAATCACATAACTGCGTTAAGACGTCATCAACGCATCATCTACATGCTTCTCTATTTAATCTCTATTTATCTAAGAGAAAGGCTATTATAACTTGTATTTCTACAAGTTATCAAAGTCTTGAGACTCTCAAACCGTGAGGTAGCTTTTTTCCTTTTTTGGTAGCTTAGTTGGACGCAACCTTGCTAAGAACGCAAGGTTGACAGCTAATGCAAGGTGCAGCCTAACGAATAACTCTTCTTGCTTCCCTTTTGGATGTGTCGACCTCTCTTGAACGCAAGGTCTAACTTGAACGCAGCATTCACCTAGAACACAGGGAGATAGCTTTCTCCTGCTTCCTCTCAGAAGCTCGGACTTTTGGATCCTTCCTCCTGCTTTTCTTCCCTCAAGGTCCTACTTATAGCTTTGGAATAGAGTGCTTTCCATCTCACTTCTCTTCTCTTTTTGCCACTTATTTGCCACCTGTCACGCTGCATGACATATCCAACGTGCAATCTTGGCACCTCCTTCTAATGAGGTTTTAGCTTCATTACTTTCTTCCCTTACTCTCGGCCATACTACCTTTGACCCCGTTTCTCCACTGCATACTACTAGGCGTCACTGTTTTAGACGCACACTATTATGCGTTTGTACTCTTTGTGTTTATCTTTACTTCGACTCTTTGTGTTTATCTTTACTTCGTTCTGCGTCCATGACCTTCCTCATACCCTTGAGGATTCCTTGATTATCCCTCTTTGTGTCCTTAAGTTATATTCCAAGGTTATTCATTTAACCTTTTCCTTGTACTTAATTATTTCTCTTATGATAAATTAGTATGCATCCACCCCTTGCTCCCAGTCTTTAAGCTTACTTCTCAACCTTCTAATTTATCCAACACTTGAGAACATCCCTCGATAGAAGTCTATGCGTTACTCACTTTGCAATAGTATTCTTCCCCTGGTTTCTCCATATGCATTTATCCTTCCTTTCTAAGACTTAGATTTCCTTTCAACACACCACAACTTCTCTTTAGTCCTCCTGCTCATACGTCTTACTTAAGCCAAGCTTACACCTCAATCTTTAATTACCTCCTTTGCGTTCATTTCTTTCCCTCAAGCTCCTGGGTTACCTTACAATACTTCAATACTTATTTTTCTTTCCACAATGGTTACCTTTATCATGCATTTCCTTAGTCTTGACCATGCATCCAACATGGTGTCTTACTTACAAAGTATGCGTCCAACTCAATCTCACTCTTTCCATCACTTGGTGAGATTTCCTTTCTTTTTCTTAGATCATACTTCCAAGCTTAGAAACGTACTTGCGTTCTTCTAGTTTGGTTATTCTACGTAAAAGACTTCTTAACTCCAAGAATTACTTTAATTCTAAAATCCAGAAATCACTCAACGCAACCTTCCAATCCGATCCTTCTAATCTAAACTTATCTACGGCTTATACTTACCCAACACTTAAAGCACAAACCTCTCTTTTCCTTCAAGTTCAACGCATACTCATTCCTACTTTTAGCAATATTTCTCGGCCAACTCCACAACCTTGTGATCCAATACCACCTCTCTTGTTTTCTTTTCTTTATAAGCTCTTAAATGCATAGGTTCAAGAAATAGGGGGTTACAATTCCAATCCCTTTAGAAAAATTTCGTCCCCGAAATTTAGATAGTATAATAAGGTTATGAAAATGGAAAATACTTCTTTATTTAATAACATTGCCAGTATAACATCACACAAATATTTACAGTCATTTTCTTCACTCTTTTCTCCTGCTTAGTTACTAGACCTTCCCTTGTTCTGTGGACAATCCTTGCAATAATGTCCCGGCTGCTCACACATATAACAAACATCCTCTCTTCCTTCATAATCTTCTCTATGTCTTCGTCCACATTTCTTACAGGGAATCTCTCTTTTCATCTCCTTAGCTTGGCTGCAAAAGTTCATACATGCATTTCATTGCTTCCGTTGATGTCCTTTCATTCTGCATGCAAAGCATCTATTTTTACCTTTTAAACACTCCCCCGTATGGCCTTTTCCGCAAACTGGGCACCTGATCGCCAAGCGTTTTCGTTTCCCTTTGCTTTTCCTATCTGACATGATGAACTACACACAAAAATAAATTAGCTTGCAGCAAGCACAATTTAAGTCACTCCAATTCTACAGATAATTTTGTTCCCCTTTGACACTTCTTAACCTTACTTAAATACACTATGTTTCCCTAATGGAATCCAATACATGAACAAAGGGAAATAACTTTGTAAGAAACACTTTTTCGAAAACTACTATAAATCCCACTGGTTATAGTTTTAGTGTCACACCCCCTCCCAAGTTCACCTACTTAACCTGAAAGGAGACGTGAGAATAGTACACATCACCCCTTTTTACGACGCATACCATCCATCCTTTCACACACATCCTGAACTATTCACAATAAATTTCACATTTACAGACATTTAGTTATCACGTATAGGAATGTATAAACAAGTCAACCCACTTCTTCAACTCATTGCTATGTTCTATTACAATCCATAGTTCAATCTCTTACAATTATACACGTATATCTACATGCCATCTAATAGAGGTTTAACATACAACAACACTTTCACAAGTCAGGTTTTTCTGAATCTCGAAGCTTAAGCAGGGCGAGTTGGAGTAGGCAAAGCACCTGGAACATCCTTGCTACCTGGAGGGGAAAGAAAACATTGAAAACATGAGCTAAAGGCCCAGTGAGTGACCATTTTAACAATCCATTTTGTTTGGAAATCATCAGTGGTAAAACTGAGTTCAACATCCACATAAAACATGCAATTACTTCCAAATACATTAGTTAAAACAACTTAATTGCCCTTATCAATTCGTACAGGATTTTAAATAAATCATACGAAAACGATTGAAGTGCAATACTTTTCCCTTAGTTGAAGTGGAGCAGAACTCAACACCCCAACGTCGAAAACATATAAGGCTCGATGCGGAGCAAGACTCAACGCACCAGCATATAACCTCTATGTGCAGATAGGAATATGGCGGGTTGCCCATGTACCTTCTCATGTCCTTGAGTACTGGGTCCCGGGGAAGTTCACATGCGTTATTAGCATTGATGCTCCTCTTAAACAATTATAGGCGGGTTGCCCAAGTGCTGGGTCCCGGGGAAGTTCACATGCTTATTAGCATTGATCCTCCTCTTAAACGTTTTTCTTTTAAGAAGTAACACTTCATACAAACAAATCATATGCAATCATTTATAAGAACTCAGGGCAACGATATTTAACATTTCATAAACATACTTTTCAATAACTTAAAGAACATAAAGTATGCTTCATAAATCATTTGATCACAAAACCGTATTCCATTGGAAAACCGAACTAATATATATAACAAAGATTGCTTTAGGGTAAGAAAAGTATCACTCACAACTCTTTCTAGGCCTTGAATGGGTTATAAGCCCTTCCTATCTCCTCTTGGCCTGAAACAAACATTTTCCTTTGTTACATTTCATTTCTATTCATCAAACATAAACAACAACTCATCATATGCTTAATATTTAGAGCTAGGTATGCGATTCAGCTATCATTAGTTCATTCTGAAGCTTTAAGCACTAAAGCTATTACTTCTAGCCACTCCTTACCCTCTGTTGAACTCCAATTCAGAGGACACTTTGTATACAGCTCATTCTTGCTGATAATCCAATGTTTGAACTTTATCTTTCTCTTGATAGAGCTAACCTAACTGTTACAGCTTGGATCTCTTTGCTTAAGCCTTGTTAAAAACGCATTTCCAATTCATATTAAGACTTCTTCCCTTCTACAAACTTGTAAAGAATCAAGTCCCACAGCTTACCTCGAAATCTCAAGGCTTAACTCTTAATCGTTCTTCAGTTATGCCAGAATTACTTCGCGTTGCTCCAGTTGCATAATAGTTCTGTTGCTGCTGCTTTTACCTAGAAATTCATATGATTAACTTCACTTTCAGCTTAACCATCCTTCATAAGACTTGTTAGGAATTATGTTAACTTACTAACCTCCAAATTTCAGCTTTAAACTCGGCTTCCTCAAGTCGTTCTACCCCAAACATCGACCACTGTTCAATTTGTGCGTCTGCAAATCAAACTTCTGTTTCAGTTCTGATTTTGGCACCAAAATGAGTGGAATTTCGCCCGAAACTATAAGAACACCTTCCTCTGCTCTCCTTTGTGGTTTCATTGAAAGATGGGACCGACTTAAGTTCTTGAAATGTCTGAAAATGATTAAACTCACCTATATATACTGCCGTCTTATGCATCACAAGTACCGAGATGATAATGCCGACTTACTCACCCGCAGGCTGGTGCTAGTCTTCTCCTCAACGCAGGGCACTCATGTCTAAATTTTCCTTCAGCGCCTTCAGCACTAATCATTCTCAGCACATAGTGTTCTCGGCGCTTCCTACCTCCGACGCATACACACATAGTCTTGCACACACTAGCTTCATTGCATCAAGACCTTTCTGTCTTGGACGCAATGTGGCTCCAGCGCATGGCTGTCTTCGACGCATGGTGGCGCCTTCAACGCATAGTGAATTCAACGCATGCTCTAAGTATATTTCTTCTCCTGACAATGATTATTTATTCTTCGACACGACAACTACTTCAACTCACAGCCCTTCGCGACTTACTCAACAACGCATGATTCTCAAGATATTTCAACTTTCACTTCATTCATCAACGCATAGTCTTAGCCAATACTTAACCGAAATTTCACCCCCTTCTTGGCTACTTCTCGGCTATTCTCCTTCTGAAGACGCATAAAACCATCTCAAACACATAGCTCTCCCAACCCTTGGTATTGCAAGTCAGTGCTTACATTTAGTACTATGCGCCTGTTGTTTAAATTTTCTTGAACGCATATTCTGCCAACGCGGCTTAGTTTCAATCCTGAGCGTATAGTTTAATTGCTAAATTGGACGCATCGTACCATGCGTCTAAACTATAATACCCTTGACCGCAACCTCTGCCAATTCGACCAATGCAACCTCCTACTGATCTCAACCAACGCGTGGCTGCTGGTCCAACAACTTCATCACCCGACTACTTGCTTGTCATTTCCAAGTTAAGAGTAGAGCTTTACAACTTACCACCTCCTTACAAGAATTTTGTCCTAAAAAAAATTCTGTAGGTTGCTAGTCTCTCGAAAACAATTGTGGATACTGCTTTAACATTTGCTCCTTGAGCTTGGTTTCCTAAGTAGCTTCTTTTTACCATGATTTTTCCACAAAACTTTGACCAACGGAATCAACTTAATTCTTAGTACTTACTCTTTCTCGTCGAACACTTGAATTGATTCCTCCTCATAACTCAAATCTTCTCTTAGCTCAATCAGTTGCACCTTAAGTATATGAGTAGTATCAGGACATATTCCTTAAAACTAAAACATAAAACATATTATGATCCTTAGATATTTCCATTGGTAAAACTAACTTGTATGCCATCGAGCTAACTCTTTCCAAGATTTCGAATGGTCCAATGTATTAAGGACTTAGTTTCCGTTTCCTTTAGATATGCGTTTGTTCCTTTTTATCCACTGTTCATGACCTCCAATTAATCCTTGTGGACTTTGTGGTTACCCTTCTATGCGTCCATGAGGTATAACACAAGACTTTGCTTCCAATTCTTCCTTTTTACTTCTCCCATGCTCAACCATTTTCTTAATGATTATTCTAGTATCCATCCATCCTTTGTTTCCTTCTTTTAAGCTTGCTTTCCATCCTACAACACATCCAACACTCAACCTTAGTCTCTTTGGGCTAGCTCATATGATCACCCTAAGTTAAAATTGCATCTCATCCTTAACTGTTATGAGCTTCAGCTCCTCAATGCGTAGCCTTATCAACGCATAGCAATCCTTCAACGCATAACAGTTTTTCCAATTATAGCAACTTTTCAACGCTTAACAGCCACTCCTACCCATGCTATACCATACCCAAAAGCTTCTTGATCAACACAATGAACCTTATTAGCACATAGCAAACCTTCAGTGAATAGCTGCTACCTATTGCATGCAACTACTCTCCAACTCAAAGTATTCTTACCAACGCATAGTAGGTCAAGTACAACTTTTCCCGGTCAAGTTCCAACTTCACTTCCAATGCATAGTGACACCTTTCAACGCCTAGCAGCCCTATCAGAATGTAACAACTCTTCCACCTTACAAACACAAAGCGTCTGCTTTCTTCTCTTTACAACCGTTTCCAACGCTAGGCTTATTAACGGATAGTCGTGGCTAACATTTGATAATTCTGGCTCCTTTACTCTCGTCCACAATTTCTCTTTACAACGCATAACGCATTACTACCCTTAACTTGCCATCTCCCAAGGCAAAGTATGAGGCTGACATCAATTTTTCAACTCATTTTAACCCCTCCAACGCAAGGTATTTCTTCAACATATTGTGGTTCTAGCCTAAAGGCTCTCAACCAACCTCACTTCATTAACGCATGATACATCACCCCATTTAACTTGCCATCCTCCAAAACTATTCTCATAGCTTGGTAACTTCTCAAGCTAAGTGTGAGCCATGCGATCATCTCTTCCCTTGAATTATCGTCTTCCTTTTTCCAGTACTTCAATACTAAACCAATTTTCTTTCAAACTAGGATATCATGTGTTCATACCTCACCATCCATGGGTCCAACATGATGATGTTCCTTCCAAGAATATGTTTAACTCGTAGCTAATTCCCAACTCTGCCTTCAATTTTTCATTCCTTAATTCTTAGTGAAATATCCTCTTTTTTCGTAATGCTATGCATTCAACTAGCATTCTTTATCGCATACTTTTGCTACTAAGCATAGCTGTAATACTTAAATTTTTTAAGTTCTTAGGTCATCTTGTCATCTAAGATTCCAAAATGCCTAATCATGGTGTATTCCAAACATACCTACGACTTATTCTTAATCCAAAGCTCAGGCCGACATAAACACCTTTCCTCCTTTCTTTCATCTCAACACATAGAACTCCTTAATCTGGCTAAAATTTTAGCAAACTCTATAGGGTTATATTTTCCTAATCCCTATTGTCTTTTCGGGATCTTCTCATACTATCTTAACATCATTGATTAATAACTGAACCATTCAATAAACATTAAATTTAAGCTCATACTTGTTGGCTTTCCTTTTAAACTTCCCTAAGCCCTATGATACCTTACAAAGTTCCAGCACATACTTACTTATCTTGTCCGATTGCTCATAACAATTTCTCGCAATCTTACTATATTGCAACTTTCATACTTTGAACTTACCGCATTCAATCTTCCTCTCAGAAACTGCAGGTAGCATTCCAAGTTCCGCTTACACGTTGCCGTCGAGGTTTGTCACCTAAACTTCCTAGTTCTTTAACCTTTACTTATCTTACTTCTTTTCCCAATAGTAACTCTTGATTTTTCTTTCAACTTATCGCTAAACTTCACCTGACTTTCCCAGGTTTTTCGTAAACTGTGCTCTGATACCAACTTGTCACACTCCATCCTGAACTACCCTCCCGTAGCCTGAGACGAAGAGTGAAGATAGCAGTCATCGACTTTCTGGTCAACTCCCATTGTCGAACTTCCTTTATTCCCATTTAACTACATTTCCTAGGATAGTGATACCATTAATTCTTGACAAACCTCGACTTCGACCGGCAACGAGAACTGTCATGCTACCTGAAAAATTGAAAACATGTGAAAGGATGAGCTAACAGCTCAGTGAGTAACAGTTTTTTGAAATATTTTTCTTTAACTATAAAACTGATCATAATATAAACATTGTCAACAACAAATATAAAATATCGATTCAAATCATATTAAATCATACTCAAATACCATTGTTAAATCATGCATGCTTAATTCAGAGAAAAACACTCAAAATTTCCGTTCGTTTCAAATCATTTTCCCTTAGTTGAGGCAGAGCAGTGCTCTACGCTTCTCAACATTGAAAACCTCATATCATTTTCCTTAGTTGAGGCGGAGCTGAGCTCTACGCTACTCAACGTCGATTATCCTTAACTGTGTGGAGTAATCTCAACACATCAACGCCGTATATTCCTTTATGTTCACTTAGGTATTATAATCTGGGTTGCCCATATGCTTTCTCCAAGTCCTTGAGCATTGGGGTCCCATTTCTATATCCAGGTTACCCATTTGCCTTCTTCAAGTCCCTGAGCATTAGGTGCCTTTTTGTATCCCGGGCTGCCCATATGCCTTCTCCAAGTCCTTGGGCATTGGGGTCTCATTTTTAAGATTTCCTAAAATACTCAACGTGTTTTGAAAGCATCATATCATAAATTGATAAGTTAAAGTTTCCAATAAACTCAATTCTATATCTTTAATATCAAACAACATACTTTTCTATATGCTCATTTCCAAATCTTTCATAAAACGATATAACATCAAACATCATGCTTTTTAGTAAAATCATGAAAATCATATATTATCAAACCACATGCTTTTTAATAAACTCATGTCTAATAACCAGCACACTCAAATACTTTTTAATATAAACGCATGATCTATATGTTGAAACTCATGAATACTTCTTCATATTCCAAAACCAATGATATTAATCACAAAGAACGCATTCATATTTTGAAAAACGTTAGTGTTACTCACATAATACTTGCTCAAAGTTAGTTCCCTTTCCTTCCTTCCAATTCTCTTTCCCGAGCTTCTTGGACGCAAGGGTTTGATGGATAAATGAGCATGCAACAGAAGTTAATTTGATCAATTTTCACTCTAAGATGCTCAATTTAGAGGATTAAACATGCAATTAAGAAGAAAAACCAAAGTTTCAAGAACACTTACCCTTGAAGCTCCAAATTCTCCTTGAATTCTTAATGAATTTCAACACCACTTGGTTGTAGACCACCACAAGAGTCTTCTCTACCATTTTCTAGGCTTAGATTGAATGGTGGGATCCAAATTTGTGGTGAATTTGAGAAAGAATGAAGGTTGGGAAGAAGATGAACAATGGATGGAATTTTGCAAAATTAACCCTTAATTTCACAAAATTCTTAACCATTCTTATGTCAAAATCATCTCTATTTATTAAAGAATAACATGCAATCCAATTGCATCAAAATTTGACAACACAAAATGGTTAATTTGTTGGTTAATTGTGAAGAAGACAACCAAGCTCCTAGCTTAGTTAGTGGGAAAATCCAATCTTCAAAAATCAATTTTAAAATCAATTCTCAATGAATTTCCAAAAATTGAATTAAAATTGATTTTTAATTTAAAAATAATTAAATAATTAAATAAAAATAATTTAATATTTAATTAATTAAATATTATTTCAATATTAAATAATAAAATAATATTATTTTTCCCACTTGTCCCAATTTTTCTAAAAAACCGATATGAATCCCTATTCATATGATTAATATTTAAATCATATTTAAATATTATAATTACTTTATTTGTACGTTTAATTTGTAACTAAACGTTGATATATCGTATATATATCTGACTTTCATTCCTTAAGCCAAGATTTGAACAGTTCAAACTTATTCACTACATTATCTAAGATTTTAGTCCATTTATGAGCTAGTAGAGGGACCTAATGGACCTACAGATCATGAGCTCCAACGATCCGAGATTAACCGACCACTCTTTAACCTAGTTAACCAACATTCGTTAACTAACAAGACACTCCACTAAAGCCGTAGCTACACTCTCCTCACTATAGATAAATTTGTGTCCATTTGGTATAACCGTCATCAATAAGTCAATCCTTCACCAATTGTTCATAACTTCAGCTAGGTCAAATATCGATTTACCTCTGAGTTACATTTTTTCTCCTTAAGTACCATTGTCCCTCTAATGAACAACTGATTTAGGATCTAATCACTAAATCCATTCCCTCTCGGGCCAGTGAGAGGATGGGGCCCCTTGTTCAAGTCCTGGGAACAACACTTAAGAGAACAACCTCTCTTCTATCCCTAAGTTGGGTAGGAGTGAATTCCGTCTTACAAATTCTATGTTCCCAACTATCTATCCGATCTTATCCCTAAAATGGGAGGAATGTTGAGCAGCACTATTGAGCTTACTCTTACCTATGCAGATCAAGGGATAATTCTGAATAAATAGGAGTTCATAGATAGCTCAAGATTCAGATCAAGTTATCTAGGTGATCGATAAGATTAATCAGTGTTAATCGTAAACGGTGTTAATACATAACAGTGATTATTTCAGGATCAGTCTTACACAATCTCATTATGTAGAATACCCCCGCTCACATGTCTCTAAATGAGCAAATAAGAATCACTTCATTTATGACACTTTACAACATTTCTAACAATCATTAAGCGGACCGTATTCAATAGTGTCTCCAAGAAGAGGTACCCAACTTGATCCATGTACTATAGACTATTGAGGCTACTTACTCGAACTTGATCCTATTTATGTCTCCACATAAAGTTCAAGTACTCATGATAGTAGCCAAGGGTTCGTAGTTTAATTGTTTTTAGAGTTAATAAATAATTAATTCACTTTAATAACTTCATATGTACTAAAAATCACCTATCCAAAAACTACGAGTTTTAGGAGATACAACCCAACAGGCTTGAGACTCTAAAACCTCCAGGTAGCTGTTTTCCTTTTCTGGAAGCTTAGTTGGATGCAACCTTGCTCATTGAACGCAAGGTTGACAGCTAACGCAAGGTGCAGCCTAACAAATAACTCTTCTTGCTTCCCTTTTGGATGCTTCGACCTCTTTTGGACGCAAAGTCCCTTTGAACGCAGTGTTCACCTAGAGAACGCAGGGAGATAGCTTTCTCCTGCTTCCTCTTAGAAGCTCCGACTTTTGGATCCTTCCTCTTGCTCCTCTTCCCTCAAGGTCCTACTTATAGCTTTAGAATATAGTGCTTTCCATCTCACTTCTCTTCTCTTTTTACCACTTATTTGCCACCTGTCACGCTGCATGACATATCCAACATATCCACAGTGGCTCGATATTTGGATAAGAAATTCATTCCCAATATCACATCAAACTCCTGAATATCTAAGGGTATCAAGTTGGCTATCATAGTCACACCATCAATTTCAATCACACAATCTTTATACACCTTACTAGCCACAAACACATCACCAACAGGAGTATAAACGAACAGTTCCTTAGGCAAAGATTCTAATGCATTATTTATATTCACAGCAAACATTCTAGCAATAAAAGAATGGGTAGCACCAGGGTCTATTAAAACATGAGCAGAAGTATGACATATAGAAAGTGTACTAGTAACCACATTAGGAGCATCATCAGCCTCTTGTTGAGTCATAACAAAAACCTTTCCTTGCTGTCTTGGTCGCCCTGTAGCTCCCTTCTATTTTGATCCACTAGTTCCCTCATCAGTAATTCCTGCAGGTTGTTGTGGTTGACTAGCTGTAAAAGAACCAGTTCTCTGTTCAGCTTTAAATTCTTGCATCAATTGAGGACATTCTCGTTTATAGTGACCCGCTTGTCCACAATGATAACATACGTTGCCCTTACACTGTCCCCAATGATACTTTCCACAGGTGGGACATAACGGTTTCCTCGTGGAACTAGCTATGGACTCTCCAAGTTGTCCACTTCGAGAACCTTCCACTGTTTGAGCTGAACCAGTAGAATTCCTTGGTTCTTGCTTCCGTGTACCCCCTCCAGTACCTCCCTTGGAAGTACCCTGTCCACTCGATCTGGTCTTGAAATGTCCTTCACTAAATACACCTGGTACAAATCTCCTACCTGACTGTCCTTGAGTAGTACTAGAGGTGTGGATTGTCCGTCTACCTCCAGCTGATTCATGTTCCGTCCTCTTTTCCATCAAACTTCTTTCAACTCGCATTGCTAACTCTACTAATTTGGAGAAGTCTGCCCATTTAGCACTAGCAGTCACAGGGGTACGTATTTCTTCCCATAAACCTTCTTCAAATCTCTTACACCTGTCAACCTCATCAGCAACAATAGCTGTGGCATATTTGGACAGTTCAGTATATTTCTTTTCGTATTCTACCACCGACATTGATTCCTGTACTAACCTCAGAAACTCATTCCGTTTGGCATCTCAGAATGATCTTGGACAATATTTCTCTTGGAATGCCTTCTTAAACTCATTCCAGCCTATTTCTTCTGCATCCTCTTTCCTGCTCTCTACAATTCTCCACCAATCTTCTGCCCCTTTCTGGAGCAAAAACACTGCCAATTCCACCTTTCTATCATCAGGGCATCTCATCACACGATAGCATTTCTCAAGTAGATTCAACCATGCCTCTGCTTCCATAGGATCAATAGTGCCTTCAAAAGTAGTGGCACCTAATGCCTTCAATCTTTCTATACTGTATTTCTTTTCTGGATCTGATTCCACTGATCCAATGCTTGCAGCCAATCTTTTAGCAATTCTAGTAAATATATGTTCCTTTACATTGACCCCAACTTGAGGATGACTAGATTCACCCTCAGACATATCTCCACGGTCCCCAGTAGCTTGAGGAGTTCCGGTTGCTGATTGCCTCGCTCGCTTGCTTCGAGGTGGCATGTTTCCTATATGATAACACATTATTACTTTTGGCTAAACACTTACATGTTTCTACACTACAATGCATGATCCTATTCCCAAGACTCTTTTGCTCTGATACCAACTTGTCACACCCCCTCCCAGGCTACTCTACCCAACTCGAGAAGAGATGTGAAAACAACATACATCACCCCTTTTTATGACGCATACCATCCACTAACACACTTGTCCCATACTGATCACAACATACATAACACTCCGTAATATATATCAACCATAACATATAGGAAATTATATACATAACGATAATTTAGAATACAACTCTTCCATAAAGCCCTTATCCAAAACCATGTTTCAACTCCCAGTTAATGTACAACTAGGTCTACATGCCATCTATATAAGGTTTTACATACAAGCAACTTTGCAAAACAGGATAATTTTCTGGAAACTCGAAGCTTAAGCAGGGTGAGTTGGAGTAGGCAAAGCACCAGGAACGTCCTTGCTACCTGATCAGCAAGATCCAACGAGACCCAGCGAGAATCGTGAGACGTAAGGCTTCTAGCAACACCTGCGTTACCCATCTCGCTTCTCACGCTTAAACTCTTAGCGTTACTTGCAGTTCAGCGATACTTATCTTCCACAGCTTCTGCCTTCCCTCTTTTCCTTTTGTTCTTCCCAGCTGTCGATTAAAAGTTATATTTCCAGCCAAAATTAGAACTTCTTTCCTTCTACAAACTTGTAGAGCAATATGTTTTCTAGCTTACCTCAAATTTCCGTAGCTTAACTTGTCCTTGTTCGTCAGATATTGCAAGATTCCTCCGCACTACTACAGATTGCACATAAATTCCTTATCAGTCACTTCCAGCTAGAAGTTTACATGTTTCTATTCCATTTCAACTCAAACATCCTTCATAAAAGTTGTTCAGAATTGAGTTAACTTACTAACCTTAAAATTTCAACCTTAGACTCGATCTCCTAGATTCGTTTCACTCCAAACATCCGATACTATCAAGCTTGTGCGTCCGCTAATAACGTGCTGTTCCAGCTTAGATTTTGATACCAAAATGAGTAAAATTCTATCCAAAATCTACAAGAACACCTTCTTCTACTTTCACTTGTAGTTCGTCTGAAAAATGGAACCGACTTAAGCTCTCAAAAATGTCTAAAAATGATAAAATATTCAATTTACTCACCTATATATACTGCCGACTTAACTCTCTTATGCAGGCTGGCGCGCGGGGTTTCCCTTCCAAAATAAAGGTAATGCATTCAGTGCAGCCTACCATCAACGCCCTTAGCAGACGGCCACCCTCAATGCATGGTGTCCTCAATTCCTCCTACCTTTAACGCATACAACTCAATCAGTTATGTCCGTCTCCAATGCATGGAGACCTTAACGCATGCAACCTCACCAATGTATAGTTGTTCAAAACACTTCCTTCCCTGCCAATGATAAATTCCTCTTCCAACGCAAGTGACTGCTTCAGCTCATAACTCTTCGTGATTTTCACCTTCAACGAATGGTCACTCAAAAGAACAATACTTCTCTTTGTTTTCACCAACGCATAATCTTAGCCCATGCTTAACTCTTCCACTCTCAGCTACTTTTCTCTAACAACGCATGGCTACATTTCACTTGCCTTCTCCCAACACTTAGCATTATAGGCCAGTGCTTACACCAGCCCTGCATTTTACCATTCATACAATTCAATTAGCTGACTTTGTTGTATCGCATACCTCTCAATCAACCACTTTAGCGTAGGTTTATTGTTTTCTAGTTAGTTAGACGCATCACTTGCCATCACCTTCTTTAAACGCATGACTCAAATAATCCAACTAATTAGAGAATCTGCATATCCCTGTGTTCAACCTCAGACTCACCGAGACAACCTCATTCTTTGAAACTTGGGTGAAGAATAGGAAAACTTGACAAATCAGTAACACATAGTATTAAGCATGTTGAACACATAATATGTTAAACGCATAGTAATAAGAAGCTTAATAAAATATAAACTTGACAATAATAATTTGTATTTCTACAAGTTATCACACCAAACTTAGAAAAATGCTTGTCCTCAAGCATAACTTCTATCTAAGAAACTTCAATGAACCCTAAAATTTTCTAAACGCGTTGACTAGTCTCTCAGAATGCTATACTCAATCAACTACCTGTTAGTTACATTACTTTTCTACCTCTATATTCTTTTCTTAGATACGGGTCTAATTTGTACGCGACAAGCTTTCTTTTCAAAATTATTTACTCATTATTCACAAAATTTTTGTTTCTTCTTTTAAAACTAAGTCTGAAAAGATGAAGATATAAAGTTCTTTTTTCTTTCATTTGTTTTATTATATATATATTAGATTACAATGCGTCAAGTAGGGTTACCCACCATCGTTCTAACATACCAACTATGGGCTGCATGGATGGCACACCCTCTCCCAGATTACCTTCCTAACCGAGGAGTAGGTGCAACCTATACATATATACATCATCTTATATCTTTAAACACAATTCAATACTAGATCGAATGTACAAACTTTTATACTAGTGCAACATTATAAGGTAATCATAAGTTTTACATAAGATTTCTCAGCTCATAATTTATCATACAAGTGTATTTGTTCAGCATCCAGTACAAAACCCACACTCGTTATTCCATAAAATCATATATGACAAAATATGTACTTAGTCTAAGTATTTACAACTATCCCGGAGAACTAAAACCAAGTAAGCCCAGACAAGGATCTTCTGTAGGCTAGGCGTCTCGGACACGCTCGCTACCTGAAACAAACAATAATAAACAAAAAGGTGTGAGCTTAAAGCCCAGTGAGTGACTAAAATATCAATTACAATCTAATCCTTGAATTAATGCTGATTATAACACTAATATATATCTTGTTAGTGCAAATTGCTGGATCACTCATGCGATTTAACAAGATAGCATAGATACTTTTCTAAAAAGCAGCGGAGCAAAGCTCAACGCTATTAACATTATATCAAGTATTGTGTTCCTAATATTCATATATTCATGTATTCATACATTCATACGCCTTCACATTTCGTCCTTCGGCGTTTCAACACTCAAGTGCCTTCTCACAATGTCCCTCAACACTGAGTTTCATTATAATTCACTGCTCAAGTGCCTTCACTCATGGTTCTTCAACACTGAGCCTTCATGTACTGATTTTCATATGCCTTCCACTAGGTCCTTCGGCATTGGAAACTATCTCAATCAATCTCACTAGTGCCTTCACTCATAGTCCCTCGGCACTATGTATCATATATCATATCTCCATAGGTCTTCACACAGGGTCCTTCGGCCGTGGTTTGCATTTAGATAACACACATACAGGAATTCACATAAGATATTCGTTTTCACTTGCACATTATTAACGATGATCCTTGGACAAATTAGAGAGCCACTCACAGTTTGTCTTGGGCCCTGAGCGGATTGTATACTTTTTCGAGCTCTTCTTGGCCTGTAAAATACATTTCTCATATTAGGTTTCCTTGGACTCCTTTTTCAAAATCATTAGGTATGCATATTAATAACTAGCGATACTCTATGTTACTAGCGAGACTATCAGCAAAATTCACATTACTGGGTACTGCACTAACGAAACTGGAGTGAATTAACTAGCGATATCATCTTAAGGAGCGATACCTAGCGAAACTTCAGGGAGAGTTGTGAGACGCAGAGCTCCTTTGAATTTATCAGCGACACCCGTTTCGCTGCTCACTCTCTTGCTCCTCAGCGATACCATTGTCTATCGACACTTGATATCATAGTTTTCCTTCCTTCCCCTCAAACTCTTCCTTTATCCTGCTAAAAACCATATTACAGCCAAAATCAGAACTTCCCTTCTTCTACAATCTTGTAAAGTAGTGAGTTTCCTAGCTTACCTCAAAATTTCAGATCATAACTCGTTTTCATTTGAGAATTAGTCCCAAATAACTTCGGCTGCCTTGATTTGCTTAGCAGTTCAACTCCGCTTACTTCTTCCTAGAGATTAACACATTTTTGCTCGGATTTAGCTTACACATCCTTCATGGAAGTTGCTAAGAATTGATTCAACTTACTTACCTCAAAATTTTAGTTCCCGCTTCGACGTCCTCGGTTCACTCTCCTTCAAACACCGATTGGTGTCCAAATCTATCAGTAATAATCAAACTTATGGTTCCAGCTTCAAAATCATCATGAAACTGATCTGATTTCTACTCAAATTCGATATAAGTACCTTCTTCTACCTCTCCTCGTTGTTCGCCAGCGAAATAGAGTTAATCTGAGTTCGAAAATGTATCCAAAAAGGCTTAGTTATTCGATGCACTCCTTTATATGTCAATATAAATCACCGATTTACCAGCTCTAACTTCATCCTCCTTTTGGAATTAGCCAACGCCACCTTCCTCGCATGGCTTCGGCAACGCATAGTCTCAACTTACTATGCCACTGATTGCTCCACGCCGTATAACTGATTACCATATGGCCCTCTCGGCTACTTTTCTATGTCCGACGCATACCATCCTTTAACGCATAGGCCTTTCCAACGCATAGCAATGCCAATTGTAAGCACCTAATTGGTAAGCACGTTCAAAAGCTTTAAGTGAACTAGTATTAATAATCTCATATTGTTAAAAAAAAAAAAAAGAAGGAAGATAAAAAATAAAAAGGGAAGAAGACAAAAAAGAAAATAAAGGAAGTAGAAAAAGAAAAGAGAAGAAAAAGAAAAAGAAAAAGAGATGATAAGCATGAGAAGTCGGTTTTTAACCTTCCTTTCGACAGAAAAGTTGCCGACTTCATTCTACTCATTTCCAAACCCAATTCTATACTATTTTTCAGCTGCACGTCGTGGAGAGGTTGAAGAAGAGTTCTAGGGCAATTTCGTGCAAAGTTTTGGACGATTTCATGGAAGAACTGAAGCTGAAACAAAAGCTTCATCTGCTGTCGCGCAGCTCGAACCAGGTCTGGTGTTTGGTGAATATCGAGCTGAAGAGATTGAATTTTGGCTGTCTATTTGAAAAATAATGGACGAATAAGATGAGTTATAAAGGCCAGGTGGCTCCATATAAACTTGACACCTTAAAACAAGGATGCATTAAAAAGGCATGTTAAGTGTTGCATGCAAAGTAACACATGGACAAATGCATGGTTAGTCAGACATGCAGAGCGACATATGGCAATCAAGTGGTAAAAGAGGAGTGGGATGGCAAGATCTCTTTAAATAGGACCCTGGGGGAAGGGTAACGACTGATGATTCTGAAGTAAAAATCCTTGAGAGAAGAAGGAGAATGAAGACAAAAAGAAAGAACCCCCTTGCGTTGTAAAAAGAGGTCTGCGGCCAAGAAAGAAGACATTTCTGACAACTTAATCATCTGGTGTTAAAGAAGTTATCTTGCGTTGAGGAGGGGTTGACCTTGCGTTGGAAACGAATCCAACATTTAAGGAGAACGTGGTGTTGAAAAGAGATGATGCGTTCAAGGTGACCTTGCGTTCAAGAGAAGTTGATGCATCAGAAAAGAAATAAGAGGAGTTAGGCTGCACTTTACAGTAGCCATCAACCTTGCGTTGAAAGGTAGGACTGTGACCAGCCAAACTGATAGAGGGAGGCTAGACTTGCGTTCCAGAGTTAGAACGTTGTGACCAACTAAGCTACCGAGAGTGAAAATAGCTAACTAGTGGACTAGAAGCTGAAGCTTTGCGTTAAGGGCTCGGGAAACGGAAATTTGAAAGGAAAAAGGGGGAAATTCCTTAAGAGATTTGTGAGTGACTCTTTCCTTTTTCGAAAATGAATTTTATTAAAAATATTGTTATGTGATATGGTTTTGAGATGACTGTTCTGTGAAAAGCGTAATGCTTGAATATATGGTTTAAAAGGCATGATGTACTTGATTGCTTTATGGTAACAAAAGGCATGTTGCAAAATATATTTATCGAGGAACACCCTGTTTCCTAAAAAGTCTTTGATGACCTATTTATGTAAATTGATGGAGAAAATGTTTAAGAGGAGGATCAATGCTAATAAGCATGTGAACTTCCCCGGGACCCAGCACTTGGGCAACCCGCCTATAAATGTTTAAGAGGAGGATCAATGCTAACAACGCATGTGAACTTCCCCGGGACCCAGTACTCAAGGACATGAGAAGGTACATGGGCAACCCGCCATATTCCTATGTGCACATAGAGGTTATATGCCGGTGCGTTGAGCCTTGCTCCGCATCGAGCCTTATATGTTTTCGACGTTGGGGTGTTGAGTTTTGATCCACTTCAACTAAGGGAAAAGATTGAAATGCCAAATGATTTTTCTGAATTATTTATTTGATAACGATTATATATGTTTTAGAATGGATTCCCAAGATTGACAAGGTTTTGCGAAAAAGCTATTTTGTTTAATCCTTGTTTTATGGATATGGTTGTGATATGCCTCTGTTCGAACTAAAGATAGTTTTTACAAAGCCAGTCACTTACGGAGCTTGTAGCTCACGTTTTCCTATTTTATTTTATTTTCCAGGTAGCAAGCGAGTTCGAGTTGCTTTGCTTACGCGGAAACCTCGTCTGGGCTGTTCTTGAAGGAAATGGTTGGACAGTGAACCTTACAGAAGAGTCAAGGTTGCTGTCTTCACACCTCATCTTGGTTACAGAAAGGATAATCCGGGAGGGGGTGTGACAAAGAAGTAGAGCAGAAATTTAGTTAAGTGTTAGCCAATACCATGCGTTGGTGAAAGTAGCGAGAAGTTGAATTATTAGAGGAACCATGCGTTGTTGATTGAATCACGAAGGGTTGTGAGATGAAGTAGTCGTCACATCGAAGGATAAGTAGTCATTGGCGGGAAAAAGAATACGCCTGAACCATGCGTCGAAGTCACCATGCGTCGAAGTTACCATTGCATCCAAGACAGAACGGTCTTGACGCGATGAAGCTAGTGATGTGAATGACTATGTTGTATGCGTTGGAGGTAGGGGGCGCCGAGAACACCATGCGCTGAGAATGGTTAGTTGCTGAAGACACTGAAGGAGAACATAGACATGAGTACCTTGCGTCGAAGAGAAGACCCGCGCCAGCCTACGAGTGAAGGATAAGTCGGCATTATCATCTCGGTACTTGTGAGGGATAAGTCGGCAGTAATATAGGTGAGTTTTGTCTGAAAAATCTCGGTACTTGTGAGGGATAAGTCGGCAGTAATATAGGTGAGTTTAATCACTTTCAGACATTTTTTGAGAGCTTAAGTCGGTTCCATCTTTTAGAGAAACCACCAGAGAAGGAAGAGGAAGGTGTTCTTATAGTTTTTGGGCGAAATTCTACCCGTTTTGGTGCTCAAATTCGAGCTGGAACAGAGGATTGATCGTAGACGCGCAGACTAAACAGTGGTCGATGTTTGGAGTATAACGACTCGACGAAGCCGAGTTTAGGGCTGAAATTTTGAGGTTAGTAAGCTAACTTAATTCCTAACAAGGCTTATGAAGGATGGTTAAGCTGAAATTGAGGTTAATCACATGAATCTTTAGGTAAAAGCAGCAACTACAGAACTGTATTGCAATCTGGAGCAACGTGGAGTGATTTTGGCATAACTGGAGAACGAAAAAGAGTTAAGCTTTGAAATTTTGAGGTAAGCTGTGGAACTTAATTCTTTACATGTTTGTAGAAGGGAAGAAGTCTTAATATAGGCTGGAAATGCGTTTTTAGCAGGGATTAAGAAGAGACATCAAGCTGTAACCGTCAGCTTTGTTAAGGAGAAACTAAGGCTCAAGTGTTGATATAACAGCAATTGAGCTGCGCGTAAAGTGTTCTTGGAAATCAAGGTATAGCTGAAGGGTAAGGGACAACTCGTAGTTATAGCTTTAGAGTTAAGGCTTGAGAATAAACTAATGAATGCTTAACCGCATGATGTGCTATAAACACTGAGCATATGATAAGTTGTTGTTTATGTTCTTGTGAATGGAAAAGAAGTATAACAAGGGAAAATATCTATTTCAGGCCAAGAGAAAATAGGGAAGGCGTATAATCCACTCAAGGCCTAGGAAGAATTGTGAGTGACACTCCTTTTACTTTAAACGATTTTGTTGAACATGATAGTTCGGTTTCCAACGAAATGTGAATTTGTGATTAAATGATTTATGAAGCATATTTATGTTCTTAAAGCTATTGAAAAGCATGTTCATGAAATGTTATTGATATAATAATTGCCCTGTATTCTTATGAACGATTTGTATACGAACGAGTTGTATAAAATGTTGCTTCTAAAGAGGAAAATGTTTTAGAGGAGGCTCAATGCTAGTAAGGCATGTGAGTTTCCCCGGGACCCAGTACTCAAGGACATGAGAAGGTACTTGGGTAACCCGCCATATTCCTATGTGCACATAGAGGTTATATGCTGGTGCGTTGAGTCTTGCTCCGCATCGAGCCTTATATGTTTTCGACGTTAGGGTGTTGAGTTTTGCTCCACTTCAACTAAAGGAAAAATGTTGTATCTAAACTGTTTCCTTAAGATCTGCTTAAAAATCATGTATGAATTGATAAGGGCAATTAAGTTTGTTTTAACTATTGTATTTAAAGTGATTGCATGTTTTATGTTGATGTTGAACTCAGTTTTACTACTGATGATTTTCGAACTAAAATGGTTTGTTAATATTGTCACTCACTGGGCCTTTAGCTCATGTTTTCAATGTTTTCTTTCCCCTCCAGGTAGCAAGGACGTTTCTGGTGCTTTGCCTACTCCCACTCGCCCTGCTTAAGCTTCAAGTCTCCGAAAAATCTGACTTGTTGAAGTGTTATTCGTATGTTAAACCTTAACTTGGTGGCATGTAGATATGTATGTACAATTACCAGGGGTTGAACTGTGGGTTGTGTAAGGACATGTAAAAGAGTTGAGAAATTTCGTTTTTGGCATGTATATACCTTTCTATATGTGCTGTTTAAAATGTCTTAGAATGTGGGGACTACATTTTGAACAGTGTAGAATGTGTAAGAAGGAATGGATAGTATGTGTCACAAGAGGGGTGATGTATACTGTTCTCACGTCCCCTTTCAGGTTATGCAGGTAAACTTGGGAGGGGGTGTGACATGCAAGCTGAAAAAGGATTGTTCATTCTCGGAAGAATTCCTAAGTGACTACAGAGTTCTCTCCAGAACACAACCGGAGACAAATAGCTCAAGAGAGAAGAGTCTTCCCTCTGTCTGACCACTTCATAGTAGAACCTCACGCTTCCATCCCGGCGACTTAAGACATTGACGCCCTTTTCCTGCTTTCTATCTTGTTTTTCTAGTTTGATTTTAGATTTGTGTCAAGACATTGAGCTATTTAAAGTTGTATTCCGTTCATCAATCTATATTTCTTCCATGTCTACTCATTTCTCTACACTGTTCGCATTTTACTTTGAATCCATGAGTAACTAATCTATCACAGGTTAAGGGTTGCGTTAGCATCTAAATAAGAACAATAGTGTAACTATTGCATCCTGTCAATTGTAATCTTAATCTGATGCTTATGTTCATCTAGCTAATCGATATAAGTAGTAATAATCAGAGTGCTTGAGAGGGTAAGTGATTGTGGAAATCCATTAACAAGGCTAAGTAGTGTTGGCTAGACATAGGAACAACCTTGGTACTTAACACTCTCCTATGCACTATGGACATAATGCATAGCGGCCGACAACCGGGAGAAGAGTCGCAAGTATGAATAGACTATCACCATGCGTTTCTGATGTTAGATGTTAACCAACCCTAACCCTGTTTTTACCCGTTCATTAAATTCACCTAGTTGACTTTGCTGTGTCGCATGTCTTTTCATCTTCCACATTTTAGTTTAGTGTACATGTTATCGCTTTTTTTAGATTAGGAACAAACACCTCTCTCAAATTATTCTTGGTTACCACTACAACGCATATAATCCACTTAAATAAAGAATCAACATAATCCCTGTGTTCGACCGTGGACTCACCGAGAAAACCTATTCCTTTGCTTATACTTGGGTAAGGGATAGGAAAACTTGACAGATCACCAACGTATAGCATTAAGCATAAGTAAGATGCATAGTATGTTAAATGCATAGGAAGCTTAATAATAATAGATAGACGCAGTGTCACACCCCCTCCCAGATTACCCTCTTAACCCAGGAGTAGGTGCAACCTATACATATATGCGTTATCTTGTATACTGAAGCATAGTTGAAAACCTAATCAAATGTACAAACTTCTACACTGATGAGAACATTATAAGGTAATCATAATTTATACATAAGGTTTCTCAGCAATATAATTTATCATACGGGTATATTTGTTTGGCATATGTTACAAAACCCCACACTCGTTATGCCACAGTGCTCATATACAACAAAATATATGCTTAGACTGGGTATTTACAACTATCCCAGAGTACTAAAGCCAAGTAAGCCCAGATGAGGATCTTCTGTAGGCTAGGCATCCCGGACACGCTCGCTACCTGAAACAAACAAAAACAAACAAAAGGCGTGAGCTTAAGCTCAGTGAGTGACTAAATTATCAATTACAATTCAATCCTCGAATTCATGCTAAATCATAAAACTACTATATAGCTTACTAGTACAATTTACTAGGCCACTCGTGACATTTAACAAGGAAACATAAACATTTATCTAATGAGTGGCGGAGCAAAGCTTGACGCTCTTAACCTCATACTTCGAGTGCTAGTATTCATATATTCATACGCCTTCACATTTAGTCCCTCGGCATTTCAACTTTCAAGTGCTTTCTCATATTGTCCCTCAACATTGAGTCTCAATATTAAATCACTGCTCAAGTGCCTTCACTCATGGTCCCTCAGCACTGAGCCAACATATACTGGTTTCTATATGCCTTCTCATGAGGTCCCTCGGCATTAGAAACTATCTTAGTCAATCTCACTAGTGCCTTTACTCATGGTCCCTCAGCACTGAGCCAACATATATTGGTTTCTATATGCCTTCTCACGAGGTCCCTCGGCATTAGAAACTATCTCAGTCAATCTCGCTAGTGCCTTCACTCATGGTCCCTCAGCACCATGTATCATATATCTCCATAGGCCTTCACACAGGGTCCTTCGGCCATGGTTTGCATTTAAATTGCGCACATACAGGAATTCACCTATTATATATTCTCTTCCACTTGTACATTAATAACGATAATCTTTTGACAATTTGAGAGTCACTCACATTTTGTCTTAGGCCCCGAGCAGATTATATGTTTTTCCGAGCTCTTCTTGGCCTGTAAAACACATTTCTCATATTAGGTTTCCTTTGAACTCCTTTTTCAAAATTATTAGGTATGCATGTTAATAACTAACGATACTCTATGTCACTAGCGAGACTACCAGCGAGATTCACACTACTGGGTGCTGCACTAGCGAAACTGGAGTGAACTAGACTAGCGATATCATCTTAAGGAGTGATACCTAACGAGACTTCAGCGAGAATTGCGAGACGCAGAGCCCTTTGCGTTTATCAGCGACACCCGTTCCGCTACTCACTCTCCAGCTCCTTAGCGATATCACTGTCTAGCGACACTTGATATCATAGTTTCCTTCTTTCCCTTCAAACTTCTTCCTTTATCCTGCTAAAAACCATATTACAGCCAAAATTAGAACTTCCTTCCTTCTACAATCTTGTAAAGTAGTGAGTTCTCTAACTTACCTCAAAATTTCAGGCCATGATTCATCTTCATTTGAGAATTATTCCCAAATAACTTCGGCTGTCCTGTTTTGCTTAGCAGTTCAACTCCGCTTACTTCTTCCTAGAGTACACATTTTCGCTCAGTTTTAGCTTACACATCCCTCATGGAAGTTGCTAAGAATTGATTCAACTTACTTACCTCAAAATTTCAGTTCTTACTTCGACGCCCTCGGTTCACTCTCCTTCAAACATCGATTGGTGTTCAAGTCTATCAGCAACAATCAAGCTTCTGGTTCCAGCTTCAAAATCATCACGAAACTGATTTGATTTCTACTCAAATTCTATTCAAGTACTTTCTTCTACCTCTCCTCATTGTTCGTCCGCGAAATAGAGTTAATTTGAGTTCGAAAATGTATCCAAAAGGCTTAATTATTCAATGCACTCCTTTATATGTCAATATAAATCACCGACTTACCAGCTCTAACTTCATCCTCCTTCTAGAATTAACCAACGCCACCTTCCACGCATGGCTTCGGCAACGCATAGTCTCCACTTACTATGCCACTGATTGCTTCACGCCGGATAGCTGATTACCGCATGGTTCTCTCAGCCACTTTTCTATGTCCGACGCGTACCATTCTTCATTGCATAGGCCATCTCAACGCATAGTGATGCCAACTTCTAGCACATAGTAGCCTTCAACGCATACTTCTATTAACGCATATGGCACCCTTCTCCCTTCACATCTTTCTCCCCGCCTAGCTGCCCTCTTCAACACATGCTTATCAGTAGCAACTCTTGTCAATCTTAAATATCCCTCAACGCATGGTCACTCATTGCCTGGCCAACACTTAACCATTTTCACTCTCCCCCAACTGAGCAAATTTTCTTTACTTACTTGCCCCATAATTTCTTTTTGCTTACTTTCTCTTAATAACAAGTATGGGGCTTACAATTACCACCTCCTTATAAAGATTTCGTCCCCGAAATCAGAAATGGTCGATTCCTAGCAAATAAATGGGGATATTGTTTCACCATCTGCTCCTTTGGTTCCCATGTCGCTTCCTCTATCTTATGATTTCTCCATAAAACTTTAACCAATGGAATTATTTTGGTTCTCAGCACTTGCTTCTTTTCATCTAATATCTGCACAGGTTTCTCTTCATAACTTAAGTCTTCATGAAGCTCCATTGGTTGTATTTCCAACACATGACTAGGATCTGGAACATATTTTCTTAAGACTGAAATATGGAATACGTTGTGTAACCTAGACATTTCCATTGGTAGTGCTAATCAATAGGCCACGGGTCCCACCCTTTCCAAAATCTCAAAGGGTCCTATATATCTAGGGTTAGCTTTCCTCTTTTCCCAAATCTTAGGATCCCTTTCCATGGTGATAGTTTTAAGAATACCTTATCACCAATTTCGAATTCAAGGTCCTTCCTTCTTGTATCTGCATAACTTTTCTGTTGGTCCCTGGCTGCTTTAAGATTTACTTTAATCAACTCTACTTTTTCTGTTGTAGATTGCACAATTTCTGGTCCAATCAACTTCCTCTCACCCACTTCTCCCCAGCACACCGGGGTTCTGCATAGTCTACCATAAAATGCTCCATATGGTGCCATTCCAATGCTCGCTTGGTAGCTATTATTATAAGCAAAATCCATCAAAGACAGATGTTCATCCCAGCTACCCTTAAACTGTAGTACACAAGCTCATAACATATCTTCTAAAGTCTATATAGTCCTCTCTGACTGTCCATTAGTTTGAGGATGAAAAGCAGTACTAATTTGCAACTTGGTCCCTAGCGCCTTCTGCAAACTTTCCTAGAACTTAGAAGTAAATCTAGGGTCTCTATCAGATACTATAGTTACTGGTACACCATACTGACACACAATTCTGTTCATATAAAGTTGTGCTAATCTATCCAAAGTAAATGTTGTCTTAACTGGTAGAAACCGGGCCGTCTTAGTCAGTCGGTCAACTATTACCCATACACCGTCCATACCTGCTGGTGTTCTCGGTAATCCAAATAAAAAGTCCATAGTAATATGTTCCCATTTCCACTCAGGGACAGGAAGCGAATGTAGCAATCGTACTGGCCTTTGACGTTCGGGTTTGATCTGTTGGCAGATTAAACACTTGGCCACATACTCAGCTATTTCCTTTTTCATATTCGGCCACCAATAGAATTCCCGCAATGTTCTATACATCTTGGTACTACCAGGATGCATAGCGTACGCCGAACTATGTGCTTCCTCCAACATTAACCGTTTAATTTCTTCATTCTTTGGCACACAAGTTCTACCTTCCTTCAAAAGTACACCATCAAACCTGAGCTCATAATCTGATCTCTGCTGTGTTTTTACTTCTTCCATCAATTTCTTATTTCGAGGTCTTCTAACTGTTTTCTTATTACCTCATCCACAAGTTTGGATCTCAGCTGAAAATGTGCTAATAAAGCTCCTGCTTTAGTTACACTCAAGCTAGCTACATTATCTTTGAATTCTTGTAATACCACTGCTTTGATTGTATTTACTCTTTCGGCTACACTTCTACTTTTCCTACTTAAAGCATCAGCTACAACATTTGCTTTTCCTGGGTGATAATTTATGGTACAATTATAATCCTAATCAATTCTAACCACCTCCTTTATCTCATGTTAAGTTCTTTTTGATCAAAGATGTATTTCAGACTCTTGTGATCTGTATAGATATGACACTTCTCTCCAAACAAATAGTGCCGCCATATCTTTAGTGCCAACACTACCGCTGCCAGTTCCAGGTCGTGGGTAGGATAGTTAACCTCATGTGGCCTCAACTGCCTAGAGGCGTAGGCTATAACTCTACCTTCCTACATCAGTACACAACCTAGCCCCTGATGAGAGGCATCACAATACATTTCAAACTCCTCTCCCATCTCTGGAAGTGTTAAAATAGGTGCCGTTACCAATTTGGTCTTTAATTATTGGAATCTTCGTTCACAATCTTCATCCCACTCAAATTTAGTATTCGTTTTAGTCAAGTGGGTTAATGGCAATGCTATCTTAGAAAATCCTTGCACAAAACGCCGATAATATCCTGCAAGTCCCAGAAAACTACGAACCTCCGATACAGTCTTTGGCTGTTCCCACTTGGTAATTGCTTTAGTCTTCTGAGGATCTACACATACCCCTGCATGTAAGCACCTAATTGGCTAGCAAAGTGTATAAAGACTATGTGATTGAAATTGATGCTGTGACTATGATAGCCAACTTGATACCCTTAGATATTCAGGAGTTTGATGTGATATTGGGAATGGATTTCTTATCCAAATATAGAGCCACTGTGGATTGTTTCCAAAAGGAAGTCGTGTTTAGAGGATTCGAAGGAAATGGAGTTATTTTCAAGTGTGACAGGAAATTCCTTCCTACTTGTGTAATATCTGCAGTAAAGCTAGGAAGTTGTTAAGCAAGGGTTGTTCAGCATACCTTGCTTACGTGGTTGATACACAGGCCGATAAGTTAAGACCAGAACATATTCCTGTGGTGAATGAATTTCTTGATGTGTTTCCTGAGGAATTGCAAGGATTACCACCTGATAGAGAAGTGGAGTTCATTATTAATCTAGTTACTGGAACAACACCCATTTTGCAAGCACCATACCGTATGGCACCATCAGAACTGAAGGAGTTGAAAGTGCAGTTACAGGAACTAATAGATAAGGGGTATATTAGACCGAGTGTATATCCGTGGGGTGCACCGGTGTTATTCGTGAAGAAAAAGGACGGTACTTTGAGAATGTGCATTGATTATCGTCAGTTAAATAAGGTCACTATACGCAACAAATATCCCTTGCCTCGTATTGATGATTTGTTGGATCAGCTTAGAAGGGCATCAGTGTTCTCAAAGATAGACCTAAGATCGGATATCATCAGTTGAAGGTCAGAGAGACAAATGTACCAAAGACAGCTTTTAGAACAAGGTATGGACACTATGAATTCCTCGTGATGCCTTTTGGTCTGACAAATGCTCCAGCAATGTTTATGGACTTGATGAATAAGATTTTCCATCCTTACTTGGATCAGTTTGTGATTGTATTTATTGATGATATTCTAGTGTATTCTAGAAGCAAGGAAGAACATGCAGGATATTTTAGAATTGTATTACAGACTTTGAGAGAAGAGATTGTATGCAAAATTCAGCAAATGCGAGTTTTGGCTGGAATGAGTAATGTTTCTTGGTCATATTGTTACTACTGCAAGAGTTGGAGTAGATCCTCAAAAGACCGAGGCAATTACCAGATGGGAACAGCCAAGGACTACAGAGGTTTGTAGTTTTCTAGGACTCGCGAGTTATTATCGATGTTTTGTATAGGATTTTTCCAAGATAGCATTACCACTGACTCGTTTGACTAAGAAGAGAACTAAATTTGAATGGAATGAAGAATGTGAGCAAAGTTTCCAAGAGTTAAAGAAGAGATTAGTGACAGCGCCTATTTTAGCACTTCTGGAGACAGGGAAGGAGTTCGAGGTGTATTGTGATGCCTCTAGTCAGGTTAGGTTGTGTACTAATGCAAGAAGGTAAAGTTATAGCTTATGCCTCTAGGCAGCTGAGGCCACATGAAGTTAATTACCCTACCCATGACTTAGAAATGGCAGCGGTGGTGTTGGCACTAAAGATGTGGCGGCATTATTTGTTTGGAGAGAAGTGCCATATATATACGGATCACAAAAGTTTGAAATATATCTTTGATCAGAAAGAACTTAACATGAGACAAAGGAGATAGTTGGAACTGATCAAGGATTATGATTGCACTATAAATTATCATCCA
The DNA here is from genome assembly GCA_031780015.1 of Citrullus colocynthis. Lineage (NCBI taxonomy): Eukaryota > Viridiplantae > Streptophyta > Magnoliopsida > Cucurbitales > Cucurbitaceae > Citrullus > Citrullus colocynthis. The sequence continues at coordinate 1,134,040 of QLSR01000126.1, read as the reverse complement.
GGGAAAGCAAATGTTGTAGCTGATGCGTTGAGTAGGAAGTTGAGATAAGCCAAGACTTCATTGAATACTGTTAGTGCGGAATTGACAAAGGAGTTAAAAAGTTCAAATGCATCTTTATCAGTAGACACTAACTTTGGATGGGGAGGGAACCAACAACAGATGCAGGGAACTGAGCAACAGCCGTAGAGAAGCAACCCTCATGTTCACAACCAAGGTATTCAAGGGCATCAACCACAAAGAAACCAGTCAGCAAATGCATCATCATCATCCATGAAAGCTTTACTACGAGAATATGTCAGCAAGAATGATGCGATGCTCCAAAGTCAGGCCACTGCAATTTGTAATTTAGAAGTTCAAATGGGACAAATTGCAGGGGAGCTAAAAAACAGACCTCAAGAAGCATTGCCAAGTAATACCAAAGCCCCACGAGGCAATGGTAAAGAACAATGTCAAGCTGTGACATTGAGAAGTGGGAAAACTCTTCCCACTGAGACGCAAGATCAGAGGACGCAAGGAAACTTGCAGCCTTACATCACTCCACAACCAACTCCAACAGCACCAACCAATGATCCGCAACCATCATCAATCACTACAACTACTCAAGAGCAGGAGAATAGAGGGAGGAGAGAAAAAGCAACGCAGGCAGAACCTGCGTCGGTATATCAAGATACCACTCCCCCTATGCGTCCACCCTTTCCTCAATGCCTAAAGAAGAAAAATGATAAGGGCCAATTTAGAAAATTTCTGGACGTTCTTAAACAACTTCACATCAACATTTTGTTGGTGGAAGCCCTGGAACAAATGCCAAGTTATGTCAAATTTCTGAAAGACATACTATCCAAAAAGAGAAGGCTCAGAGAATTTGAGACTGTAGCATTAACGCAGGAATGCAGTGCGTTGCTAAAAAACAATATACCTGCTAAAATGAAAGATCCATCAAGTTTTACATTGTCATGCTTCATAGGAGGAATGGACGAAGGTCAGGCATTATGCGACTTAGGAGCCAGCATAAATTTAATGCCACTGTCTATATTCAAGAAGTTGGATATAGGGGAAGCACGGCCCACTAAGTCACACTTCAACTTGCGGACCGCTCCATCAAGCATCCCGAGAGCAAAATTGAGGATGTTCTTGTGAAGGTGGACAAATTCATCTTCCCAGCCGACTTCATAATCCTGGATTATAAAGCTGACAGAGAGGTGCCCATTATCCTGGGAAGACCTTTCTTAGCTACGGGACGCGCCCTGATTGACGTCCAGGAAGGGGAACTAACAATTTGTGTGGACGACCAGCAGGTAAAGTTTAATGTCTTTGATGCGTTGAAATATCCTGATGATTTTCACTCTTGTCAGATGATTGAAGATATAACTGAAGAAAAGGCAAGCATTATAGACGCATGGTCAGAAGATGAAACAATGCTGGATGAAATGGATGAGGAAAAAGATGAGGAAATCGGTGTAATCTCCAATGCAAGTTTCGAACGCCTAGATTTAAGCAATCGATCCACGGAAAAGACAAAGCCATCTCAAGAAGAACCGCCAAACCTTGAGCTAAAAACATTGCCAACGCATCTTAAGTATGCATAATTGGGAGAAGATAGCACGCTACCGGTCATCATATCCTCTGCGTTGACCACAGACCGTGAAAAGGCTTTGCTGTAGATACTGAGAAATCATATCAAAGCCATTGGATGGACCTTAGCGGACATAAGAGGAATAAGCCCTTCATACTGTATGCATAAAATTTGGTTTGAAGAGGGTAAGGTAGGTTCAGTAGAAAGGCAGCGCAGGCTTAACCCAGCCACGAAGGAGGTTGTGAAGAAAGAAATCATCAAATGGCTCGACGTAGGGGTCATTTATCCAATCTTCGACAGTAGTTGGGTAAGCCCAGTTCAGTGTGTACCGAAGAAGGAGGGGAAGACAGTGATTACGAACAGTAAAAATGAGCTGATACCAACAAAAACAGTCACTAGTTGGCGCATCTGTATGGACTATAGCAAGCTGAACGCGGCGACAAAGAAAGATCACTTCTCATTACCAGATCATGATTGCTCCGGAAGATCAAGAGAAAACAACGTTCACTTACCCATATGGCATCTTTGCGTTCAGACGCATGCCATTCGGGCTATGTAACGCACTAGGAACCTTCCAAAGATGCATGATGGCAATATTTTCCGAATATCTGGAACGAATAGTGGAGGTGTTTATGGACGACTTCTTAGTATTTGGGGAATCATACGATGAATGCTTGGCCAACCTGGAACGCGTATTAAAGAAATGTGAAGACATAAACCTAGTCCTCAACTGGGAGAAATGCCAGTTCATGGTCACAGAAGGTATTGTGTTGGGACATAAGATTTCTAAGGTTGGACTGGAAGTTGATCAAGCAAAAATAGATGCGATAGCCAAGCTGCCAGCCCCCACAAATATAAAGACTTTGCGAAGTTTCCTAGGCCATGCGAGCTTTTATAGAAGATTCATCAAAGGATTTTTGCAAGTCACAAAACCACTGAGCGCACTGTTTAAAGCTAATAGGGAGTTCAACTTTTATAACGCATGTCTGCATGCGTTTGAGTCTTTCAGGCAGGCCCTAATCTCAGCACCAGTTTTAGTTGCATTAGACTGGTCTCTCCCATTTGAGCTGATGTGCGACGCAAGCAACCATGCAGTGGGAGCAGTGCTGGGGCAAAGGAAAGAGAAAATCATGCACCCGATCTTTTATGCCAGTAAAACATTGAACACTGCACAAAAAAACTACACTACTACTGAGAAGGAAATGTTAGCCGTAGTCTTTGTAGTTGACAAATTTAGGGCATATTTGGTAGGGTCAAAGGGGACCATCTATACTGATCATTCTGCGATCAAGTATTTAATGGCGAAAAAGGACGCAAAGCCTAGACTCATCCGATGGATCTTATTATTACAAAAATTTGATTTGGAGATCAAAGATAGGAAGGGAACCGAGAATCAGGTTGCAAACCACCGATCTCGGTTGGAAAATAAAGAGGTCCAAGAAAGTTGGAGTGATGTAGAGGAGCGGTTCCCAGACGAGAACATCATGAACGCAGAGAGTCAGGAACCGTGGTATGCAGACATAATGAATTATTTGGTCTTTAGCCAATGGTTTGAAGATTTCAACGCTCAACAAAGGAGGAGGCTTCGACACGAAAGTAAGTTCTACTGCTAGGATGAGCCATATCTATACAGACTTGGCCCAGACCACATATCACACCCTCTCCCAGATTACCTTCCTAACCTAGGAGTAGGTGCAACCTATACATATATACGTCATCTTATATCTTGAAACACAATTCAATACCAGATCAAATGTACAAACTTTTATACTAGTGAAACATTATAAGATAATCATAAGTTTTACATAAGGTTTCTCAGCTCATAACTTATCATACAAGTGTATTTGTTCAGCATCCAGTACAAAACTCACACTCGTTATGCCACAAAAATCATATATGACAAAATATGTACTTAGACTGAGTATTTACAACTATCCCAGAGAACTAAAACCAAGTAAGCCCAGACGAGGATCTTCTGTAGGCTAGGCATCCCGAACACGCTCGCTACTTGAAACGAACAACAATAAACAAAAGGCGTGAGCTTAAAGCCCAGTGAGTGACTAAAATATCAATTACAATCTAATCCTTGAGTTAATGCTGATTATAACCCTATATATCTTGTTAGTACAGATTACTGGGTCACTCATGTCATTTAACAAGATAGCATAGATATCTTTCTAAGAAGCAGCGGAGCAAAGCTTAACGCTATTAACCTCATAATTCAGTTCCTATTATTCATATATTCATACACCTTCACATTTCGTCTTTCAGTGTTTCAACACCCAAGTGCCTTCTCATATTGTCCCTCAGCAGTGAGTTTCATTATTAATTCACTACTCAAGTGCCTTCACTCATGGTCCTTTAGCACTGAGCCTTCATGTACTGGTTTCCATATGCCTTCTCACGAGGTCCTTCGGCATTGGAAACTATCTCAATCAATTTCACTAGTGCCTTCACTCATGGTCCTTCGACACTGTGTATCATATTTCATATCTCCATAAGCTCTCACACATGGTCCTTCGGCCGTGGTTTACATTTAGATAACACCCATACAGGAATTCACATAATATACTCATTTTCACTTGCACATTATTAACGATGATCCTGGGACAAATTAGAGAGCCAGTCACGGTTTGTCTTAGGCCCCGAGTGGATTATATGCTTTTCCGAGCTCTTCTTGGCCTGTAAAACACATTTCTCATATTACTTTTCCTTTGGACTTCTTTTTCAAAATCATTAGGTATGCATATTAATAACTAGCGATACTCTATGTTACTAGCGAGACTTCTAGCAAAATTCACATTACTGGGTACTACACTAGAGAAACTAGAGTGAATTGGACGAACGATATCATCTTAAGGAGCGATACCTAGCGAGACTTTAGCGAGAGTTTTGAGACGCAGAGCTCCTTTATGTTTATCAGCGACACTCGTTCCGCTGCTCACTCTCCTGCTCCTTAGCAATACCACTTTCTAGTGACACTAGATATCACAGTTTTCCTTCCTTCCCTTCAAACTCTTCCTTTATCCTGCTAAAAACCATATCTCAGCGAAAATCAAAACTTCCCTTCTTCTACAATCTTGTAAAGTATTGAGTTTCCTAGCTTACCTCAAAATTTCAGACCATGACTCGTCTTCATTTGAGAATTATTCCCAAATAACTTCGGCTGCCTTGATTTGCTTAGCAGTTCAACTCCGCTTACTTCTTCCTAGAGATTAACACATTTATGCTCGAATTTAGCTTAAGCATCCTTCATGGAAGTTGCTAAGAATTGACTCAAGTTACTTACCTCAAAATTTTAGTTCCCGCTTCAACGTTCTCGGTTCACTCTCCTTCAAACACCGATTGGTGTGCAAATCTATTAGTAACAATCAAGATTCTGGTTCCAGCTTCAAAATCATCATGAAACTGATCTGATTTGTACTCAAATTCGATATAAGTACCTTCTTCTAGCTCTCTTTGTTGTTCGTCTGCGAAATGGAGTTAATCTGAGTTCGAAAATATATCCAAAAAGGCTTAATTATTCGATGCACTCCTTTATATATCAATATAAATCACCGACTTACCAGCTCTAACTTCATCCTCCTTCTGGAATTAGCCAACGCCACCTTCCGCGCATGGCTTCGATAACGCATAGTCTCAACTTACTATGCCACTTATTGCTCAACACCGAATAGCCGATTACCGCATGGCCCTCTTAGCCACTTTTCTATGTCCAACGCATACCATCCTTCAATGCATAGGCCTTTCCAACGCATAGCAAATGCCAATTCCTAACACTTATTAGCCTTCGACACGTACTTCTATTAACATATACTTCACCCTTCTTCCTTCACATTAACTTCCATGCCGAGCTGCCTTCTTCAACGCATGCCTACCAGCTGCCACTCTTGGCAGCTTAGACATACCTTCAACGTATGGTCACCCATCACATGACTAACACTTAACCATTTTTACTCTCCCACAACTTGGCCAATTTTCTTTACTCGTCTGTCCCATAATTCTTCTTACTTACCTTCTCTCAATAACAAGTACGTGGCTTGCACCACATATTCCGTCGATGCGTTCCAAAATATGAAACGCATAGCATTCAGAGAAGCTGTCATGAAGCACCTTACGGAGGACACTTCGGGGACAGAGAACAACTACGAAGGTATTGCAGAGTGGGTATTTCTGGCCCACATTATTCAAAGACGCAAGGGCATATGCGGTAGCTTGCGATCGTTGTCAGAGAACAGGTAACATTTCCAACCGAAATGAGATGCCTCTAAACTCAATCCTGGAAGTTGAGTTGTTCGACGAATGGGGAATCGATTTTATGGGACCATTCCCTCTGTCTTGCGGTAATCAATACATCCTAGTAGCGGTCGACTACGTATCAAAATGGGTTGAAGTAGTGACCTGCACGAAGAACGACACAAACACAGTGTCCAAGTTCTTAAAGAGACAAATCTTTTCTCGATTTGGGACACCAAGGGCGATAATTAGTGATGAAGATACACATTTTATAAATCGCATAATCACTAACTTATTGACAAAATTTAATGTCTCGCATAGGGTAGCTGTAACACCCCTTCTTTGATTACCTACTTAACCTGAAAGGAGATGTGAATACAATATACATCACCCCTCTTGTGACGCATATTGCCCCATCTTACATAACTTCCTGCACAAACATTCCATACGTATACATCATAGAATTCAGCCATATTAATGGATGATCATAATATAATAATCCTTCCTGTACACAGTACACTTTTATAACATACTCTCTCATAACCCACTTATAAGCAACAAAATCTACATGCCACCAGTGTTAAGTTATTTACACGTACAACAACAAGAAAATAAACTGTTTATAGAAATTCGAAGCTTAAGAAGGGCGAGTTGGAGTAGACAATGCACCAGGAACGTCCTTGTTACCTGGGAGGAAAAGAAAACATGGAAAACGTGAGATAAAAGCCCCGTGAGTGACTAATTTTGTAAAACTATCTTTTGTTCGAAAACAGGCATGTTAAAATCATAATAATGCCATGAACATAAACATGATTCAAATAATCATTTCTGTAAAATCATAATTTCAACAACATAAACAAATCACATATGTTCATGCCAAAATGATCGTATACGAAAAACTGTTCGTTCTTAAAACTTTCCCTTAGTTGGGGTGGAGCAAGACTCAACACACCCAACATCACAACCTCTATGTGCACATAGGAATATGGCGGGTTGCCCAAGTACCTTCTACGAGTCCTTCAGTACTGGGTCCCGGGGAAACTCACATGCCTTCTCATGTCCTTCAGCATTGAGCCTCCTCTAAAACATTTTAGAAACCAATATTATAAGTTAATAGTTCACATGAAAATCTTTCATGAAAATTAGATATATCACGATAAACAACATTTCAAGACATGTCATTCAACATCTTATAGAAAACGGATAAAACATGTCTTGTGAACAATATCATCAAATATCATGCTATTCAAGAAATCAGTTTATCTCAAAGCCATATCTCATAAGAAAAACCAAACTAAACATTTAAAAATAAATTCGTTTTCAAGGAAAAAAAAAGTGTCACTCACAACTTGTCTTTAGGCCCTGAGCGGATTATATGCCTTTCCAAGCTCTTCTTGGCCTGTAAATACACATTCCTCACGTTACGTTTTCTTTAAACTTCCTTTACATGATCATTAAACGTGCATACTTAAACTCTAATCATGATTCACCACCGAGACTCCCTTTCTTTCCTAAAATACACATAATAAGTGAGATTCTATATCACTAGCGAGATTACCAACGAGATTTCACCTTACTAGCCAGTTTACTAACGAAATTACACAACAGGTCAGGGCACTAGCAACACCAGCATGAGCGATACCAGCGAGACTACCTGATGAGCGAAACGGAGCAAGAGCTAGCGAGATTTTTGAGAGAAAATCCTTCTTTACACGACCAGCGAGACCAGTGTCACTACTCACGCTCCAATTCTCAACAGTACCTGCTTCCAAACGACACCCGACAGCAGAGTTTCCTCCTTTCAACTTTGTTCTCACTTCTGTCAATTCAAAGTCATATTTCCAGCCAGATTTAGAACTTCTTTCCTTCTACAAACTTGTAGAGAAACATATTTTCTAGCTTTCCTCAAAATTTTATGGCTTAACTCGTCCTGGTTCGTCAGATATTGCAAGTTTTCTCCGCGCTGCTCCAGATTGACAGAAATTTCATATCAGTAACTTCCAGCTAAAAGTTTACATGTTTCTAATCCATTTCAACTCAAGCATCCTTCATAAAAGTTGTTCGAAATTGAGTTTACTTGCTAACCTTAAAAGATCAGCCCAAAATTCAATCTCTTCAGCTCAATATTTACCAAACACCAGACCTGGTTCGAGCTGCGTGACAGCAGATGAAGCTTCTGTTTCAGCTTCAGTTTTACCATGAAATCTTCCAAAACCTTGCACGAAATTGCCCTAGAACTCTTCTTCAACCTCTCCACGACGCGCAGCTGAAAAATAGCATAGAATGGAGTTTGGAAATGAGTAGAAAGAAGTCGGCAACTTTTCTGTCCAATGAAAGGTTAAAAAAACCGACTTTTCATCCTTATCCTTTCTTCTCTTTTTTCCTTTTTCTTCTCTTTTGTTCTTTTTAAATTCTAATTCTTTTTTTTTTAGTTTACAATATGAGATTATTAATACTAATTCGCTTAAAACTTTTGAACGTGCTTACCAATTAGGTGCTTACAATTCAGTACCTCCTTTTTTGAGAATTTCGTCCTCGAAATTCAGGTTAAGTCACTCCGTAAAGAGATGAGGATATTTGATCTTCACTTTCCCACGTTGCCTCTTCCGCTTTATGATTTCTCCACAAAACATTAACAAGCGGTATCGTTTTTGTTCTCAGAACTTGTTCCTTTCGATCAAGAATTTGCACAGGTTCCTCTTCATAAGATAAATCTTCATTTGCCTGAATAGGTTGAGCTTCCAAAACATGTGTAGGATCTGGAATGTACTTCCTTAGTAGAGAAACATGAAATACATCATGTATTTTAGACAATTCCATAGGTAACGCCAACCGATAAGCCGACGGTCCTATGCGTTCCAGAATCTCATAAGGCCCAATATATCTCGGACTCAACTTCCCTTTCCTTCCGAATCTCAAAATTCCTTTCCAGGGAGATAACTTCAAGAAAATTTTATCACCAACTTCAAATTCTAAATCTCGACGCCTCTTATCAGCGTAGCTTTTCTGCCGATCCTGTTCCGTCTTCAACCTTTCTCTTATGAATTTCACGTTCTCAGATGTAGTTTGGACTAACTTTGGTCCCATTAACTTCCTTTCTCCTACTTCCCCCCAACATATAGGAGTTCTACAACGTCTGCCATACAATGCCTCATAGGGTGCCATTCCAATACTAGAATGGTAACTATTATTATATGCAAACTCCATCAAAGACAATTGAGTATCCCAGCTTCCTTTAAATTGCAGCGCACAAGCACGCAACATATCCTCTAGAGTCTGAATCGTTCTTTCTAATTGTCCATCAGTTTGAGGATGAAAAGCTGTACTAAACTTAAGTTTAGTTCCCAATGCTTGTTGTAAAATCGGCCAGAACTTAGATGTAAATCTCGGATATCTATCAGAAATAATAGACACAGGAGCTCCATACTGACTTACTATCTTCTCAACATACAATTTGGCCAGTTTATCTAAAGTAAATGTCACTTTAACTGGTAAGAATCGGGCAGTTTTAGTAAATCTATCAACTATCACTCATATTCCATCATACCCATTTGGAGTTTTAGGATGACCAAATAAGAAATCCATCGTGATATGTTCCCATTTCCACTCAGGTACGGGGAGTGGTTTTAAAAGTCCACCAGGTCTTTGTCTTTCTGGCTTTACTTGCTGACATATCAAACATCTTGCTACACATTCAACAATTTTCCTTTTCATTCCTGGCCACCAATAATATTCCCTCAAGGTCCTGTACATCTTTGTACTACCAGGATGCATTGCATAAGCAGAACTATGAGCTGACTCTAGTATAGTATTTCTCAAGGTCAAGTCATTTGGGACACACAATCTTCATTGTTTCACTAAAGCTCCATCACTTCGTATTCCAAAATCTGTTCATTGGTTGAGATTCACCTCTTCTACTATTTTCTTGAGTACAGAGTCTTTCATCTGTTTGCTAACAATCTCACTCATTAAAGTAGGTCTTACTTGGAAGTGTGCAAGCAAACCTCCCAACTTGTCTACCGATAAAGATGCATTTAAACTCTTTAACTCCTTCATCAATTCTGCACTAATAATATTCAATCAAGTCTTGGCTTGTCTCGATCTCTTACTCAACATGTCAGCTACAACATTTGCTTTCCCTGGATGATAATTATAGTGCAATCGTAATCCTTGATCAATTCCAACCATCTCTTTTGTCTCATGTTAAGTTCTTTCTGATCAAAGATATATTTCAAACTTTTGTGATCCGTATAGATATGGCACTTCTCTCCAAACAAACAATGCCGCCACATCTTTAATGCCAACACCACTGCTGCTAAGGCCAAGTCATGTGTAGGGTAATTAATTTCATGTGGCCTCAACTGCCTAAAGGCGTAAGCTATAACTTTACCTTCTTGCATCAGTATACAACCTAACCCCTGACTAAAGGCGTCACAATACACCTCAAACTCCTCCCTGTCTCTGGAAGTGCTAAAATGGGCACTGTCACTAATCTCTTCTTTAACTCTTGAAAACTTTGCTCATATTCTTCATTCCATTCAAATTTAGTTCCCTTCTTAGTCAAACGAGTCAATGGTAATGCTATCTTGGAAAAACCATGTACAAAGCACCGATAATAACCTGCAAGTCCCAGAAAACTACAAACCTCTGTCACTGTCCTTGGTTGTTCCCATCTGGTAATTGCCTCGGTCTTTTGAGGATCTACTCCAACTCCTGCAGCAGTAACAATATGACCCAGAAACATTACTCGTTCTAGCCAAAACTCGCATTTGCTGAATTTTGCATACAATCTCTTTTCTCTTAAAGTCTGCAATACAATTCTAAGATGTCCTGCATGTTCTTCCTTGCTTCTAGAATACACTAGAATATCATCAATAAATACAATCACAAACTGATCCAAGTAAGGATGAAAAATCTTATTCATCAAGTCCATAAACATTGCTGGAGCATTTGTCAGACCAAAAGGCATTACAAGGAATTCATAATGTCCATACCTCGTTCTAAAAGTTGTCTTCGGGTCACCTGTCTCTCTGACCTTCAACTGATGATATCCCGATCTTAGGTTGTTGCTATTATTTTGCATGTATAAACTGTCCTAACGCAAAGTGTTAAATGATGTCTTTATGCGTTCAACATGTCATGTTTTGAGCATGGTATGAGTCTTACTACTATGCGTTGGTGGTCTTGTCAAGTTTTCCTATCCTTTACCCAAGTATAAGCAAAATACTAGGTATTCTCGGTGAGTCCGAGGTCGAACACAGGGATTATATTGATTAAGTTTTCAATTGAATTTCATGCATTGCAGTGGTAACCAATAAATAGTTCAGAGAGTTGATTTTAATCTAAAGAAAGCGATTGTTTGTACACTAGACTAAAAATTGTGGAATATGGAAAGCATGCGACACAGCAAGTTCAGCTAAAGATGTGTGTGAATGGATAAAGAAAGGGTTCAGGTTGATTAACATCTAACATCGGAAACGCACAGCAGTATTCTATTTATACTTGCGACTCTTCTCTCGGTTGTCAGCAGCTATGCGTTATATGTCTATAACGCATAGGAGAGTGTTAAGAACCAAGGTTATCCCCATAGACAGGCAATACTACTTGGCCCTTGTCAATTGAATTCCACAATCACTTACCCTCTCGAGCAGTTTGATTATTATTACTTATATCGATTTGTCAGATGGACATAAGCATCGGATTAAGCTTGCAGTTGACAAGATAAAATAGTTACACTGTGGTTCCTAGTTAGATGCTAACGCAACCCTAGACCCTTGAGTGATTAGTTACTCATGGTTTGAAAGTAAAAAGCGGAAAGTTTAGAGAAATGAATAGACATGGAAGATAGTTATATTGATGAAACGAAATAGAATTTTAGATGAGCTGAATGTCTTGACACAAATCTAAAATCAAGATAGAACAGTAAGAAAGAAAGCAAGGAAAGGCGTCAATGTCTTGAGTCACCCGAATGGAAGCGTGAGACTATGCTGTGAAGTGGTCCAACGGAGGGAAGACTCTTCTCTCTCGAGCTATTCGTCTCCGGTTGAAGTCTGGAGAGAACTCTGCTGTCACTTATGAAGTTCTTTCGAGAATCAACAACCCTTTCTCATCTCGCGAAGCTGCCCTTTTATAGATCCTACGTTCGCAATTAATGGCAAATCTGCTTGATTGGTGGCGAGATTGATACTATGCGTCCATCTCGCCTGATCGCGTGATTCTCGGGTCAATTAAGATCCACCACTTTGGCCACAAATCATGTTCGTCAATCATCCGTCAATCTCTCAAGATTCTGCTTTGATTCTCAGCGCCTTGCATTAATGGTCGTCTATGCGTCCATGAATAGTTTGGCCGATGTCAACGCGGCGTAAGTTGCTAACGCGCAGTCTTGCATTGAGTAGTTGTTAACGCATCTTCAAGTTGTTTGCGTTCCGTTCAGATCATGCGTCCATGAAGAACAGATTGCTAACACGTCGTCCTGCGTTAAGACGTCATCAACGCATCGTTTGCATTCTTGCGTTAAAACATGCGTTTTAGGCTCAAAAAGTGGTAAAATCATTTATCTTCATAGAAATACAAGAGTATAACGCAAAGGAAGATTTATTAATAAAAATCACATAAACTGCCGCATGCTTCTCTATTTAATCTCTATTTATCTAAGAGAAAGGCTATTATAACTTGTATTTCTACAAGTTAGCACACCCCAAAACTTAGATAAATGCTTGTCCTCAAGCATAACTTCTATCTAAGAAACTTACAATCATCCTAAACATTTTCTCAACGCGTTGACTAGTCTCTCAGAATGGTATACTCAATCAGCTACCCGTCAGTTATGGTACTTCTCTACTTTCATATTCTCTTCTTTAGGACGAGTCTAGTTTGTATGCGGCAAGCTTTCTTTTCAAAATTCTTTAACTCATTATTCACACAATTTTTGTTTCTTCTTTTGAACACTGAGTCTGAAAAGATGAAGATATAAAGTTCCTTTTTCTTTCTTGTTTTCTTATGTATATATTAAGCACGCGTCGAGTAGTGTTACCCACCTTTATTCTGACATACCAACTATGGGGTGCATGGAGGCAGCCAACTACGAGCAAGTGCCCTTCTCGACTAAACTCTTATCTAAGTTCGGTTTCCTCACTAGACATTGGAGTTTGTTATTTTATCTATGCGTCGCTGATTACAATTAACCCACCTTCGTTTTGACACACCAACTATGGGGTGCATGGAGGCGGCCAACTACGAGCAGGTGTCATTTTCAGCTAAACTCTTAACAAGATAGATATGTTAGTCTTGCCAGCGGAGTTTTGAGTTTAAAATTTTTTTTTTTATTTATTTATTATTATTATTATTATTATTATTATTATTATTATTTTTTATACATGATTGAAATAAGTTTCTCATATTTTTATCTTTGACAGTGCAAACCTCTTCCACCCCCAAACTTGAGAGTAGCAAGGTCCTCATTGCTTAAATTGGAAACAAGGATTAAGTTGCAAAATTTTGTAAAAGAGGTTTGAATTGGCCACTTGCATACATACAAAGTAGATTTGCGTTTCTAAGGAATAGTATGTAGACGCATTGAAAGTAATCTAACTTAAAGAGTACAAAAGGTGTAAGCATGATTATCCTCATAGTGACTGATTTTTCAACGCAAAGATAAAAGTTGGGAATAATTATATATGTACTTAGAATGAATTTACAGCAAAGGACCATGCAAAAGAAGCAATTAGAAATTCCATGTGGCGAAGAAATTTTTTTCATTTTATTACTTGAATCATCCACAACGCATAGAAAAGGTTCGGGTTGATTAACATCTAACATCGAAAACGCACAGTAGTATTCTATTCATACTTGCGACTCTTCTCCCAGTTGTCAGCCGCTATGCGTTATATGTCTATAACGCATAGGAGAGTGTTAAGAACCAAGGTTATCCCCATAGACAGGCAATACTACTTGGCCCTTGTCAATTGAGTTCCACAATCACTTACCCTCTCGAGCAGTTTGATTATTATTACTTATATCGATTTGTCAGATGGACATAAGCATCGGATTAAGCTCACAGTTGACAAGATAAAATAGTTACACTGTGGTTCCTAGTTAGATGCTAACGCAACCCTAGACCCTTGAGTGATTAGTTACTCATGGTTTGAAAGTAAAAAGCGGAAAGTTTAGAGAAATGAGTAGACATGGAAGATAGTTATATTGATGAAACGAAATACAATTTTAGATGAGCTCAATGTCTTGACACAAATCTAAAATCAAGATAGAACAATAATCATAGACGCATGTGTTGAAGACGAAACAATGCTGGACGAAATGGATGAGGGAAGAGAAGTGGAAATAGGTGTAATCTCCAATGCAAGCTTTGAACGCTTAGACTTAAGCAACCGATCCATGGAGAAAACAAAACCGCCCCTAGAAGAGCCGCCAACCCTTGAGCTAAAAACACTGCCAACGCATCTAAAGTATGCATATTTGGGGGCAGAGAGCACGCTACCGGTCATCATATCCGCTGCGTTAACTACAGATTATGAAAAGGCTTTGCTGGAGATATTGAAAAATCATATCAAAGCCATTGGATGAACCTTAGCAGACATTAGAGGAATAAGCCCTTCATACTGCATGCACAAAATTCGGTTGGAAGAGGGTAAAGATGGGTCAGTTGAAAGGCAACGCAGGCTTAACCCTGCAATGAAGGAGGTTGTAAAGAAAGATGGGTCATTTATCCAATCTCCGACAGCAGCTAGTAAGCCCAGTTCAGTGTGTACCTAAGAAAGGGGGAATGACAGTGATCATGAACAGTAAGAATGAGTTGATACCAACAAGAACGGTCACTGGCTGGCGCATCTGTATGGACTACCGCAAGCTGAATGCGGCAACAAAGAAGGACCACTTTCCATTGCTATTCATCGACCAGATGCTAGATAGGCTGGCAGGAAATGAATTTTTCTGCTTCCTTGACGGATATTCCGGCTATAACCAGATCATGATAGCTCCGGAAGATCAAGAAAAGACAACATTCACTTGTCCATATGGCACCTTTGCGTTCAGACGCATGCCATTCGGACTATGCAACGCACCAGAGACGTTCCAAAGATGCATGATGGCAATATTTTCCGACTATTTGGAACAGTCAGTAGAAGTGTTTATGGACGACTTCTCAGTATTTGGGAAATCATACGATGAATGCTTGACCAACTTGGAAGGAGTGTTAAAGCGATGCGAAGACACAAATCTAGTCCTCAACTGAGAAAAATGCCATTTTATGGTCACTGAGGGTATTGTGTTAGGACATAAGATCTCAAAGGTTGGATTGGAAGTGGATCAAGCAAAGATAGATGCGATAGCAAAACTCCCAGCCCCCACAAATGTAAAGACTTTACGAAGTTTCCTAGGCCATGCGGGCTTCTATAGAAGATTCATCAAAGGATTCTCGCAAGTAGCAAAACCACTGAGTGAGCTTCTGGAAGCTAACAGGGAATTCAATTTCGACGGTAAATGCCTAAATGCATTCGAGTCTCTAAGGCAAGCTCTGATTTCAGCACCAATTTTAGTTGCACCTGACTGGTCTCTCCCATTTTAATTAATGTGTGATGCAAGCAACCATGCTATGGGAGCAGTATTGGGGCAAAGAAAAGAGAAAATAATGCACCCCATCTATTATGCTAGTAAAACGTTGAATGCGTCTCAGGAGAACTACACGACTACTGAGAAGGAAATGTTAGCCATAGTCTTTGCGGTTGACAAATTCGGAGCATATTTGATAGGGTCAAAGGTGACCATCTATAGTGATCATTCTGCGATCAAATATTTGATGGCGAAAAAGGACGCAAAGCCTAGGCTCATCCGATGGGTACTGCTGTTACAAGAATTTGATTTGGAGATTAAAGACAGAAAGGGAACCGAGAATCAGGTTGCAGACCACCTATCTCGGTTGGAAAATAAAGAGGTCCTGGAAAGCTGGAGTGATATAGAGGAACGATTCCCAGACAAGCATGTCATGAACGTAGAGAGTTAGGAACCATGGTATGCAGACATAGTAAATTACCTGGTCTGCAACCAATGGCCTGAAGAATTCAATGCTCAATAAAAGAAAAAGCTCCAACATGAAAGTAAGTTCTACTGCTGGGATGAGCCATATCTATACAGGCTTGACCCTGACCATATCCTGCGTCGACCAGAATATGAAACGCATAGAATTTTGAGAAGCTGTCATGAAGCACCTTACGAAGGACACATTGGATGGAAGAGAACAGCTGCAAAGGTGTTGCAAAGTGGGTATTTCTGACCCACATTATTCAAAGACGCAAGGGCTTATGCGGTAGCTTGTGATCGTTGTCAGAGAACAGACAACATTTCCAACCGAAATGAGATGCCTCTGAATTCAATGCTGGAAGTTGAGTTGTTCGACGTATGAGGAATCGATTTCATGGGACCGTTTTCTCCTTCTTGCGGCAATCAATATATTCTAGTAGCGGTCGACTACGTATCAAAATGGGTTGAAGCAGCACCCTGTGCAAAGAATAACGCAAACACAATGTCCAAGTTTTTAAAGAAACAAATCTTCTCTCGATTTGGGACACCAAGGGCGATAATTAGTGATGAAGGTACCCACTTTATAAATCGCATAATCACTAATTCACTGACTAAATTTAATGTCTCGCACAGGGTAGCAACTACTTATCACCCACAGACAAACGGCCAAGCTGAAATAACAAACCCGAAGATCAAGTCCATACTTGAAAAGGTCGTGAGCACATCAAGGAACGATTGGACAGAGAGATTAGATGAAGCTCTATGGGCATACAGAACGACATTCAAAACACCTATAGGCATGTCACCCTATGCGTTGGTGTTTGGGAAAGCATGCCATCTCCCGCTTGAGCTGGAACACAAGGCCATCTGGGCCATGAAGAAGCTCAATTTAGACCAAGACGCAAGCGGCGAAGCCAGAAAGCTCCAATTAAACGAACTCATGGAGTGGAGACATTCCACTTACGAAAACGCAAAGCTGTATAAAGAAAGGACCAAGAAATGGCACGACAAAAACATTAGTAAGAAAACTCTATACGTCGGCCAGAAGGTCCTGTTATTTAATTCAAGGTTGCGTTTGTTTCCAGGTAAGCTGAAGTCTCGCTGGTCGGGTACATTCATAATCAAGGAAGTGTTCCCGCATGGTGCGGTCATGCTGACAAACGAAGACGGAACCACTTCCTTCAAAGTCAATGGACAGAGGGTAAAACCCTACCACATTGGAGAGTGCGAAATTGACAAAACCTCCATTGACCTACGCAAGTGTAATAACTGAGCTTGTGTCGAAAGGTCCCTACGGTTCTGAATGTCTACTTGTCCAGGGACGCTTTCTTTTACTCTTACCTTGCTTCCTTTTTATTCGCACTTGTTGTATTGATTTCTTTATCTTATTTTATTTTGCTTTCTTTCTTTTATTCGCAATTTGTTTTTAGTATTTACTTCTTTCTCTTGAATTTCAGTTTTAGGAGTAGTGTTAACGAGAGAAGCATGAAATTAGGCGTTGAGTTTTTAATATAAACAATTTGATTTCACCACATACTCTATTATTCATGCATGCGTCCAACGCATAAGTAAATTATGTGTTCATCGATAAACAATTTCTGTGTTTGTCGAGTTAAGGTTAGGGTAAGGTTAGAGCCGTACATATTTTTTCAAACTGATAATACTTAACTTACAACGCACAATCTAACTTGAGAACCATGCGTTCATCAGCTATGCATTTATCATTAGTTCATTGCGTTTTAGATAGAGCAATAGGTGAAATGCACATGCCTTCTCAGCCTACGCGTTTTTCCCAGAAAAACACTCAAGTGCTCTATGTGCGTTAAGTAGCCACCCATCACACTTGATGGGTGGGCGGCTCAAGAAAATCTACCTAAATCAGTGGGATTTCGGATATTGCGTATCTTCATTTATTACCGACGACCCAATCAGCCCTTTATCAATGCGATTCGAATTCCCATTTTCCATTTTTGAAACCCTTCCCTCTAAAACCTCGGGCGATTTGTGTTCTTCACATGTTTGTCTATGTCGAGCCAAGATTCCCAAAATCAAGAACACTCTACCGGCGACGTTTCCCCAATATCCTCGTACAATACCCAGTATTCGACTCCATCCTCTTCATCATCACCTGATGTATTTCGATCTCCATTTTTCTCTCCACCATTATTCCGACCCACTCGACCTGTGAGGCCTTTTGCTTCTCCGATCCGCCCAAGATCTCCAAATCCCAGTCCCCCATTTATCCCAACTTTCTCGGCGTCGCGAATCAGGGCTACTACCCAAAGACCGCTTATAAACCCATCTTCCGACCATTCTTCAGACCCCCAATCTGTCCACCAGTAGTCGACCTTGACTCAAACGACTGTGTGGAAGTCCTGAATATCCTCCCCTTGAGCTGAATCGACCCGGTACCTACTCCAAAACCCAAAAGCCGAGTCAAATCTTGTATCTCTAGGCCCAGAATGAAGAATGTGAAGGGGTTTTCTGCCGCGAACTTCAATGCCGGAAACCAAAGGCTAAGCACGAAAAACTCTGAGGCCGAGCAACTGGGTCCTGGAACGGTTCGCGATGAAGCCAACACACTGTACGGAAGCAGCGAAGTTCGCCGAAGAGAAGAGAGAGAGGTATTCGGTGACATTCTAGAGAGAATCGCTCAAAAGGAGAGGCAAGCAAAGGATCGGGAGGATGACGGGGAGGTCAACCAGCCTTTACCCTCACCTCGTCCGCCCAACACAAGAGGAACAGAAGTAGAAGATGAGGTGGCTCTCAAAGAGGGGGAAGTAAACTCCGCACGTTCCCCGGACGCATGGATAGCCGAGATCCTAAGCGAATTGCGTGACCCAATGGACGCAACCGTTTCAGATGCAAGACGAGAATCACCCTCGCCGATAAAAGAAGCCCAGAGTCAGTTGAAAGAGACTCGGGAGGGTGAAAAGAATGAGGGAGATAAGGAAGGAGAAGCCGCCTACAGCAAGGAGGTTGTAGGCGAGCCACGTGAAACACAAGGGTCTGTCCCTGCGTCTATCAGTCCTGAGGAGATGACCCCGGACTCCAATGAAGGACCAATTAGAAAAGTTGTGATGGCCGCAGAGGCTAAAAGAAGAAGAGAAGAGGAAGAGGAAGTGGTACCCCTGTTGAGGAAGAACGAAGGGTATCACAAGAATCTGCCGAGGATGAAGAGCCGAAAACAACAGAGCAAGGAGACGGTCCTGAGTCCCAATTGCAGCAACATCCTTTGACCTGCTGGAAGAGAAGATGAAGAAGAAGAGGGCCAAGTTGAGGAAAGAGCTCAGGGCCCTAAGAAAAAGAGCTGAGAAAATTGCCAAGGACGCATTGTCCGGCAAGAAGGCGCGCAAGGAAGTGCGGCCTCAAGAAGAAGGGGAGATGCAAGGCCTTCCTGATCCTCAAATAGAAGAAGCCGCATTGGCATTTGAAGAGGAAATGAGGGAAGAAGAAAGAATAGAAAAAGCAGTTGAGGAGCTTGAGAAAGAACTACAAATTGAAGAGGATGAGGAGCTGGCTGCTAGAATAAAAGCCCAAGAAGAGGGGGAAGAAAAAGAAGAAGAGAAGTAGGCATCACTCGCCTACAAGGAAGGAACGCATTGGGGAGGATGCGATAGTGGAACAAGGTGTCAACACCTTGAAGAAGAAGAAGAAGAAAGAAAAAGAGGTGTCAGTCACCAAACTCCCAAGCACGCATAATGAGAAACGCAAAGGGACGGAGAAGGTGACTGAAGCACCAGTTGAAGTGGCCGAGAGCAAGAAGAGAACTGTCGACGAAATTCCCGCTAAGGCCAAAGGAAAAACTAAGGTGGCTGATGCATCGCCACAAAAGAAGGAAGGAAAAGGGAGACGCAGGGCGTTCCCTGATTTGATGATTGAGGTGGGATTTTTCCCTGAAGAAGCCCCATTGCCGCCATACATCATCGAAATTATTGACCACCACGGCTGGAGAAACTTCTGTTCCAGCACCTCTTGGGTCCAACCTGACGTAGTTCGAAGTTTTTATAATGGACGCATAGATGAAGAGGAAGACGTGGTGGTGGTGGATGAAACTGAAGTCCCGTTCAACGCAAGGGAAATAAATGCAATCTATCAATTGAGGGACAACCCGGATGCGGAACAAAACAAGATTATAGAATCAACTCCACCGGAGTTAATGGAGGACGCAATCCGAGTATTGGCGAAGCCTGGGGCTAAATGGGATGTTTCACCCACAGGTATCAAAACGCTATCAGCTAGCAGCCTAAGACCAGAGGCAAACCTGTGGGTATACTTGGTAAAGAAGCGGCTGATCCCTACAACGCATAACAAGACAGTATCAAGGGATCGGGTGATGGCAGCTTATTGCATTATGCGTCACATTCCCCTGGATGTTGGACGCATAATCGCGGCGCAGGTAAGAGGGGTGTTTAACAAGCCAAGGGGCCAACTCTTTTTCCCCACTCTTATCATGAATTTGTACGCCAATGCTTCCATCGGAGGGCCAACGGAAGTGTTAGACGCAGAGAAGATGATTGAAGTCAGTGGTGCAATCGCCCGCAAAACTCTGCGTCGGTTGATGAGAGGATCACAATATCTGCCAGAGCCTGTAAGTCCTGATGCCACCATTAGACCTTCCCCAACCTCAAGCCCTTCACCCCCACTTCCAACAACCAGAAGAGAACCAACTCCACCTCCACCTCCTTCTAAAACGCATCGCCTAAAACCTTCTAAACCTCAACCTTCTGCCAAAAGCCCCTCCCCAATCTCCTCAATAAGAGTTGATGACTCACACTATGGGGATTTTGGCGCGACTTTTATGCGTCCATCATCCCCTGCATTTGATGAAACTCCATCAACCTCTCGCCCTCAGCCAAACCTGCCTCAACCACCAACGCAACCACAACCGCAAGAAGCCCAACTCGACCTCGACTGGGAAACAGTGCAAACATACCTGCAACAATCAATCTTGCGTCCAGTGATACATTCATTAAATATGTTAGCACGACGGCAGACGGAGCAGTTTCACTTTACACTGAATTACATATATCAACTGTTCTCGATTCGACCGGAAGTCCTGCCCCCTAACATCCCTGAACCTTACAACAGACGCTTGTCTTTTCAATACTGCAGCGCCCTGCACCTGAGCAGGAACGCAGACCTGATGAAGACAAGACAAATTAGGGGTGTAATTACGAGTTGTATCTTCTTTAGAACTTTTATAGCATTATCTTCATCTCCAATTGTATGCGTTGTGGATGATTCAATTAATAGAATGAAAATTTCTTCGTTGCATGGAATTTCTAAATGCTTCTTTTGCATGGTCCTTTGCTGTAAGTTCATTCTAAGTACATATATAATTATTCCCAACTTTTATCTTTGCGTTGAAAAATCAGTCACTATGAGGATAATCATGCTTACACCTTTTGTACTCTTTAAGTTAGATTACTTTCAATGCGTCTACATATTATTCCTTAGAAACGCAAACCTACTTTGTACGTATGCAAGTGGCCAATTCAAACCTCTTTTACAAAATTTTGCAACTTAATCTTTGTTTACAATTTAAGCAATGAGGACCGCTACTCTCAAGTTTGGGGGATGAAGAGGTTTGAACTGTCAAAGATAAAAATATAAGGAACTTATTTCAAACATGTCAAAAAAAAAAAAAAGAAAATTCTTTTAAACGCAAAACTCCGCTGGCAAGACTAACATATTTATCTTGTTAAGAGTTTAGCTGAAAACGACACCTGCTCGTAGTTGGCCGCCTCCATGCACCCCATAGTTGGTGTGTCAAAACGAAGGTGGGTAATCGTAATCAACGACGCATAGATAAAATAACAAACTCCAATGTCTAGTGAGGAAACCGAACTTAGATAAGAGTTTAGTCGAGAAGGGCACTTGCTCGTAGTTGGCTGCCTCCATGCACCCCATAGTTGGTATGTCAGAACGAAGGTGGGTAACCCTACTCGACGCATGCTTAATATATACATAAGAAAACAAGAAAGAAAAAAGGAACTTTATATCTTCATCTTTTCAGACTCAGTGTTCAAAAGAAGAAACAAGAATTGTGTGAATAATGAGTTAAAGAATTTTGAAAAGAAAGCTTGCCGCATACAACTAGACTCGTCCTAATGAAGAGAATATGGAGGTACACAAGTACCATAACTGACGGGTAGCTGAATGAGTGCATTCTGAGAGACTAGTCAATGCGTTGAGAAAATGTTTAGGATGATTGTAAGTTTCTTAGATAGAAGTTATGCTTGAGGACAAGCATTTATCTAAGTTTGGGGGTGTGATAACTTGTAGAATTACAAGTTATAATAGCCTTTCTCTTAGATAAATAGAGATTAAATAGAGAAGCATGAGGCAATTTATGTGATTTTTATTAATATATCTTTCTTTGCGATATACTCTTGTATTTCTATGAAGATAAATGATTTTACCACTTTTTGAGCCTAAAACGCATGTTTTAACGCAAGAATGCAAACGATGCGTTGATGACGTCTTAACGCAGGACGACGTGTTAGCAATCTGTTCTTCATGGACGCATGATCTGAACGGAACGCAAACAACTTGAAGATGCGTTAACAACTACTCAATGCAAGACTGCGCGTTAGCAACTTACGCCGCGTTGACATCGGCCAAACTATTCATGGACGCATAGACGACCATTAATGCAAGGCGCTGAGAATCAAAGCAGAATCTTGAGAGATTGACGGATGATTGACGAACATGATTTATGGCCAAAGTGGTGGATCTTAATTGACCCGAGAATCACGTGATCAGGCGAGATGGACGCATAGTATCAATCTCGCCGCCAATCAAGCAGATTTGCCATTAATTGCGAACGCATCATCTATAAAAGGGCAGCTCTGCGAGATGAGAAAGGGTTGTTGATTCTCGGAAGAACTTCATAAGTGACAGCAGAGTTCTCTCCAGACTTCAATCGGAGACAAATAGCTCGAGAGAGAAGAGTCTTCCCTCCGCCAGACCCCTTTACAGCAGAGCCTCACGCTTCCATCCGGGCGACTCAAGACATTGACGCCTTTCCCTGCTTTCTTTCTTATTGTTCTATCTTGATTTTAGATTTGTGTCAAGACATTAAGCTCATCTAAAGTTGTATTTCGTTTCATCAATAGAATTATCTTCCATGTCTACTCGTTTCTCTAAACTTTCCGCTTTTTACTTTCAAACCATGAGTAACTAATCACTCAAGGGTCTAGCGTTGCGTTAGCATCTAACTAGGAACCACTGTGTAACTATTTTATCTTGTCAACTACGAGCTTAATCTGATGCTTATGTCCATCTGACAAATCGATATAAGTAGTAATAATCAAACTGCTCGAGAGGGTAAGTGATTGTGGAACTCAATTGACAAGGGCCAAGTAGTATTGCCTGTCTATGGGGATAACCTTGGTTCTTAACACTCTCCTATGCGTTATAGACATATAATGCATAGCGGCTGACAACGGGAGAAGAGTCGCAAGTATGAATAGAATACTACTGTGCGTTTCGATATTAGATGTTAATCAACCCGAACCCTTTCTTTATCCATTCACACACATCTTTAGCTGAACTTGCTGTGTCGCATGCTTTCCATATTCCACAATTTTTAGTCTAGTGTACAAACAATCGCTTTCTTTAGATTAAAATCAACTCTCTGAACTATTTATTGGTTACCACTGCAATGGATGAAATTCAATTAAAAACTTAATCAATATAATCCCTGTGTTGGACCTCGGACTCACCAAGAATACCTAGTCCTTTGCTTATACTTGGGTAAAGGATAGGAAAACTTGACAAGACCACCAACGCATAGTAGTAAGACGCATAGCATGCTCAAAGCATGACATGTTGAACGCATAAACACATCATTTAACACTTTGCGTTAGGACAATTTACACATACAAAATAATAACAACACTTGTGTTCCAGCTCAAGCGGGAGATGGCATGCTTTCCCAAACACCAACGCATAGGGTGACATGCCTATAGGTGCTTTGAATGCCGTTTTGTATGCCCATAGAGCTTCATTTAATCTCTCTGTCCAATCTTTCCTTGATGTGCTCACGACCTTTTCAAGTATGGACTTGATCTCCGGATTTGTTATTTCAGCTTGGCCGTTTGTCTGTGGGTGATAAGCAATTGCTACCCTGTGCGAGACATTAAATTTAGTCAGTAAATTAGTGGTTATGCGATTTATAAAGTGTGTACCTTCATCACTAATTATCGCCTTTGGTGTCCCAAATCGAGAGAAGATTTGTTTCTTTAAGAACTTGGACACTGTGTTTGCGTCATTCTTTGCATTGGCTGCTGCTTTTACCAATTTTGATACGTAGTCGACCGCTACTAAAATATATTGATTGCCACAAGAAGGAGGAAATGGTCCCATGAAATTCCCCATACGTCAAACAACTCAACTTCCAGCATTGAATTCAGAGGCATCTCATTTCGGTTGGAAATGTTGCCTGTTCTCTGACAACGATCGCAAGCTACTGCATTTGCCCTTGCTTCTTTGAATAATGTGGGCCAGAAATACCCACTTTGCAACACCTTTGCAGCTGTTCTCTGCCCTCCAAAGTGTCCTCCGTAAGGTGCTTCATGACAGCTCCTCAAAATGCTATGCGTTTCATATTCTGGAACGCATCGACGCAGGATATGGTCAGGGCCAAGTCTGTATAGATATGGCTCATCCCAGCAATAGAACTTACTTTCATGTTGGAGCTTTTTCTTTTGTTGAGCATCGAATTCTTCAGGCCATTGGTTGCAGACCAGGTAATTTACTATGTCTGCGTACCACAGTTCCTGACTCTCTGCGTTCATGATGTGCTTGTCTGGGAATCGTTCCTCTATATCACTCCAGCTTTCCTGGACCTCTTTATTTTCCAACCGAGATAGGTGGTCCACAACTTGATTCTCGGTTCCCTTTCTGTCTTTAATCTCCAAATCAAATTCTTGTAACAGCAGTACCCATCGGATGAGTCTAGGCTTTGTGTCCTTTTTCGCCATCAAATATTTGATCGCAAAATGATCACTATAGATGGTCACCTTTGACCCTATCAAATATGCTCTGAATTTGTCAACCGCAAAGACTATGGCTAACATATCCTTCTCAGTAGTAGTGTAGTTCTCCTGAGACGCATTCAACGTTTTACTAGCATAATAGATGGGGTGCATTATTTTCTCTTTTCTTTGCCCCAAAACTGCTCCCACAGCATGGTTGCTTGCGTCGCACATTAATTCAAATAGGAGAGACCAGTCAGGTGCAACTAAAATTGGTGCTGAAATCAGAGCTTGCCTTAAAGACTCGAATGCGTTTAGGCATTTACCGTCGAAATTGAATTCCCTGTTGGCTTCCAGCAGCTCGCTCAGTGGTTTTGCTACTTGCGAGAATCCTTTGATGAATCTTCTATAGAAGCCTGCATGGCCTAGGAAACTTCGCAAAGTCTTTACATTTGTGGGGGCTGGGAGTTTTGCTATCGCATCTATCTTTGCTTGATCCACTTCCAATCCAACCTTTGAGATCTTATGTTCCAACACAATACCCTCAGTGATCATAAAATGACATTTTTCCCAGTTGAGGACTAGATTTGTGTCTTCGCATCGCTTTAACACTCTTTCCAAGTTTGTCAAGCATTCATCGTATGATTTCCCAAATACTGAGAAATCGTCCATAAACACCTCTACTGACTGTTCCAAATAGTCGGAAAATATTGCCATCATGCATCTTTGGAACGTCCCTGGTGCGTTGCATAGTCCGAATGGCATGCGTCTGAACGCAAAGGTACCATATGGACAAGTGAACGTTGTTTTCTCTTGATCTTCCGAAGCTATCATGATCTGGTTATAGCTGGAATATCCGTCAAGGAAGCAGAAAAATTCATTTCCTGCCAGCCTATCTAGCATCTGGTCGATGAATAGCAGTGGAAAGTGGCCCTTCTTTGTTGCCGCATTTAGCTTGCGGTAGTCCATACAGATGCGCCAGCCAGTGACCGTTCTTGTTGGTATCAACTCATTCTTACTGTTCATGATCACTGTCATTCCCCCTTTCTTAGGTACACACTGAACTGGGCTTACCCAGCTGCTGTCGGAGATTGGATAAATGACCCCTGCGTCGAGCCATTTGATGATCTCTTTCTTTACAACCTCCTTCATTGCAGGGTTAAGCCTGCGTTGCCTTTCAACTGACCCATCTTTACCCTCTTCCAACCGAATTTTGTGCATGCAGTATGAAGGGCTTATTCCTCTAATGTCTGCTAAGGTTCATCCAATGGCTTTGATATGATTTTTCAATATCTCCAGCAAAGCCTTTTCATAATCTGTAGTTAACGCAGCGGATATGATGACCGGTAGCGTGCTCTCTGCCCCCAAATATGCATACTTTAGATGCGTTGGCAGTGTTTTTAGCTCAAGGGTTGGCGGCTCTTCTAGGGACGATTTTGTTTTCTCCGTGGATCGGTTGCTTAAGTCTAAGCGTTCAAAGCTTGCATTGGAGATTACACCTATTTCCACTTCTCTTCCCTCATCCATTTCGTCCAACATTGTTTCGTCTTCAGCAGATGCGTCTATGATGCTTGCCTTTTCTTCAATTATATCTTCGATCATCTGGCAAGAATGAAAAGCATCAAGATATTTCAATGTATTAAAAACATTAAACTTTACCTGCTGGTCGTCCACTCGAATGGTTAACTCCCCTTCCTGGACGTCAATTAGGGCGCGTCTAGTAGCTAAGAAAGGTCTTCCTAGGATGATGGGCACCTCTCTGTTGGCTTCATAATCCAGAATTATGAAGTCGGCTGGGAAGATGAATTTGTCTACCTTCACAATAACGTCTTCAATTTTTCCTTCGGGATGCTTAATGGAACGGTCAGCAAGCTGAAGTGTGACTATGGTTGGCCGTGCTTCCCCTATACCCAACTTTTTGAATATAGATAGTGGCATTAAATTTATGCTGGCCCCTAAGTCGCATAATGCCTGACCTACGTCCATTTCTCCTATAGAATATGGCAATGTGAAACTCCCTGGATCTTTCATTTTGGCGGGTATATTGCTTTTGAACAATGCACTGCATTCCCGCGTTAATGCGACTGTCTCAAACTCTCCAAGCCTTCTTTTCTTAGATAGTATGTCTTTCAAAAATTTGACATAGCTCGGCATTTGTTCCAGGGCTTCCACCAACGGAATGTTGATGTGAAGTTGTTTGAGAACATCCAGGAATTTTCTAAATTGGCCCTCATCATTTTTCTTCTTTAGGCGCTGAGGAAAGGGCGGACGCATAGGGGGAGTGATATTCTGAGATACCGAGCAGGGTTTGCCTGCGTTGCTTTTTCTCTCCCCTTTCCATTCTCTTGTTCTTGAGAGGCTGTGGTGGTGGATGAAGATTGCGGTTCACTAGTAGGTGTTATTGGAGTTAGTTGTGGAGTGATGTGAGGCTGCAGATTTCCTTGCGTCCTCTGATCTTGCATTTCAGTTGGAAGAATCTTCCCACTCCTCAATGTCACAGCTTGACATTGTTCCTTACCGTTGCCACGTGGGGCTTCAGTATTACTCGGCAATGCTCCTTGGGGTCTGATATGGCGCTCACTTGCCATTTGTCCCACTTGAATTTCTAAATTTCGGATTGCAATGGCATGGCTTTTTATTTCACCCATTTGGTTTTGGAGCATTGCTTCCAACGACTTATGCGTTTCTTCATTTTGAGTGATAGTTTGTCGCATAAGGGCTTCAAGGGATGATGATGATAAGTTTGCTGACTGGTTTCTTTGTGCTTGATGCCCTTGAACACCTTGGTTGTACACGAGGTTGTTGCTTCTCTGCGGCTGTTGTCCAATTCCCTGCGTTTGTGATTGGTTTCCTCCCCATCCAAAGTTAGGATGGTTCTTCCAACCCGGATTATAAGTCTTGGAGTACGGATTGTTCTGAACATAACAGACTGATTGTGGGTTGTAGGGACACATATCGTACAAGTGACCATCACCGCATTGCACACAGTTTACAAATGCTGTTGCATTCACCGTGTTCATTGCGTCCATTGACGCAACTGTTCCACCTTGGTTGTTCAATGCTATTGTTTGCAGCAAGGATGTCATATTGGCGATCTGAGCTGAAAGATTATTAGTCGTGTCAGTTTCAATCATTCCAGCTTGCGTTCGTCTTTTATCCATGTACCGGGATCCATACCCATCATCTACCCATTCATCGGTGTTCCTCGAAATTCTGTCGAGGATCTCCTTGGCTTGCGTATAAGTCTTGTCCATTAATCCTCCTACTGCAGAGGCGTCAGCCACTGATTGTGATGTTTTATTTAATCCTCCGTAAAAAATCTTCATCTGCACACAATTAGGGATACCATTATGGGGACAAATCCTTACAAGCCTTTTAAACCGAGCCCATGCTTCACTAAGTGTCTCCGAGTCCTTTTGCTCGAAGGTGACAATGTCTCGTCGCCTCTTTGCACTCACCTTCGGAGGAAAGTATTTCTGCATGAATTTTTCAACCATTTGGCCCCAAGTTGTAATCTCACCAGGTTCAAATGAATATGCCCATTGTCTTGCCTCATCTCTAAGAGAAAATGGGAATAGCATCAGTCTGATGCTATCTTGCGGTACTCCAGCCATAGGGAATGCGCTACAAATTTCCAAGAAACTTTTCACGTGTGCATGTGGGTCTTCACCCATTGCACCCCCAAACTGCCCTGTGGCTTGCAGCATCTGCAACATTACTGCATCGTCACAGCCCTCATCGAGCAACATCGTCACATCCTTCATCGCACCGCATCGTCACAACCGTTATATCACATTGTCGTAGTGTAGGGAAGTCGCGGCTTCGCACAGTCAATCTCGCTTAGTCTCGCTCAGTCTCGTTGTCTCGCTATCTCACTGTCTCTGTCTCGCAGTCTCGCCCTCGCAGGTAAGGGACTTACTACCGGGTCTAGTGATGCCTAATGCCCAGTTATGTCACTGATTATTATTGTGTCGCTGTATGACTATTGCCCAGGTTGATCGTTGCCTAAACTGTTTCGCTTATGCCAAGTCATGTAACCTGAATGCGATGTGGTTATGCTTACGTGCCTGTGTTATTGTGATTCTCTGCGACGAACTAGTTATGCCATAACATGTTACTGTAGGTTATCCTATTTGTCATGCCCTGTACCCCTAAATGTACTATGCCTACGACAGGTGTCCCTCGGGATCACCACCTATGTTTATGTTTACAAATGTGATCACTGCGTACCCTCGGGTCGCTTCCTATGCTTATGCCTATGCTGGGTACACGGGCGCATACGACAAAAGGATAACAACTAGGCCCAGTAGTGGGTCTCTTACTGAGTATGACTACTCACCCTTTCCTATGTTTTTTTCTCCAGGCAAAGGACGGGGTGGCCAGGCGTATGACCGAGGGAATCCGCGACGGTGCCATGGGATCGTCGTCGTCCTTTCCGCATCTTAGCTTAGGGTATAGAGTATTGAACATGTAGGGTAGCAGCATTTGTTTATTCATTTGACCATTTGTTTATTTGTTTTTGTACTTTCGTGTTCAATTTTGTTCTACTTGAGGTTTTGCCTAACTGTTTAATGGGTACCCCACTAAAGCATTTTGATTTCTCTATGTTTGATTTAATGAAATATCAGGATTAAAGTTGTTTTACAAATTTGGCAGAGTTTAATTAAAGCATGTAATGCCGAGTCTCTTAAGTTCCAACGTATTTATAACATGGTCATACATAGCGTAGCGTCCTATTAGTTCAAAAGGTCAGGTCGTTATGAATGAGACAAGACCATCAAGCATATTTCTAAGCTCAAAAGTCTGTTTGGCCTCTTCGTTTTGTTGTTCGACAGCTTGCCTTTTGCCACATACATATTGTGCACTCCATTCGCCATAATAAACTTGACACAAGAAAAACAAACAAATCAAAAGCAAATTTCATTAACTCTAATTTGTTGGTTACATTGATTAACAACAATTTGAGAGCTCTATTTTAATCAAACTAAAAAATGAAAGCAAGTGATAAAAATAATTTGACAAATTAAAAGTATAATCGTAATATCGCCTCAATCATTATAAATTTTTTCGTAATTATTTATATATAAACCAAAATTAACCTTGGATAGGAAATAAAAAATAGTGTAAATTTAAAATTTTAAGTTTTTTTT